>CM070039.1:61680692-61706891 GCA_036250615.1 Ptychadena robeensis
CTGGGAGGAGTTGACACCGGAGTTTGACCAAACCTCTCACTTGGTTAATGAGACAGCCCCTCATTAGACAGGACAGATAGCCATGTACACATGAATATGTATAGCCAGAGGAACATGTGACCATGATATGGAGGACATGTTCACTCTCAGCACGGTTTACTAAATTTATAGAGTCCAAACATGAATAGAATATGTTATGCCAATCTAGAGATCACAATGCCAATCTAGAGATCTCAGCCCAGGAACGCCACACACATTCCATCCTTGCTTACAAATATGCGTTTTCCTATGGAGAGTCACCTCTGCGAGTTACCAGTATCCCCCATGTATGGAAAGATGGTTTTATAGGTAATCTCTTCAATCCTTAATCTAAAGTTGAATCAGGGGTCAATTTACTTTGTGTTCCCTGAATGAACCCACTTGTCCGACCACCAGATACTAGATGGTTTATTGGGGGGTGCAATAAAGTGGGTTATTTCAATGCTTTGAAGTAGGGTCTCTGAGCATTTACGACCCCCTAGATGTTTACACCGGTGGGCACAACCAGCCTTGGGAGCCATTCCAGGATTTCTACAGAATGGTTGAATTTAACTATGAAGGGTCTGGGGAAATGTAATGTGGCTTAGGTTACGATATATATGACGATTACATCGATTATTCGTCACACCCAGCCATCAAAATTTCGTCATTACCAAAACTGTGTAGATCCTTTTGCTTGCCTATTGCCTTCAATAAATGATGTTCATTTATTGTCTAATATATCCTACCTCTTGAGAGGTGCCATTAGACCCAGATAATTTGACCCAATTCTATACATCAATCATTTCCAAAGCTGCTTAGATCCTTATGCTAAAGTCCAAACATAAGCTGCATTACTTTCAGAAACAGATCTTTAGGATGATATAGCTATGAAAAAATGCATAGTTGGTAAATCTTTACAAGCTATTATTAGCTATAATAGCCAGTGTTTTGGGGCCATGCAGGGTCCCTTTGCCAAGGCAACATAATAACGTAACTAGGTTACCTTGACAATGGACCATATCAGGCCCCAAAATGTTGGCTCTTATCATAACAGCCTAAAAGATTTTGTTCTTGGCATATTGGTGATCTAATGTTTCTACACATTTTCTGCATGGCTCGTTTTAAGAACCTACTTAATATGCTATAGTTGTTATATGATTTTTTGTAATGTGTACATCAGGGAGCTTGCTATAGCAAGGTGGAGAGCAGAATAACAGCCGACACTGAATGTAGCCCAATACAGATAAGCAGTAGCGACTCGGGTGCTTCCTATCACAATAGGCCTTCTAATACAATAAAGGGAAAGCCCCCATAGAATGCTCCTAGAGAAAGCTCCTTATGAGTTCAGCTTATCCAAGGCTGTGGGAATATACATGTTGAGAACTTCCAGAACCCTCTGCCATATGCTTTAATAATAAGGATGTAACTCACATCAAGACAAAGCAAAATCCCTATGCATTAAGCCCCCCATACACACTTTGGTTTGCAGCCGCAAATGGAAAATGCCCTCCTGGAATCGGACCAAAAATGTACCCAGAAATCTATCTAAGACATTTATGAAATTTCTAGATCAATCTACTTACTTTGGGTGGGGACTGGCGTCCCCATCCAAAGCAAATGCCGGCACACAAAGGGTGCACGGCCGATTCTCGGCAAGTAAAAAAATTTAGGACCCTTGCTTTAGACATAAATCCTTGTTTCAGTGCTGCACATTATGTTGGAACTATGCTCTCCGTCTGGCACTGGACTTTTGGCTTGGTCAGGGGGTGTGGCCTGAATGCAGGAATGTTATTTTCTCCTCTTAGGAGCCTCCTGGAATGAGGGAGCTCAGGTGACTACTCCATATGCTCCACACACTGGGAAAAGGTATCTTTTAGAGTGAAAAATATGGATGTACCCTTACCTTTAATATCAATGTTCTTTTCATTCATTCAAGGTACAAATGTTTTAGGTAAATGCCGGAATGGCATGTCTTGTGTCTTTCAGCAAAATATCACAACACAGAACACACTAAATTTGCCTCATACCCAGCTCTCTGGGGGTTAACTTTCTTTTAATTTCACGTAGAAGCAGTTCAATGTTACAATGGGGAAGGACACCGTGTGCTCACACAATCTGCTTAACCAGGGACCTAATGACAAAACACGAAACAGCAGCCGAAACTCAATCTGCCCCTCTGTACACACAACAAATCCACAATCACTGGATGTACGTCTCCCATCTAATTGCGCTTAGGTAGCAGCTTTACAATGCTCAACCGCAGACCGCCAGATAGAATTCCCTATTCTTTGGTAATTGAAAACTCTAGAACATTTCCCTGGAATCCAGGGGTAAGCAAAGGAGCCTCCTGTAGCTATCATGTGAAAGGCCAGTAATGGAGAAGACCGTATTGATCTGGATGGAATATATTAAGTGTTGAAGAGAGGGTGGAGGACCTCGCGTAAACCACATATATCAAGGTACAAAAGATGCAGTGCAGCTTGTCCTTCCAATGGAATCATAAGCTCAGAGGATACTAATGGACGCATCTCAGCTTTCCAGGGAATAGTACAATGTGACCAAAAACAAGACAAGTTACATAATCACTTTGAGCATGGTTAAAAGCTAGATTGTAAAGGCATTCTTTGTCAAAACAATATAAAACTTTCTAAACTACCAATAAATTACTATTTACTATTACAAGGTAATGCAAAAAAGATAAATACACAGTATTCTAAATTGGGAGCCAAATGGGGAAGAAGATACCCTTATCTGGTCTTAGCAAGACATCTCACTAGTTTCTCTACACTGTGACTGTATTTTACGTTTCATGAACAAAATGTTCATGTAACTTGTCAAAGTCAAGTTTCTTCTCCCAGCAATTCCTAATTTTGGCTAGACAGTTCTACTGAAATTTTTATAAAAATAGATATTATTTAAAACAGATATTTGATAACTGCTCAAGGTGATAAATAGCCCATAAGTGTTCAAGAAATATACATGTTTCAGTGGGCTTCAGGTTCCTCTCCAGTAGTAGCCTTCTGAGACATCGTATGCAGAAGAACAACCAATAGACATGAAGAGTGAACAAGCCAACAAAAAAATTTGAAAAAAAGATTCAATTAGCTTTGCACATGTAGTTTGAAATTGGCTCTTCACCTTAAGTAATTACTCTTTTAAAGCCTAATAGCCCCCAACACTACATCTAATGGTCATGAGTGCTTATGAGCACTTCTGTGTGAAACATGCCAACGCATTCTTGAAATATGACTGAATTGCTTATTGTATGTATAGGTTCTTATTTATCCAATCCATGATAAAGCTAGTAGCAGATGGTCAAAGTCAGCTGGGCTAATTTTGATATTGAGATAACATCATGTCATGTCATTGCTTAAATTAGAGCTCATCCCATTATGTTGGACAGTCTATTTGTTGATAGGTTGTGTTCTCTCCTTGGTACAGTTTCTTTTTTGTTATTGTGGACTTCACTGGACTACAATTCCCATCTGACTTTGCTAACTTGGTTCTTGGGTTCCCATAGTACAGGGTTACAGTTTCTTCTTTGTTAGAGCGTCTTATTTTACCATAGATATTATGACATTACAGCCACTGGTTCTAAGACCCTTCTGATCGGGTTGTAAATCCGAAAGAATTGTAAATACAATACATTTCATTAAGTCATATGCCTATAGTGCATGGATGTAAGAACATCACTGTTATTTGTTAACTGCTGCTAGAATCTTCTATAGCAAGGCTAAAAAGCAATCTTACAATTAGAGTTAACCACCATTATTATGTTACCATAAAGAGGATTAGAAGACAAACCTCTCAACCACAAACATGAAGTACATAATATCTTTTCTAAGGATCTTAATGGAGAGGAATGAGCAGCTGTAAGAAGCCACTAATGAGCAAGTCGTGACTACAGCGTTAGTGCACTGTATCAAAAACAATCATATATGTAATTTATCATATATGCATTTAGAGACACGGCTTAAGCTAGTAAGAGGGTCCATGTCATCTCCTCTGATGGACAAACAGTAACATCTAACTTGTTTGTTCCTGGTCTCACTCTGCCTCACCCATTCCTTGTATTGGTGATTTCAATCATGGAGGCTCAGCAGGTCATGGGCATTATGACATCTACTACTACATCTAGAGCACTCCGTTGGCTTTTCCCAACAACTATACATTTTGGGAAAGAAGTATTTGATCCCCTGCTGATTTTGTACGTTTGCCCTCTGACAAAGAAAAAACCCTTTCTTATTATTAAATTGAGGTTATTGAATTTGTGAGAGAATGATTAACAAAAAAAAACTTGCAAACCCAGTACATAAAAGTCAGAGATTGATGTTATTTGTAATTAAGGAAATAAGTATTAAATCCTTTATCAACCAGCAAGATTTCTGGCTCTTTGAAATCTTCACTATATGTTGGTAATGAGCTGAGATCAGGAGCAAATCTCTGTAAGAGACACGTGCATAAAGCTAGCCACACATGGTTCAATTGACTGTACAATCAATGTAATTCGATCAATTTTTTTAGTTGGTCGATTGAAAATTGAAGCATGTCCACATGGTACGATCGTTGAAATTCGATTTTAATTGTCATTTTGCTCGATCGAAATTTGATCGGACCAGTTGGAAAATTTTGAAATTTTGATTGATTGTCCCCACATTGTGTCTCATTTTTTGTACTGTTGTTTGACCTGTCCAATTGAGATTCGATTCAATCAATTAGCATACATAACTTCATTTAAACCATGCAAGCATGCATTGTAATGGCTTGTGTGTCTGTTCACTGACACACAAGCATGCAAATACGATCTCTGTGACTACATCTTCAATGTAATGTGTGTCCCCCAGTGTCCTTTTGCCACGATTATAATGTACTGGATTAAAATGCATGGGTTTTTGATCACTCTGTGACCATCATTGGTCCCTTTTTGATCACTCTGTGAACATCAATGGTCCCTTTTTGATCACTCTGTGACAATCGCTTTTTGATTACTCTACGTTTAAAAACGATTAAATTCAATCGAAGTCGGGCTGTGATTGCATACTCAATGTGGTGTGTACTTCGATTCAATTACAATCGACATACGTTTTAATGATCGAAAACTTCGATCGAATTGATGATCGATTTGATGTCAATTGAACCATGTATGGCTAGCTTAAGAATACATGTAGCAATAAAAAAACTATTACTATATAGTGCCCATCCACCCGGTATGCCAACAGAAAGAGTGAAAGAAATAACCCCTTATAAGGGGACTCTGAATTGGCACATCCAATTATTAGTATTGAAATATAACAGCACCTTAATGTTGCAGACTCTGCAATCATTCAAATAACTTTATTTAGAAACAATATGAATTAAAAACAGATCAACACACACAATTCACAGCTAATGCTATAAAATTCCACAGCGCATAATCCAATTTTCACATTGCTATTATGTCAACATGTTTCGTCCCCAGTGAGGCTTCCTGAGAACATGTAGGATGTGGAATAGTGGGACACTTACTAAATAGTGTAAACTTTTAACACTGACATCCGGAAAGCACACAGAGTCAGGTAGGGGAAGGCCACCAGAGGTATCTCGCCCTAACAGGATGGCTGCGTAATGCAGAATGTTTTCTGGATATTGGTGTTAAACATTTGAAGTATTTGTTAACTCTTCCACTATTTTCATTGGAACTGTTTCATGCTTATGTGAACGTTTTTTATATGCAAGGTACAGAGAGTTTGGAGTTTAAATGATACCCTTATTGGCCAACTGTACTAGTTGAAAAAGCACCCAATAAAGGGCATCACTTGAACTCTGAACTCCCTGTATTCATGGATGGCACAGGTTCAGCACCCTATTCACTCTACTATTGCTATGTATTGTTCTAAATAGTGTAATTGGATTCTAAAGATCTAATGTCCTACAGAAGCCCCACTTGGGGTGAAACATGTTGACCTAATGGCAGTCTAAAAACTGAAATCTTGCGCTATGGAATTTTATTTGACTAGCTGTGTGTATGTGTGTTCTGTGTGTTATTCTGTTTTTTTATTTATATTGTTTCTAAATAAAGTTCTTTAAATTATTTTAAAGTCTGCAACTGTTTGGTTAAGGTTCTGTTATATTCCAATACTAACAGTTGGGTGTGCCAATTCAAAATCCCCTTAATTTCTTTTTCTGTTATTATTTCCTCCTTGTTACAATACCAGTATAAAAGACACCTTTCCACATAACTTTTCCAGGAACAAAGAGCTGTCCAAGCATCTCAGAGACAGGACTGTAGACGTACACAAGTCTGGGCTGGGTTACAAAACCATCATCAAGCATTCTCTTCAGCATCAAATCAGCTCATCTTGTTTGAAGGAGGAGGAATGCTGCCTAAAGGCTAGAATACACAGATTTTTGACAGAGAGAGCATCATCACACTACTGCCCCGCTTCCCCGATATCGGGAGCTAGCTGTCAGCCGGTGTATACTTTGAATAAGGAACCGCGGTTACCTATTCAAAGTATAGGCTATCGAACAAGGTTTACCAAGATGTTGGTAACCTGTTCGGCCGAGCAAGATCTATTGATCTCGCTCGGAAAACGGCATGCATGGGTCGATCGAACACCACCAATAGATGTACATTAAAGTTATGTTAAATGATTGCTAGGCATAGCAAGTAAACAAAGATGAGCTCTATATACCATATTACTCCCTATTTGTGTCTTAAATGCCGCAGAGCCTGCCTTTAACCTGTGTTATATTAGCAATACTAGGTATGCAGGGAGGAAAGACCTAGACACCCATCATAAGAAACCCAAACAAAAATGAATCTGTGGGTGCAGTTTATGGAATGCTCTATGTAGCTTAGATATATTTAAGTAATGTCAGACCCTGTGTTGATTTATGGTTATGGACAAAAATATTATTAATATATAGGTTTGGCAGAAACATTGTATTTGTTTAATATAGAATCATATGGATGGATAATTCAATGGCTTTGTTTGTGGGGTTGTAAAACTAGTCTGTCATGACCAGGTGTTGTGTCTTTTGTCATGTACTGTGGAATGTATTTAGCATATACCTGAGATCTACTTAATTGTACTTTGAACAAAGGAGATCCCCTCTTAGTATGCATGGAGTTCACAACATCCTGTTTATGATCCAGGAAAACAGGAAAAAAAACTCTTTTGTAGTGTTGGGTGTTGTAGAATCTAGATTAGAGATATGAACTTCAAAGGGATTTTGGGTATAAGAACAAGAGCCATTCACACCTCTGATTACATGTGCGGATAGTGAGGACAATGTGAGTGATTGTGAATCGTTAATGAGCGTTAACTCATCTGAAATTTCTGTGTCTTCTAATGCTACAAGTGTCCAGGTATCCTCAATTGGACATTCTCAATTTAAAACTGTACCTCTGATAAGAAGAGTTAATACGGTGCAGAAGATTAAATGTTTTGCGTGTGGATTGTTCGGCCATGTATCAAAATATTGTTTCACTTCTAAGAAGAAGCAAGTGAAGCAATATCAATACAAGACCAATAGGCGTGACTTTCAAGTTTATTCACCAAGATTTGGGTCAAACTTTAAGTCTGAGAAGCCTAAAACCTTCACATCTATGAAGGCTCAAAACAAAGGGTTACGAGCTGAGAATGTTCGATTAAAACAGGACCTAGCAAGTTTAGCGGAAGAGATTAAAAATATCAGGAGAAATTTTAGTGCCATTTATTCGGTTCAAAATAACAAAGAGAATCAGCAGTGTTCCACAACCCTCCCCCACATAGAGACTGGTATGTTTTAATAGAGGTGTCTAAGTTTGTATTTTAGGAACCCACGGATATAATGACCAATGCGATGGATCTGGATCATGGAATTTTTTTTTGGTTTGTTTGTCTAATTAATATTTTTGTGTAGAGGACCCTGGTACCACGAGTAACATTTATGTGCTGAGAACCTCTTTTAATTGAGAAGGATTTTTTTTTCTAGTCAGGTAGACAAAGTAATTTACATTTTTCTGACAGAACCCAGTGTATGTTTTCAGCTAATGTCTACCTGACAGGCTAAATGCATATGTTAAATAAGTCATTTAGCATATGAACTGGGAATCACTCCTGAAGTTGCCTGGGAGCAATTGATATGCATTGTGGGACTTTGCTATGTCTTTTGTTCTCCTCTTTAAATTGGGATTATTTTTATTGGATGGCAACAAAGATTTTTATTTATCTGTACAGATTGAATGGTGTTCAAAAGTTTTCAGGGTAATATGTTTTAAAGGAAACTTTATGAGGCAGCAATGAATCTGTATAGCCTTTTTTACTGTGTGCTGATACAGTGGGGATTTTTTGGGGGGATTTTAACTGTTGTCAGATTGTGTATGACAAAGCACACAGCATTCATGTTTAATGTGATGTCAGTCTCATGTGTGTCTATTGTCTTTTGTTGAGTTCCGCTAGTGGGGGTGGTAATTATGAATACTGTCCATAACATTATTCTTATCTCCCTAATTTATCTGAGTTATATTATATTGATTGTGGTTCCTCACATCAATTGATTTCTATATTTGCATAGTCCTTACATTGAAAGTGCAACAGATCATGATATTATTCTCATTGTAACAGAAAATAAGTCCATATTTATCATTTTTATTGTTGAGTCCAAAATCCATACTTGGGACATGAGTATAGGTATACTGAAATTCATGAGACTTTCATAATTTGGCATATAGTCTAGAGTACTATTGTACTTAGGTATGTTAATTTCTGCCGAATGCTACCTATCTTGAATCGCATATTGCTGTGTCCTAACACAGATGTGTTTTTTTCGGATACCCTATAGTGCGTAACCTGCGTTTTTGATCATTCACTCAGCTTGCCACAGCGTTTCGGTACGGACTTGCATAGGTATGAGTTTGGCTATACTGCCACAGGTCTTCTGAGAATTGTTTCACCGAGCTGGAACACAGACCTGTCATGAGTCCTGGTACAGAGTAACGGATCAGGGAAGTGTGGTCATTTTTGTCGCAGTGGGAAGTGGGGTATCGGCCCTAACCGATGGATCAGTGAGTGGGCAGAGTACAGCAGAAGGCAGTATAGAGTTAAATAATGGAAAAAAAGTAATATGGCCAGTTGGCAATACAAGTCTCAATGATTTTTCAGTATAACTTTGTCATATCTCAACCAAGGTCCAATAAAATCTGAATAATAGCTTTGGTAGGCTTTAAGATTTTAACACGACTTTTAAGGATTCCTAGCAGACGGAAGTAAAGCCAAGAAGATTATGAAGCAGATGAACAGATCTTCAATCAAGCATCTACCTCCAGAATGTCTTCATATATTGAGCATTTCATTTAAGGACATTATGAAATTAATATTGTGATAATGGACTCTAGTAACCTTTGATGATTAACTTTTGGGAAAAAAAAAACCTTTAAGTCTCTCCAGAAGGACATATGGACTGTTGTTACATTGGAATGGAGCTTGTCATGTATGAGTCAAGAAGAACTTGGGACTGTTGATTAATAATCATAGAAATATGTATTGTGGGGAAACAACATATTTTTTTACTGTGAGGATTCATTAATTAATAATTAACTCACCCTCAAGTGGGGGACTGTTGATTTATGGTTATGGACAAAAATATTATTAATATATAGGTTTGGCAGAAACATTGTATTTTTTTAATATAGAATCATATGGATGGATAATTCAATGGCTTTGTTTGTGGGGTTGTAAAACTAGTCTGTCATGACCAGGTGTTGTGTCTTTTGTCATGTACCATATCCTGTGGAATGTATTTAGCATATACCTGAGATCTACTTAATTGTACTTTGAACAAAGGAGATCCCCTCTTAGTATGCATGGAGTTCACAACACCCTGTTTATGATCCAGGAAAACAGGAAAAAAAACTCTTTTGTAGTGTTGGGTGTTGTCGAATCTAGATTAGAGATATGAACTTCAAAGGGATTTTGGGTATAAGAACAGCAGAGACCTGTCAGATCGGGAGATTAGCAAGGACAGCTTGGGAGAAGAGCTGGGAGTCCACACAGCGGAGGGTGATAGGTCAGCCAGAGGAAAGCAACCAACAGCCATTCAGGTATACATGCTAATGTCTGATTCATAGTGTGCCCAATTGTATTATTTTCGTGTACCAGTTTATGTTTATGTATACATTGTTGCAGCATTCTGTAATATTGTACACAATATATGTTTTTTTTACTCAATTATTCTGTGTAACTTTTTCTGGCGGCCGCCTTCCGAACCTACGTAAGGAATGTTATTATTGAATTAATATTCATATCCTAATTAGGCGTGATTATTATTTTCCATAATATTCATTTTCTTACACTGATGAAATGGACCTTCAAATTCTGAAACATAGTAGAGCTTTATCTATACGTTAAATGACTAGCAATTTACTTGCCTTGTTTAATCTAGTTTACAAGCCAATCCTTGGTTACTACTCTTACAGGCCCTCATACACGTCTAGATTTTTAGTTCAATCAACTTAATTCAATAATTTTTTTTGTTAATTGATTGAAAATCTATGGCCTTCTAGCAATCTCATCACTAGTGGCAACTTAAAAACATCAGGATGGATGCTAAGAGGAGAAATATTCACATTTTCTGTGCATTGGTCTTATTGCCCCCCTCCTTGTGAGGCAATACTATTGTCACTATTGATAGAAATGTTGTAAAATGTCATGCTCAAAAGTATTTTTACTTGTAAGGCCTGCGCGAAAGAAGGTGCAGGTAACAGGAGTATTTCCTGTTGCTGGCACTGCCAAATTGTCACCAATGACAGAATCATTAGAAGGCCTAGGACCCCAGCCCAATAAACACAGATGTAGATCAATAGTAAGGGCATGTTTCGTGGAGGGTCCGTCGGCGCCCCCTGTGCTAAGCAAATTCCTTGATGGGGATGCCAATCCAGATACCCTCCCACCAGCTGTCTCCACTGCGTGGAGCCGTTCGTAGGTAACTAAGTGCAGTACGTCAACCTCTGGCAGGCAGACAGTCTCCACACAATGGAGACAGCCAGTGCGATGTGCGGTTATCAGCTTATCAGATTATTTTGGGAGCTTTGGAAGGACTACTTTTTTTTTCGGCCAGAAAACTCACCACATTCCAGAAGACTGGATTAAATATGATACAGCCCACAGCGAATAAGAAATTGTACTCCTTTAAGTTCACGTACTGTGACATGTCAGCCATGATGTAGAGGTCAACCTGCAAAAAAACATAACGCCTCATTAGCTATCGTATTAGTGTGGCACGTGGTATTTCATACAGCTACCATCTTATTTTCAGACACCTACCAATAACCACTATGCACTGTAAAGATGGCAAACACAATATACCTCCATCTGAGTGTGTAGAATTACGCTAGGCATCTATTGGGGCCCATAGTCATTAGAGATGGTCGAATTTTTGTTTCAAATATGCAACCATTTTGACGTGTCAAGTTAATTGCAAAGCCCCTAAACATGGTATCATAACCAAACTTGCTGGAGATGTAAAGACGGGGGATACTACAGTAAAAAAAAGTATGGCTCTAACACAAATAGTTTTTGCATAAATAAAATTCTAAATAAAGTGTGTGCTAGAGCAGGTATGGGCAAACTTTTTGACTAGTGGGCCTGATTGGCTTCTTAAATATGATAAAGGGGCCGGACCACCATAGGTGTGACAATTCCATGCATCACTTATGATAGCGGTGATGTGTTATAGGCAATGTGTGACAGGGACATTTTTATCTTTTTAAATTTCCTGCACTAAAAAAAAATGCTTTTTCATTGCAATGAGCAGAGATAATTGTTGTTGTGACCATAAGGATACGCCTACAGTGTCATGATCACACCACTGCATTGTTCCCAAGGCAACATTTATACAACTCTAGTCATTATGTGCTCTAATTACAGAGAGCAAGATGAGGGGAGCATCTTTTCAACCAGGTGACAAAGGGCCAGAAAAGAAAGCTGGAGGGCCGTATCCAGCCCCTAGGCATTAGTTTGCCCAACCCTGTGCTAGAGCATAACCTTTTTTTCCCTTCTCTACATCTTTAACAATTTTTGTGATGATACCATTTTCAGAGGCTTTGCAAACAGCTCACAAAATCAGCTAGTCGAAAAATTCGACCATCTCTAAAGCAGAGAACATATGCATAGATATGAACTAGATCAATGGCCGCTTCGAGCGCCATGCGCGCTCACGGCCATCTATATAACCATATTTAATGTGGTCATCCCTGTTTTCATGCAGGATCAATCCCGCTCGAAAACAGGGATATCAGACATGACCTTAATTCCTGGTCGATGTCCATTGCATTGCATGGGGACCGCTCCTTCGATGTCGGGCAGCAGTGCGATGATGTCTCAAGGTCATCTCGTACGGCTCATATATCGAGCTGTTTGTTCACTGCTTTATAGACATAGGGTTTACCCCAGCATGGGGACCTCATCTTTCTTGTTTCTACACAATAGGACACTTGTGGTGACCAGTTGCTAGGCTCAAATCATATGACGTCAAGGCCTGACCCAAATAGGACATCTAGAGTGAAGATATGGCTCAGCTATGTTGGGAACCAGGCATTTTATTTTGAACGGGAAAGGTAAAAGATTACTTCAAAGTTAACCAGCTACAAGAACGCTCTCAGCATGACACAAAGGAAAAGGAACAACGACAGATCTGTGCACACCATAACCTGTATCATGCAGAGTGTTTGCCTAAGTGCTGTAAAATGTACTTATTAGCATAAGAACTGTGAGGGAGCTCTGGGGGCGTCTGATTAACAGCACTTGATGTAATGCCATTGTCCATAGCTATTTATATCCTACTATATGACATCTAGAGGTATATGACTGCCCCAATGCTCTCTGCCCATCCGTTACTAGCCTTAACCCATACAAAGCATGCAGGATTTACCTTTGTATAATCCAAATTATTGAACCCTCCACAGCAGTCCCACTGTGCGGGTGCCTCTGACTGGGCCAGCCCTACCTGTACGTCTATCACTCTAAATGACAGCAGCAGTCAGGATATCACTGACATTACAGAGCAAAGGTCTGTGACAGTATAGAGCCACATGTACGCGCAGAATCTCACTTCCGCATTCCATGCAGCTCCCCTCTCACTGAGCATGTGCAATGCTTGGAGCACACCCATCCCTAACAATGGCTGCTGCTCGGTTGTTCTATGTCACAGGATGATACAATGGAACACACTGCAGTTCCACTGATACAATTCAAAGAAGAAAGCACCTCCTTGACCTCTATACGTTTAACCCCCTCTTATATACATGCCCTGAGTACTCTGCAACAATAACCCATTCATTGCTAGCAGATCCACTGCTGGCTATATATGATTAACCCTTTACTAGCAGTCCACAATCTGGTGGTAAAACCTTCTTTGACAGAAAATCCCCCTAAGAAACTTTATGCAACTGACCTTTAATATATATATATATATAAAATTTTATATAATCCCAGAATACTGACTGCCAATCTACCAGCAACACACCAGCTTACTCTGATTAACTGCACCTCCAGAATAGGAAATTTCCCAATAGAGCAACATTTTGTCTAAGCATAGCTGGACATAGACGTCTCAATTTGCTGGGCTATTTTGGGGTAGATTGACTGCCGCGCGCTTGCAGCGATCCATCTGCCATGAAATTGGCAGCGAATCTAAAGGTCCCCATACATGCATCGATCCTCCCTCCATAGATGAGGGACAGACTGCAGCGTGATGACGTCATCATGCTGCAGCTGGCCGCTCAGAGGATTGGAAGGTACCCTTTGTGTGCCAGATATTACTTTAGATGGGGACACCATTCATCATGCGATCCGACATGTGTGTCAATCCTGGTTGATCTGTCCAGGTGCGCTTTGCGGCCAAGCAGCGGGAATGCGCACGTCAGTCGATCAGAATGTTATATTTGGTATACCATGGAAGAAGTAACCTCTAAAGCTGGGAATAGACGGGACGGTTTCCAAACCCGATTTCGGCACTAGCGGGCGGGAGTGATGACCTTTTGTGTGCCGTCCATGACTTCAGCAGCTGTCCACAGCCGGACTAATGGGATCGGAGCAAAATTATTTGTCATGTCGGGTCAATGTGCGATCCGACATGGCGGCTGATTTTAGCCCAATCCTGCAGGTTGGCGCACCTGATTCCTTGCCGACCCAATCCTGAACGGAACTGGCACGTCTATGCCCAGCTTAAGTAATTTGAAAAAGTCTTAGCAAATTGCAGTATAGAGTATTAGAGTATTGTAGGACAGCTGGGTAACACAAGGTATAGGTAATAGGAGTGAAACTTGTTCATTACATATTGAATCTGCCAAAGTAAAGGTAAATTCTGCTACAGCAGAGCTTCTACAGGGAGCTGCTAGCTTTGGAGCCACCACACTGGTGGACTTTCTTTTGTCTTTTTTTTTGGCTGGTTGGGCAAATAATTAAGAAATGTCATGTCACTTTCTCTATAAGGTTTAAAACAGATCAGGAATTTTGTAGGTAGGTCCCCAGCTAAAGCCCCCCATACACGTTCCGATTTTTCTCCTGACCGATTTTTCATCCGATCGTGTCACCTGATTTTCACCTTAAATGTTATAGTTGGCTGGCACGAAAAATCGTAATTCGAATTATCACCGATCGATCAGCCCGACTCTATTTATTAACAGCGGATCGACCAAAATTTACGGACAGGTCCAAAGCGGTCCCAAACCGATTTTTTGGCCAAGTTTGAGAAAATCGGGATCGGTCGGGTACATAATTCCGCATCCGATTAATCTCCCGATAGATTAATCTCCCGACCACGTTGATAGATTAATCTCCCGATCAATTTGCACGAAAAATTGGAATGTGTATGGGGGGCTTTAGCAGGAAAGTTGTTAAATAGTTTGAGGCAGTGTAAATGGTTGGTTGAATGTTTTGCATAGTGGAAAGCCTGGGACCTAGAATAGATTTTTATAGGTTGAAGATGGTTTTTGGCATTAAGCTAATAACTGGTATGATTTTCATTACAGGTTAGGGGCCATCTCCACCACACACATTTAGCTGTGTAGCTAGAAGTAAAGGAATTATCACAATTCCCTTACTTGCTTGAGTTTAATTAACAGGAAATGTAATCAAATCTCACCGATGAGACACTGATATCTAAAAACAACTGAACAGTGTGATAATTCTTCCCTGTTCTGTATCAATTTTAATGTAATGGTTTGTGCTTTCAACTTCAGAATTGTTAGGGAAGTACATGTACCACATTGTTTCCATAGAAATAAAATATCTTACCTTGCATCAACTGTATACTGTATCGTCAGAGATAGAGGGAGTTAAGTACAAAGCACTGCACATGCTCACTGAGTGAGGGGGCACAGGATGTTTAATGCATCAATGGTAATTTTTGATTGGTAGAATAGAAGATAACCTGCTGTAAACACTCTATTTTGATTAAAGAAGGATATATTTGCCCTGCCTCCCAACCAATGCTCAAGAGCGGCAGGTTATCAGATTCAGCAGCTCGATTGCTATGGCAACAACATCCATTAAACGTATTATTGAGGTGGAACAAGTTCAAGAGCTCCCATCTTCTTGTCTGTATTGCCGAAGCAAACACAATGGTTTTCTGGAGGATGTTCATAAAAAAGAGTGAAATAAAATTTACTGCCAAAACAAAAATATATGATTACTTTGGATTTATTGCGTGCCCCAGGGAGGGGGATGTGCCACTTCTGTATAATGACAGCCTGCATAATCTCTTAATTCACCAGCCACTTCACAGACTTTCATTTCATTGTATTAGCATGCCAAATTCCCTGCATGAATTGTAGTCAGATCTTACATGTCATTTGAAAAGATTGAAGCTAGATAATGGAGATGGGAAATGGTTCTTGCTCAACATGACAAATTAAATCTGAAATTGCATTGCATGGCACCATTGGATAAAACACATGCACATTAATGCACTTACACATACAATAAATTGAACCTCCAAAAATTTTGTAGGACACCTCAATTGTTAACTCAACACCAAAGTTAACTCAACTCTAACAGTCTAGCATGTCTTGTACCATGCCACAAAAAAGTGGTGGTGGTGTACTGTTTTGATGAAAATGGTCCACGCCCTTCTTTTGGGATTTGTTAGTGCGTTGCCAGCTTATTCACTTCACTAGACTGCCCTAACATAATGCATGTTACCGCAGATGTCCAGGCATCATCCTTATAAACTTTCATTTAACCAACCACAAGGGTAGATGTCTATGGTGAACAGGTAACAAGATTTACCATCTGAAGATGCACTTCCTTGACGCCCAGTGCTATTATGCGAATAACATAATTTCTGCGCGATGCAGAGCTTATCACCTTGCAATGTATAGGGAGGTTACCAAGGGTCTGGAGGAAAAGGAGATAGAGCTGGGGGCAAGGAAACAGGTAAATTACTGTAATGATATCCATCACACAAGAATTGAAAAGGTTAAAACAGTCTTTATTTACAATAAGACACATGTAACTTACACAATGTATAAGATACTCAACAGCATAAAAACATGTCCCTAAAAATGTTTAGATGTCCCTGTGGTAAGGCATTTCTCCCCTTGAGGGGCTTTTTCAGGGCATTGACAGTAGGGACACTACAAAAAACACAAATACCTAAACAGCAACAGTCCCAATAGTACATTTTATGATTACATACACACAAGATATATATACATACACATAAAGAGTGACTCATTTCATATGGCTGGTCCATATCTAAAAACGAAATGGCTACTGGGGTACCAGCCCTGCTCAGGTCAATGTGTTCCCCCCTTGGTCGCTCAGGTCCAGACAGTGTCACCCCAAGAGCAGTGCAAATAAACCTCAAGCCTCAGGGTGGGAGTGTCATCAGGGCCTCAGTAAGCCCCCAGTATGCAAGGGAGCTGATCCCCCCTCTCTGAGGATGGGTCAATAAATCAGTATCAACTCTCAGTGTTATCCTTGTCATACAATTACTAGCAACCACTCACAAGGTCTTAACAAACAGCTAAGTTACAAACCCTTCCTACAACAACAGAGCTAAGACCTGTGGGGTTTGACTAATCCTCTGTTGTATAAGTGTGATGGGGTGTTCCTATAGGGGCATTTTGGGATGGGGTGGTTGTAGCTGGATACCATTGATTTTTGTCACCAGATGTCAACCCCAGGGTGGTAAAAATTGCACTCTTGCTCCCATTTGAAAAGGACTTTGACAGCACTATTTGAGTAAGAATATATTGGGAGATCATACTAATTTATTGATTGAACACTTTTATGTATTAAATATTTTTTTCCTGGTTTTCCTGCTTAAAAAACTGGGTGCGTCTTATGGTCCAGTGCATCTTATAGTCCGAAAAATATGGTAGTATCTTTAGGACCAATAAAAATTATACCTAAACAAAACTGTCTTCAGTGTAGTAAGGTGCTATGCATAGAATAGATTTGAGGTTTATTTACACTAAGATGGGGTTTCTATATGAGGGTCATAGGTAGGGGTGGTCCAAGAGAGATCATATCCTGTGCGAGCACCCCCTCTGCCAGACACTGTGATCAACCAGCACTCCTTCTTTAGAGGCAATCTTTTCTCTCTCCAGGCAGCTGTGCGCTAAGTAGCTGTCTGAAGGTGATCAGATGCCAAGATGCCGCCCACCCCGGCAGGATGCTGCCCTGGGAAATCTCCTATATTGCCCCTATCTAAAACCGCCAAGATGAACAGTTGTGTAGCAAAGTAGATAATTCTAAAAGGACTGCTCATGGGCAAGTGAATATTGAATATTGAGTTTTACTGTAAATATTAGTAGGTTCCTCTTTTGTATTTTAAGAAATATATGACACAGGTCTTTATATCAGTTTGCTGGAAAATGATAACTGATGGAATCTTAAGTCCAAGCCTGTGTTTTGGCTCCATGGTAGTCATGTTACTGTAATCACTGTCACGTTTTGTTCTGTCACCTTGCTCAGTAATTGTTCCTGTAGCTCCCCATGTCAAGCTGACCTTTCTCATCAAGCATACCAGAGATACAAGTATTCTACTATTGCTACTTTGCCTTTGTCTGTTTGTCCAGCTGCCCCTGTTCACAGTGTTGCTGGTGGGTAAGCCTTCTATCTATGATGTCATGTTCTCAGATTCCCTCCACTGTTTGTACAATGTTATGTTTTGAACACTTTCTCATCCTCAGAGCAACTTTTGTCTTTTGTCAGTAAGCAGATATCAAGTCATTTCCTAGGTGTTAGAAACCGAAGATTAGTGCAAATTAATTCAGGATCTTAAGGAAATAAGAAACAAAATTAATTTAATGTACACTTGCTAACCAACTTTTTTGGGGGGGAAGGGGTGTGTATAAGGTGTGAGGACTTACAGCCATAATTACTTTCTGTAACCCCTTGACTTCTCTGCTGATGACCACACTGTCTTTAAACTGCCATCAACCACCGTGGAGCCTTCCTGTAAACACCTGTGTGGGCAAAATAGTTTTGTACATTTGTTATATTTTTACCTTAGTTTATTATTGGCAGTACTAATAAACAAAGGAATGTGTTTCATTTAGCCAATATTGCATATTAGTAGTTTGCATTTGCCTTTTTGAGACAGTAAATGACAATTTGGACTCTAATGTGGATATTGACAGGCTATAGTTATCCTCTTTGCTAAAAAGTAGCCTATTGTGCCCAGACCTCAGTGTCTAAAGCCAAAATAGAAGCACAGAAATAAGTGATTTTTCACCAGCTCAAGCCAAAGTCTATTATAGAAGTTAAGTTCACTTATTCATCTTTTGCAAGGGCAGTGCCATACATTCTCCCAATTGGGTGCCCACTCATTCTCTTTTGAAATTTTCACACCATGTTTATTTTGTTGTTAATTGATCAGATGTTCATAAACAACTTGTCCTACATGGATTATTTATTTTTTCACCCGCAGTTTTATATTCAGCTAATAGACTGCAACAGGCACTTGCTACCGTCAAGAGGTTCTGGGAGTGCATACAGCTTCTTTTAAGTTTTTTGTTGCGTATCTGCTGTATGCACTCCCGGAACCTCTTGACGGTAGCAAGTGCCTGTTGCAGTCTATTAGCTGAATATAAAACTGCGGGTGAAAAAATAAATAATCCATGTAGGACAAGTTGTTTATGAACATCTGATCCCTCATTGATCCACATTGTCTGGTTATGCCAGGTGAAACCTCCTGACCTCACGCTCCTGCATTCCTCACCTGAGAGCTGCAGCCAACCCGGCCATAAGGTCACTTTTAGCAGCAACAATAACACATCAATACTTAGTTCTGTCTGAGTGATCAATGTACCATCTACTAAGAGAGGTCATGTCTTCAAGAGCAGATCATGCTGGGATTTCAGCTACAGCAGGTCAGGCTGTGGTCTAGTACAAGTGTCTGAGATGTCCATACCAGTAGGCTAACAGATTTCAGGGGCCATGAAGGATGTCTATTTCTCTCTTTTTAAAGAATTAGAAAAAAAAAAGATTCTTGTCTTGGTGTGGTGGCTTTCGTAGATTAAGACTGTTCACAGGTTTTATTAACCTCCTTAGTGTTCATGACGAGCCCATCTCGTCCAGAGTTTGTGTGAAGAACAAACTCTGGATGAGCTGGGCTCCCATGAAAGCCGCATATCCCCGGAAAGCTGCTGCGATGCTGCTCCCAGCCGCAGCATTTCCGGCTTCACTGATTGCGTCACGGTGACGTGGAAGAGGGTGAGCAGTGCCATAGACCTCCATGTTAATGGAGGGGCCTCTGCTTTCCAGCCCTCACAGCCGGTGTCATGAATGATGCCGGCTGTGTGGAGAGGGGAGGGAGGAAATGGCAGGCAGTGTACCTTGTACACTGCTGCCATTGCCTGTACCACACTATTAAAAACGGTGTGGTACAGGCGGTGCTCTAGGGAGGTTTATACAGAGACCACTGCCATTTTCAAGTAATTTAATCTGCATACAAATGTCACATTTTATTATTTAAAATTTCTACTTGACAGTGAAACCAAAAACAGCATAATATTAAGAACCATTTAATATCCCTTTGCCCGTTGTTAATGTTGAAGGCTAAATAAATGCACTGCTTGCTTATAAAAACTATGCTTTTTATATCTGCCTAGAGTTGAAATACTATTATATTATGTAATATTGCATGGCAAAGCAGTGCCAATTGTGGCCCAGCACTGGACACTGCTTCAGTTACGTAAGCATGCCCCATGCTATAAAACGACGCATTTGGGTTGGTAAGCAATTCAAAGGCCATTGAAAATGTACTGTGGTAATTACAGCTACGCCACCAGATGGGCTCCCGATAGTTTTCTTCTCTGCTAGCCCCAGTTTCTTTCCGATCTCACGGCATAATTAGATAATAACAGATATAATAAAGCTTTAGAAAGCAAGGTAATTAGAAGGTTTGGGTAGGTGAGGATGATTTCAATGTGCTGTTAGTGGAAAGAGGTGGGGGTGAGGATGAAAAATAGGGTGATATCGTAAGACATGCTATACAAGAATCCGAGATAAATAAAATTCGCTGGTGGTTAATTGACATAAATACACACTAGAAAATAGAAATGATGTCAGTGATCAGATGGAAACCTGAAGCCTATCACCAACTGATTCTGTATTTTGTTTTTTTTTACAAACTTCAATGTCTAAAGCTAAACTCAAATGAATGTTTTATTAATATTGTAGTTGGTGGCAGAAGATGTCCTAGCCAACTACAATATTAAATGCTTGTTTAGGTCTAAGGGGTAACCCCCCCCCCCCCCCCCCCCCCCCCCCCCACACACACACACACATACCAAAACACTAAACTCCCCAAATCCTAAGTTCACTTCTTTATTTTGGAGATAAAAATCTGTTGTGTTGGCCCACTCCATTTAACCATTTTGCAGACCCCTACAACTTACACAGCAATCTTACATCTATTTTCGAAAGTCTTTGGTTTACCATGGCAAGGGCTGTTCTCAATAAAACCTGTCCAGTTAAACCACCAGGCTGCTGAAGCTCAGTTTCATTTAAGTTGTATTCTTCTTGTAGCCCAACCTTTGTAAAGCAACAATTTTTTCCAGATCCTTCTTTGCCATGAGATTTCATGCTGAACTTCCAGTGACCATCATCAGAGAGTGTGAGAGTGATAACACCAAATTTAATTTCTCCACTTTCACACCGGAAACTGTAAAACGAATAAGCTACATATCGCTGGAAAGAAATGGCTTACTTGCCACAATATGGGCATTTATTTCACTTGCTTTGTTGCCAGAGGTTTAGACATTAATGACTAAATGAATATGTTTGAGGGGACAGCAAATGTACACTGTTATAAAAGACTGCTTTTATACAGCATGCTATACAAAAATTCTGTAGACTATTTATAATTAAATCATATATTTTGTAGCTTATATATCATATTATATATCTTCATGTGTTATCCCATGAAAATATATTGTAATTTTTTTTACCACAATGACAGGGGTGTAATTATTTTGTGAGATATTATATATATAAAATATAGGTGTAGTGTAATGGAATTAATCCATTCTAAACTTTGTAAAGCCCACCATACACCTTAAGATTTATCCATACAAATTCCATTCGATCTACCAACAACTGTGTAGTATAGTGGCCTCCCTGATAGAATACATAGTGATTGGAAGGTTTAGAAAGGTCCTCATATTACATGGTTTTGGTAGAACAAAAGTTGATTGTATAGAAATTGTATGGAAAGATTGTAAGGCGTATGGGGGCCTTAAGACAGTTAATGCGTTTTTGTATAAATACTATATATACTTTAAAATTCCAGCATGTCTAGGGTTCACCTTTTTCTGTGAGGTAATCTACCTAGGAGCAGAGGAGGTGCTGATGGGTCACTGAGGTAATATATATGATTGATAGGAGCAGCCCAAGTTCTCCTGTGAGCTGCCTGCTAGAAGAGTGCCAGGGCTCTGTGCCTCTCTGCAGACCATCCCTGTTGGCTGGGAATTTGAATCGGGAAAACTGGAAGTGACGTCAGTTACGTCACATCCGGTACCTGGAATGCATAGTTCCTGGTTCCGATTGCTAATTGTGACGTCAAAATCGGAGACAATTTTTTTCAAGGGAAGACCCGGTTGCTAGTGAAAAGATTTTCCTCCGGCAGGATCTTACTGCTCCTGGTGAAAGGGGCGGGTCGGGGCGAACTGTCCGACCTGTTCAGCCATCACTACTCGATATCACTGTCCTGTCTACTACTTTTACTATTATTGCATCCCTGTACTGGAGAGCAGGCTGGCGTTAAAAATTCATGTATTTACCTTACCTGCATTAACAACATTTTTGATTCATTAACCCTCTGGGCATTACAGGCTTTTCGCGCCATTTTTTCTGGCACGAAAAGCCGTTTCTCCCGCTCTCTGCCCAGCCCTCTACACACCGCCGGTGTAAAATAGACGCCAGCGGTGTGTGGGGAGAGCGGCGCGCCCTCCATTAACATGGAGGTGTAACGTGTAACTTGTAGGAAGACACGGGGCTCTTCTACAGAGCCGTAGGCACACGGAGAGGAGTTTGATCAGCCATCAAACTGTGCCCGAACTGAGTTCGGGCTTAGCGCCCAGTAGGTTAAGGATTAGAGAGCTACATTCATTTGTGTCTATTGTATCTGCTTGTCAGCTTTAATTTATTCTTATGTAAAAAATACACTAAATTAACAAGAATGAAAATTACTTTTTTTAAGGTAGCCCAATGCAGCAGGTGATGAACTGGGTGAACTCAACATTAATAATTCCCAGTGAAGCGGCTTTGTGACTGTGAGTGGTTTATCTGTTTAATCATCCATAAACAGATCAGTTTACCCACCAGTATTGGCGGACTGTTATTTACTGGAGGGCGTCTTTTCCCTGTATAACCTTATGTTTCCATTATAGGATTACCCATGTACCTCAGCTAGCACAGGTGAGGGATATAGATGTTAACTGTATATCGAGGGGCTACATATATGAATTAGAGCTGGGTTACAAAGATTAAAATGTAACATTGTCAAATGGCATGGATACAATTTTGGTTCACTTTGGTTATGAGAGACAAAGATAAAAATCTTATTTATTAATTATATGCAGTTGATTCCAAAGTAATTCAACATTACAGAATAGACTGAAAATAAAAATCTTTGTACAGTGTATGGACAATATATAGGCAGATTGGTGTGGTCCCAATAAAGGAGAGACATAAAGGGACCATAGACACAAATATTATGTAAGCTGCTTGATTATATCACAATTTAAGAGGAAGATAAGAGGCCCTCAAGAGGACCAGCCCACCCACCCGAGTGAAGGGGTGCAACACACAGACATATTAGATGACTTCATTATTGTTAAACCCTTTGAAATACAAAGAGGAGCACATGACATTTGTACAATGTTTTAGTGGATGCTGTAATATGCTCTGCAAGGTTTGGAAATGGTTAAAGCGAACCTACCACCTAGGAAGTCACTCAGCATTATCCGCTGCAGCTAAGCCGCGACTGCTGATATCCTTAATTCTAAAAAAAAATCTTATTCTGACAGCTGGAGGGCAGCTGGTTACGAGTGCTACCCTCCCACTGCATTACGTCGCGCCTAGGCAGCGGGAGTGGTGTCTGGGACATCTCTCCCAGGTAGGAATTCATCAGCAGCTGACCCCCTTCTTCACACCCCCCCCCCCCCCCCACGAGTCTCTGCAGCTCCGATAGAGAAGAGACAGGAGGAGGAAGTGGAGTGGAGGGGTTAGGACAGGGGGCGCAGAAGTCTGCAGATCTCCAGGAGCTAAGATGCAGGCATGAGAACTGCAAGCAAGTGAAGAGAGTATAGTGTGTTTTTTTTTGTGTTGCAGTTTGCCAGCATCTGACCTGCTGACAGGTAAGTATTGTGTCTGTTTAATGTATGTCTGTTTTTTTAATTTGAGTTTAAAACCGCTTTAAGTCAGTCCAATTCGCCAGCAGATGGCGAATTGGTAACACGTACCACCATCACACCATCAGTGCTCGTCACAGCCAGTCTTCAGTAACCTGACATGAAGCAAACCCTTACAATAGGTTGTCAGGAGCTGATAGGCGGTGACACAGCACGTGAAAAATAGTACAATTTCACCTGCTGCCTCCTGCTCCAACCTCATAGGAATCGCAGTGCCGGTGGGGTGTGCATTGTGGTCACAATGGGGGCCCCGGAGCTTGATAGTACGGGAATGCGCACTAGAAGCACTACTGCAGCTACGAAATAGCTGTTTATCGCTCGGCATGCGTAGCTGTGGACCTCTTATGTGCACCCCGGCTTATTGGTGTAGTCCCAGTGTAAAGAAAGAGGTGAGGCAGCTTTCATCTTGAAACGTTATCTAGGAAACAACAGCCACAAATATTCTACAGTGGCTGGAGAGTGTGTTAGCAGATTGGTGTGGACCCAATATAAAGGGAGAGGTGAGGCAGAAGTAAAGGTAGCCATACACAGGTCGATTTGTCAGCGATCAATTGCCAATCGATTGCCGATCCAATCTTTCCAGGTGATCAGGAATCAGCAATTGATCGGATCGGGATTCCATGCAGCACCACCTTGGGAATCCAATTTGTGGCTGATTTGGACATGAGTCAATCTCCAAAATGGCCGATTCCACAAAATCCATCGATTGGAAACGCTGCTGCATAGGGCTATGAGTCCATCAATGTACTCCGATTGCCAAATGATCGACCAAAAATACCAACATGTCGGTTCATTGTCCGATCCATTTTTTCGTCGATTCCGATTTTTCTGGGTCGATCGGACAGGGTGAGCAAACCCGATTGATTGTCGATCGATTGCCGGTCGAACTTGTGAACGTGCACAGTGATCGATCGGTCAAAAATCGAGTGGAAAATTTACCTGTGTATGGCTACCTTTAGAGGTGAAGCAGAAGTCCCAATATAAATGGAGAGGCAAGGCAGCTTTCTTCCTTTAATATTATTGAGGGTACATTATCTAGGACACAAACACTATAGTGGCAAGCAAATTGGTGCAGTCCCAATATAAAGGGAGAGAGGAGGCAGCTTTCATCTTGAAATAGAAATTAAAGTGTATGATCTGAATGACAATACAAATATTTTTAAGTGTCAAAATACTTGAATAGGCTGTGACCTTTGAGGAGCAATAAACTCTGCAGCTTAGTTTGAATTGTGGAAACATTTTATGTCACCTTTATCACACTTAATCACTACAAGAGGCCACAAACGTCAAAGGACATTGCACCAGATATTAGTTGCTACGTTTGCTTACAGTTAAACTTGCCACCATCCTTCAGATGCTTATTCAGATAATTATTGGCGGACTCTTTGAAGAATGATCTAAAAAAAAAAATTTCAATGGTTACTGTGTAAGAATGCTATGGTCAAAGAAGCACTAAGTGTCGTTTCGGGACAGTGCTGGGGCAATAGGTATCTGTGGCTATAGATCCCGCTTAACATGACTATGGAAATCAGACTACTTCGGGAGTCCTAATCCCTGTTCTCTTTCCAGTCTGTGTGCAGCTGTCCAGGATCAACCTTTCAGGATATAAATTAGCTACAAAATGAATAAAATAAAAGACTCACTATTAATAGCAGGTTACCTGAAACAACCCATAACAAATGAGTGCAAGTGAGTACCTCTGTTACTGATAAAATACATGAACTGTAAGAAGAAGGTTTACCAACTTCCTGTATATGTAAAAATACATATGAATCAGAGCATAATAAGAAATAACATTTTGGTAAAAATAAAAGAAGCAATATATTTGTTAAAACTATAACAAAATGCTTATTGTCTGCACTGTAAAGACCAAGGTGTGCAGATCACCCTCCAAATCAGAGATGGTTTAGGGCCAATGAGTAACTTTGGGCCACTTGTCCCTTTGATAAACATGAAAAACATTCCAACTGGCATGACATAAGGATGTACTTGGGTCCCCTGGACATATTTCAGGCCATAGGCTATTGCTTAGTTTGCTTGGTCATCTGGCTCTTCTCCATATTATTGCATTCAGGCAAGTTCTGTGAACATTGGTGAAAAGAAAAGGAGATGAGCATAGACCTGCTTTAGAGCAAGGTCTTAAAGCAATGAAATTGGGCTGCCTGCCCCCATCCAGTGACCATTAGCACAGGACCTGCTGTGACAGCTCACTTAGGCTATGTTTCCACTTAGAGAAAAGAATACCCTAACGGTGGGGCGAAAGAATCACCCCTGGTCCCTGGATCCCA
>CM070039.1:61732331-61767755 GCA_036250615.1 Ptychadena robeensis
GGACAAGTTCCTTCCAAGTCCTGTGGGGTTTCCGAGCACCTTGCTTTCTCCTCATTTCTGTATCGGGGCTACATTTTTTAAATGTTAACAATTTTAGCGCCATTTCACACTGCGTGCAGTTGCATTAGGATTTTTGGCCAGTAACGGACATACTAGCAGTAAGCACATCCCTTACTGCCTTACGTCTACCATTGTTTACACTTTAACCACATTATTCAGGTTAAATTGCTCTATTGGTACTTTAAGATAAGTAAGTGGGTTATGTGTTTAGGTTTGGGCCTCAAAAACGTTCGCCATCACTGCCTAAGTCCAGAGTCAATGCATCCATCTACCAGGATGCATTTGATCATAAAGTGTAGGTAGGGAGTTTGCGGCAAAGAGTTAAATTTCCAGTTGTGACTGGTGTGTGCCCTTCACAGTATAGTTTATTTTTAAGCAAAAAGGAAAAACAAAGGTCTGTTCATAGCTTGGACGGAAGTATTGTGTAGGTTGACATTATAGTTGGCTGATCCTTGGGAAGAGTGTAACAATTAAGTATGTCATATGGAAAGCATTTGATATATTTAATGATGGTGACTACTGAGAAAAATTGAAGCTGCTCTGGAGAATAATTCACTCTGTCTAACACTTATAGCATTGTCTGAGATGTCCTGAATGAACCGGTGTGTGAGTTTGTTCCCGGCTTGCACTGTGTGCATTGTTTCCTTAGAGTAACTACTTACTAGTATTCTATTTTTCTGGGCCAGTTCACGTTGTCACATCAACACAGCAAATAATTCTGGTCATGTGTGGCATCTGTGTCAAATGAGTTCACATTGTCCAAGAGAAACAGTTTTATTTGCGAGACTTAAAGACAGGGGAATTGTGAAAAATTTGAATATTGTGCAAAAGTTACAGTATTCCACTAAAAAGTTCAAAAGTGGAACTTATATATGAAATGGACTGATTGCATGCAAAACTAGATATTTTAAGCCTTAAGGTGTCATCATTTTGATGATTATGGCTTAAGCCCCCCATACACCTTTAGATCACTCTATACAATTTTCTTTAGATCTACCAACAACTATGTAGTATAATGTCTTCCCTGATAGAATACATAGTGATTGGAAGGTTTATAAAGATCCTCATATTACATGGTTTTGGTAGAAGAAAAGTGGATTGTACAGAAATTGTATGGTGAGATTGTAAGGTGTATGGGGGCGTTTACGGTTTATGAAAACTCCAAAATCTCAGAAAATGAGAACGTGAAAAGGTTAAATATTCTAGGCTCAAAGTGCCAGATTCTAATCAGCTAATTAATCCAAAAACACCCACAAAGGGTACATGATCCTTTAAATGGTCTCTGAGTCTGGTTCAGTAGGATTATGGTAAAGACTGCTGAGCTGACAATTGCAGAAAACCGCCATTGAACCCTCCATAAGGAGGGAAAGCCTCAAAAGGTACTTGCAAAAGAAGTTGGATGTTCCCAAAGTGCTGTATCAAAGCACATTAATAGACAGTTATGGTAAAGGGTGGCAGAAAAAGGTGAACAAGCAGCAGGAAAAGGCCATTCAAAAGTGTTGTGAACTTTCACAAGAAGTGGACTGAGGCTGGATCAAAGCATCAAGAGTCATCACACATAGATGGATCCTGGACATGGGCTTCAAATGCCATATTCCTCACCAAGCCGCCCCTGAACAACCAACAATGTCTGAAGTGTCTTACCTGGGCTAAAGAAAAAAAGAACTGGTCTGTTCATCAGTGGTTTAAAGTCCTCTTTTGTGATAAGAGCAGATTTTGCATCTGCTGTTGAAACCAAGGACCCACAGTCTGGAGGAAGAATGGAGAGGCAAACAACCCTAGATGCTTGAAGTTCACTATGCTTCATTAAGTCCAGAGTCAATGCATCCATCTACCAGGAGATTTTGGAGCACTTTATGCTTCCTTCCACAGACAAGCTTAATGGAGATGCTAACTTATTTTTCCAGCTGGACTGGGCACCTGCCCACACTGCCAAAAGTACCAAAACCTGGTTCAATGACCATTGGATAACTGTGCTTGATTGGCCCACACACTTGCTTGACGCCATAGAGAATCTAAGTGGCATTGCCATGAGAAGGATGACCAACATAAGACCGAACAACGCAAAATAAATAATTGCCCCTATTGAAGAATCCTGGTCTTCCATAACACCTCAGCAGTGCCAAAGGCTGATAGCATCCATGACACAACGCATTGAGGCAGTAATTGATGCAAAAGGTCCCAAACCATGTACTGAGTACATATTCTGAGATATAGCCATAGTCATTAAAATTTAAACAAATAAAGGGTTAAAATATCTTGCTTTGCATGTACACAGTCTATTTCATATATTAGTTTCACTTTACATACACTCTACTTACTGTCTGCAGCTAGTTCCTTCAAGGTTGGCTTCCTGCTGTGACCTTTCCACAGTACCCTTGCTGCGCTCCCTCCCCGGAATATCTCCATGCCCACCAGTTTGGGAACCACTGGCCTACTTCATAAAAAATACATCGCTTGGTAAGGTAACTTAAGGGTACAGTAAGTATACATTGGTTACCTTGGTCGTCCGACGTTGGACGTAATTCAAATGGATCAGTTCATATTTGTACAAATAGTCATATTGCTAATGGCTAGTTAAACTCATATAACAATGGCTCCTTGCCATAAGAAGTGTGGCTATTAGTACATAACATGAGCACTAAATCATGTGTAATTGTTCTTTGAAACACTCATTGTCTGATCCATGTGAACATGACACTTATATTATAAAGAGTGCTGACCCGTGCTCTACATGATCAGTCCGTTGTGTTTTGCTGTGTGCTACCCAAAGGAGCGTATAGGATCTGATTGATAACAGGGCCGTATCCCATGAAATGTTTTCTAAACAGAAGAGAACATCCAGGATCAGGCTGGTTTCATCCAGCACCGCTACAATATAAACACGCCTCGTACCCAGACAGGTGATTCTGAGAACTGATCTGTTCTGTCCTGGTTTGCTCGCTGTACTGCGAAAGATGAGACCTATGAAGTCTGGCTTTGCCTAACATTAGGCACTCCAATTCTATGAGTTTCTATGTGTTGTTGGTCCCAGTAGCTCAGCATCCTTTTACTCCCTGTTCTAGCACCGACTCAGCAGCCCAGCATAGCCTTCTAAATAAAAGGCCACTGTGTCACTGCTGGGAGGGGAGCTGGTGGGCTTGAGATGGTGGAGAAGGGAGAAGATATAATGGGTCGCTGCTGGAAGAGAGAGTTCAACTTCTGTATCACTGGATATGAGTTTGGGGAGTATAGTGGGTGTACAGTGAGCTTCAGAATGACTGCTGAGAGAGAGGAGGACTTGGTAGACCTGAGTTGGGGTAGTATGGGCTTGTTTTC
This sequence comes from Ptychadena robeensis, assembly GCA_036250615.1. Lineage (NCBI taxonomy): Eukaryota > Metazoa > Chordata > Amphibia > Anura > Ptychadenidae > Ptychadena > Ptychadena robeensis. Next base: position 61,735,710 of record CM070039.1, read on the forward strand.
ACTTAAGCGATCTCCTACTTTTGAAAATGCTGGCAAACACTGGCAAGTGGCAAGTGGAAACATTCCCTATGGTGTCAATATTTTTTGCTGATGGGGAGTCCAGCGGCTGAATTTCTGCTGGGAGAGTGAAAGCCGTGGAACTGAATTGGGGGAGCATGGTGAAAGGAGAATGAGCTGCTAAATGACTGCTCAGGGAGCAGAAGCAGATGAACCTAAGTTGGAGAAGTATAATGGGAGTAGGGTAAGCTGCTGAGAGATACTGCTGAGAGAATGGGTGCAAGAGAACCTGAGTTGAGGGAGTACCGTGGAAGTAGGGGGAGCTTCCAAATAACTGCTAAAAGAGGGTTAACAGGTGGACAAGAGTTGGGACAGTACAGTGGCAGAACAGTGAGCTGCAGAGTTATTGTTGGGAGATGGCTAGCATAGGGAACAGCTTTGGGAAAGTACAGTGGAAGTAGGGTGAGCCTCTGAGTTACTGCAGTTAGAGAGGAGCCCATGGGAATATATTGAGTTAATGCTGAAAGAGAGTTAATAGGTGGACCAGAGTTGGGACAGTACAGTTGAAGCACAGGAAGCTGCTGCCTTATTGCTGCAAGAAGGGTAGTTGGGGTAGTCAGGTGGGGATAGAATAAGTTGACCTGCTAAGTTACTTAGGAGGGGGTCGTGCAGGCAGGGCCAAGCTAATAAGGCTTGCTGATCTGCTGAGTACTTGTTGGGAGTGAAAACAGGTGCTACATTGCAAAGACACAACTTCTTTTGTGAACTTTGGAAATGATTAGTCCACAAAAGCAGAGGAGTTGTGCTGGGCTGGGGATTATTGCTAGCTGTGCAGTAGCTGGGTGTTATTACTGGATTGAGAGGTTATTCCTGGGCTGTCCCTACTTACTCTTCTAATGCTGCATTAGACCACACATTTTGTGAAAAAGAGGACAGTTGGGAGATTTCAAAACTGTCTACAAATCTAAACAATGTAAATATGATTTACTTACTTAGCTATTGGTGTTACCATATAATGATGGAGTCTTGAGTTTTTTTCACTGTCAGAACATAAGGTGTTTGTTCTGCTCTTGTCTGCGTGAGATGTGTCACGACTCAAAAGACATACCTGTGGTAACCAACCTCAATCCACATTGGCCCTATTATATGAATGGCATAGGTATACAACAGATTGAAAGTTCCTTCAGTGGTAAAACTCAAAGTCAACGTGACAACGATGACAACAAAATAAATAAAACGTGGAATGAAAACAGTTGCTAGCTTTACTCCCCAACGGCACAGCACTGAGCAACCACTGTACAGAATGTTATCGAAACAAAAAAAATCTAAATATAACTCCGCAATAATAAAATCTGACTACGATTGAGTTGGTGCCACTCGCGTTCTGCACGAAAAGACACATAGTGATTCAGCTGAATGACAATTTGCTTCTTATATAACTTTGGTTTTAAACACCCCATTTAATTCCAACAATGTAAAAAAAATAATAATAATCCTGAGAGGGTCATGCTGGAGGATTGTAAATTTATCCCTGTGACGAATCGTGCAGTTCCATCCTCAGCATTTCCTTTGGGAGGGTATATCATATCAATCTATTTGGTCTTATTTTTAACTTCTGTCACAAGCTGATCATCCCAGGAGTTGGGAAATCCTTAATTGAATTTGTGTTCTCATGTTCTCTTAATAGATTGTGTGCATTCGCTTATTGTTTGGGTAAAGAAGCTGCACTTTTTCCCTTTGGACCTACCATCACGACATGAGTTCAAAAAGTTTAAAGGATATTTTCTTTTCTTTTTTTGAATTCCAGACAAAACCTTTTAGTTAAATATGCTACATTGATCAGAAGCCACGAGCCATTATTCATTTTGCATAGACTGAATGACTTGCAAACTTCTATGTATCTATGACCATTTGTGATTTGTCTTCACCACATTATAGACATGTAGAAAAGTGTTTAAAGATGACAGCCTTAAGGTCCGAGTCAACAAGCTTTTGTATGCTTCAAACAGGTTTTGCATGCCCATGCACATCTTTGGGAATGCAAAACCCACTATAAGAAGGTGAAATGCATCTTCAATGTATTTTAAATGACCTTAGAAGAATGTTAAACTGACATCAAACTGATGCCATTGACAAAAATCTATCCCGTTGACACCGGCCCCTACAAGAGCAGTGCGGGGGAAAGTTTGGCTCTACCACTAATTATTTTCATTTTATGCTTTATTCCAATCAATTTAACATTTGGAGGTTCTGATCCACATGTAGCTGGAATCCGAGTTAGTGGCTCTGCAGGGTAAGATCTTAAAAATGACTGTGACACAGAGCCTTAGAAGCTGTTAGTGTTCACTAGAGCAATCCACAAACAGTGTTAAGACCCCATACACCTGGCGAGCCGGGCCCGATAGACGAGCACCTGAGTGCAACGTAATGACGTCATCACGCTGCACTCTGTCTCTCAGAGTATCGGTGGGCACCCTTTGGGTGCCGGCCATTACTTTGGATGGGGACACCCAACACAAAATACTTTGTTTAGTCTCCCGATGAAGCAATCTTGAAACGCGTTGAGACAACTGCAAAGCATTGAACTTTATGTATTGTATTGGCAGCATTACTACTATGATACATTTGCACAATGGTTAAGATAGCCTATCAGAACAATCTGCAAAAAAAATTATCACTGTGTATATATACTAATTGTATTTTTAGTAGATCTGCGGAGTGTTTGCAGACTACAAGGGTGATTATCACCCATGCAGTCACTAGAACTGCAGAAAGGGAGTATATATGACTGAATGAATAGAAGTGGTCATGCGACAAAGTGTGTCTAACAACAGGAAGGTAGGCAGCTAGAAGGTTTGGAGGTGAATTACAGAAAAAATTATTTTTGTAAAAGCAATAAGAGACTTGGGAGTACCTGGATGATAGTTTAATAATACGTATAAATTAGAGATGCATAAAGAGATGCTGAAAATATGACATAGAGCCAATCAGACCCTGTGCCATGCTATTGCCACATTTTCATTATGCTAGTTTGCATGCTATTGCCACATTTTCATTATCTCATACATCCCTAATACTTATAATAAGTACTAACTTGCTTTTCAAAATAAGTCAAAGTTGCACTTAAAAAAAAGAAAGATAACGTGTACAGAATGCATGTATTGAAGATTACAGTTGTTGCCATTTTTGTATATAAAATCCTTTTTCTGAACCCTTTAATCCAGGTAATTATATACAGTAAGTATAGAAAGTAGACCTCTCAGCTGCCCCACTGTCTATTCAGGCATAGCCGTAAACAAGACTATTGAATCATTTTAGGAATCTCCCAAACCCCCAAAATATTGTTAATAGCCTCAGCCATTGCATGAAGTCATTACTGAAGTTACACCATGAATGATTCTTAAAGCAGATTTATATAACCCAGCCCTGTATGTCTGGGAGATAATGAGATAATGCAGAATAACTTTTTGTTTTACTTCTTGAGTATTCACATTGATGTCTGTTGGAGAAAAAAAAACTGTTGCCATTATGCTGGCCATACACATGCCGATAAACGGCCGGATTTTAATCTGACCGACGGGCGTGCGCGCTCTCGCCGTCGGTCAGGTTAAAATCCGGCCGTTTATCGGCATGTCCCTACATGGGGCGACAGATCCCTGTCGCCCCACTTCTCGGCCGGCCAGAGATCCGACATGTCGGAAAATCTGAGCCGATGGGAGCCGATTGCCATAAGCAGCAATGAAGACGGCGTCTCCATCGCTGCTTATGGCCGGCACACAAAGGGTGCCTGGCCGATTGTGGGGCCCCAGAATGCAATGGGAGGCTAACGTGATGACGTCATCACGTTAGCCTCCCGGAGCGACATCGGGGGTAGTCTGCCTGCACACATCGGCGTGTGTATGGCAGGCATAAGGGGAATCTGGGGGTAATTTAAAGAGTTCATGTGTTTTTCCATGACAAGATAAGGTAGCCGACTCACTATGATCTAGCAGCAGCACATACTCACCTGCACCTTCTCCACTTCATGTGGCTGCTATTGGGGAACATGTGACTCATTCTTGTCCTTTCTTGGTGTTATTGCTTGTGCATGGACTTTGATCTCTGTCCTGTGTAAGCTTCAGATCAGGACCTAGACCCTCTCATTTACTTTACTTTCTAAGCACATTGCGTAGACATGATATTGTACCCCTTAACTGTTGATGGACACTACCATTCATTACTTTCCCCATGGTGAGCACAATTGTTTACCATAAGTGTTTAGGCCCCAGGAGCCCAACCTGCGGCCCTTTGGGCATTCCTTGGTGGCCCCCCTTGGTCTTCCACTTGTGGCCCCCGAAACCTAACTGTTTATACATAGGGCATAGGAACTCACCTGTCCTCGCCCAGGATGTTTTTCGGTAGGGAAGAATAGTAGAGGGACTTGCTCTGGCTAAACACATGAAAGCCAATCAGCAACCCAGACAGCGCCTGAGCATGTCCCTCACCTCTCCTCTGCTTCCTGCTCTAAGTAGGAGTGAGAGAGTTCTAAGAAGATGAGTGCCTATGCTTCCATTATTCCATATGAACAAGGGATTATTGTATGTGGCAAATAACCTCAGAATAGGGGCATATAACCTTTAAAACAAAGGTTATGTGACCCATATATATCATAAAAGGCTTTGATGATATCTATAAGGCACATAACCTTTGATTTTTTTTTATCATTAAAGTTTTATTAAGTAAGTATAACATACAATTTTGAAAGTCAAACAGAATCCATTACAAATGATAGTAAAATACAAAACAAACTAACAATGGGGATAATCGTATTAGTATAACAGTATCATCAATGTAAATAGTGGAATAAAAGACATCAACTGTTGTTTTGTTTCCAAGAAGGTGTTAGAAATAATCTCATAACAATGAATATCCCCTAACATTCAATGGGAATGTATCAACTAAAACATATATATCTTGGTGATAACCTTTGATGATATATATGACACAAAATGTGCTTTACCATACTACAGTGTTCTCTAATGCTTGAAGTTTTATAAATTAAAAATAATGTCTTCTAGCTGTGGTTTCTTCATTAGAAAATGCTTATACATGTCAGTATAGATTCAAAATGTTATGTGTAGTCCTTTAGTGATGCCGAGGGCCGCACTTGTGGTCCTCTATATCAACTCAGTTGCCCACCACTGGTTTAGGCTCACAAATATTGTCGTTGTGGATATATCCTTACAAGATTTCATACATTGCTATGGTTTCAGTCTTTATAAGCTAGGACAAAATTGTTGCATGGTTCAGTGGATATAGAGTTTGCTATAGTCGTAAAAGGGGTTCTGTTAGAACAGAGACCATTTCTTCAGGGTGCACCACTAGCATACAGGCCTCTACTTGATCTAAACTTAGGGATTGGGTGGCAAGGTATTTATCATAAGTCAGCAAGTCAATGTATCTAAATGTAAATGTATCTTTAGATGAAAATGATGCCCTCTCTCTCACTCCTTAGCTGACGTGCTCACTAGAGGCTGTGGCTGAAACTGGTACTGCAGCTCAACACACATTTAATATTTTTACTAACACCTTCACTCTATCACTGTACTGTAAAGGTAAAAAATTTTAAATTACCATAATTTTTTTGTTTTTATTGTTAAATGTATACAATTTATGTCACTTGGATAACTGCAGAGACACATTAATAACCATGAAAGATTGCAATTAGGGGTGAGAAATTAAGAATGCCAATTACTAAAAAAAGATTGGGCTTTTAAGGTTGTTGGAGATCTGGGGGTTGAAAGAGTGGGCATATGTAAGGCCCATTGTCCACTGCTGTTTTCCTGAGCTGGCCCAAAAAAGACGTGTGCCATAACATTTGCAGGTGGATTTCCCTCTCCCTCCCTCTGCATCAAAGACACAATAAAGAGGACAGTGATGGAAGTGAGGAAGATGGTACTTATTAAAACCACACTACATATGGGGTGAGTACCACACATCTTCTGGTACTCATCTGAGGAGCTCACTAAAAAAGTTATGTGCACCACTTTTTTAGACACATTTTTTAAATTAAGAATAGTGTTGAGCTCGAATAGTCGAATGTTGAATATTTTCCGTGAATATCTGCAATTCGCTTATAATATGAAACTATTGGATATTGCAAAAAATAAACATAGCATGTGATCATTTATTTAGACGATGTGAATATTATTTTGCATGGTCATAACGTGAATATTCAAATTAATGAATATCAAATTGAATATTAGTAGAATTATTTGCAAAATATCACACATTCGAATATTGCCTATACCACTCTTCACTAATTAAGAACTATGGCCAAGCAGTGGGTAAAGTAAATAGTACTCAGTCTGATATAAATAGTAGCAAAGCAAGCAGATCCTTTTCCTCTCTAGTTTCATCTTCAGTTACATCTCAATACTTTGTTTACTTCTGGAGATGTGGAACAGGTTCACAACATTATTAAAGAATAAACAAAAAGTTCAGTTAACATCTGTGTAGTACTTTATCTGCACAGTAGATCGGTATTGTCCTCCCATCTAATATCAATTGTCAATGTTTATCAACAACATATTTTAAATTCATAAAAATGTATTATTAGATAACCCGATGTTTTTCAGCCTTTCATATTAAATCTAAAAATGAAATGATGGTTTGTGTACAGTCATTGGGAGATTAGTAAATATGAGTTAATTGTGTGCTGGGAACACGTGCAATGGTAATATACATGCACATGCACACCACGTGAGAGGCTTTGTGATCCCTCGTGAAAAAGGCCAATACAGCAAGAGAAACATCATAAGATTCTCACTGACTCTACTTAAGCAATTGTGTGTAGTGTTTTAAATGTCACACTAACCACACATGGATGGGGAGGTCTGCGCTTTCAAGCCTTCATTTGTCCTTCAAGGGTCCCCATTCTGTGTTGTGCACAGGTGAAATGCAATGGTATAATAACATTACTTTTTGTTTGAGAGTTTCCATTTTCGCATGCAAGTTTTGCAATGCAAATACAAAGAGCTACTGGTATTTCATACAGATAAGGGTACAGTGAATTAAGGCATACAATGTGAGGTCTTTGAACAACAACATGGCTGAAATCTGATTAAGACGCTGTTGTCTAGGGTCATCAACCCATTGCAAATCTTGTATTAAGGTCATGCATTTAAACACTGATGACCTAAAACAATCAATGAGCAAGCCATTTTTTTCAACATGGGGAAGACGACCAACAATCACCTGGATTACCTTGACTTCCAGCTGAGCTTTTAGCTCCTGGCCCAGTTCCAACATTTTCTATTTTAGTTGGCAAACTATTGAAAAATCATCACTGACATTAATTTCAGGAGGAGCTTTTGCACAGATTTCAGATAAAAACTCGGACACAGATGTTCCAAAAAACCAGAGACTTCCAAGAATTTGTAGCTGTAATTGAATGCACCCTGCAAATGTTTGATGTTCTTTAGTTCTGGAACACACCCAGAACAAACCCCTTTTATAGGCTTTAGATGGGCCAATGATTAGTGATGAGTGGGAAGGCCGGGCTGGTCCATATGGCACTTAACTGATGACATTATTGAGAGCTGCTTGCTCATTTAATTCTAGACAACAGATAGAAACTACAAACCTTCTGATTCTTATCATCTCATGTCTACTTACTATACAGAACATAACAGAAATGTTCCAATATTCTGACCATGTGGAACCCACCCATGAGTGCACAGAAGTACCATGTCTTCCCACAAATGTGTTTTTATTTTTCATTATGTTATGGCTTGGAGATTGTACTCTTGTCCTCTCTCCTCTGGTCCCTGCTATCAAATGCCAGTTCAAATGTACAACTTTTATCTGAAAATGTATCTGACCACTTTACTCTTCACAATCTCTTCCATTTGCCATAAAATCAATTGTTACTACTGGATCAAATATTGACATAAGGACGCCATGGAGAAACATCTGGGAATTACAAAGGACAAAGCTAACCAACAACTTTCAAAACTATTGGTTTTAGGACAGTGGGTAAATATTTATTCTCAATGATGGCTTGATTGAGTTAATTTTAGTTTATAGAAGTCCAATATATAAAAACCCTTCTGATTTCACTGTACTATGTAGCTGGCCCAAGTCAGTACACAAGTCATTGTTGTCCTCCTGGTATGAGAATGTCTTGCAGGCCTTTATCACGCACCATCTGTTTTTTCACTCTGGGTCTCCCGTGATTTTGTTTCCTGGAGGACACCATTCTAACAGCCTGTTAAAAACGACAGCTTTCAATTTCCTGTTATCATTAAAAAAATAACAGGCAGTTTTAAAGCAACCAATACCAAAATAAGCATCAGCTGGATCCCTAAGATTAAATTTTTTAAATCCTGTAAGAGGACCTTAATAACCCATAAAACACAGTTGCTTGTTATGCAGCAGATTATTGTATTGGTGTTTTTTTAGGAGAGCTGGCAATTCTTTCTGAGTTTTTTTTCCCCTAAATGCCCAGACATTTAGTTTGATAATAGCCTACGTACTGGTACTTGTTTTACAAATGACCAGATTATGTATATATAATTTTAATGTTTGAATGTTGTATGCTTGTGAGTACAAACTTTTTATAGCCTTGTTTTAAATAAATAAATCTCAGATAATGTACTAGGTTGTGCCCCCTGTGTTCTCTTTTTTCTTTTTAGTTGTTGTTTTGAATCAAGGGACAGCAGTGATCTCACCTCCCGGGTTTGTACAGGACTCCTTCTAAGGCCTCTCACCTTAACAGCAGTTGGACATGCTTCCTTGGTTCACAAGTCCTGTGCACACATCCCCAATAAAGGTCCCAGACAAGTTAGCTGCCGTAGATACGGTGCCCTTTATTTCTCTCAAAGGTGCCAGATTACATATCAGTGCATTTCCCTGGGAGCTATCTCAAGGATGCCGCTGCCGGTATTGTCTCAGCCCTAGCCTTCTTTCCCAGTGACTCTCTGGCTAGGGAAGTCCTGTGTCCCCCAGCCGGGGGTACAGGGACAAAGCTTATAGTCAGAACTCTGCTTAACTTAAGAAACCTCTGTTCCCACTAGCAGACCTCCCCCAAATGGATCACCAAGCTTACATCATATACAGCTGTAGAATGTTCCAGTTTCTGCAAGCACATTCCTAAAATCGATACATTTCACTCCTAATTCAAGCAGAACACCTGCTCTGCTTGGCAACAGCTCAAATTAGTGTCCCCATACAGCACACTACATTTCAGGATGGTAGTCACAGACTTAAGCAGGAAACGGACAGTGTGATATTTGAGTGTTCCCTGCAGCAGCATGATGACGTCATCCAGCTGCTGTTAGATATCGGCTGAGCTGAAGAGACAGCTCTGCTATTTCTCCAGCTCAGCCGATGCTATGCATGGTGACCTGTGGTTTCGATGCAAAGCAACGGACATTGGCCGTGATTAACAGTCATGTCCGTTATCCAAGTTTTTGAGCGGGATTGATTGGTCCTGCTCGAAACCTGGGATGGCCGCATATGATATGAGCCAGATAGAAGGCCGTGAGTGCGCACGGTTCTCGAAGCGGCCATCGATTTGGTCCATATCTTCATGTGTGTACCCTGCTTTTAGACTCCAATCCACCTCCCACATGAAACCTGCACAAACACTTTTCTTCTTCATCCCAGCAAAAAATTGCCCACACTTTATTGACCACGGTAACCTCACATATAGTTTAGACCACCTTCCCACAGCCATATAGCTCTATTTTTCTCTGTATTCTTTCCCTGTGCACGGAAAGCTGCTATTACAGGTCTAGACCAGTGTGAACATTGCTGTATTTACATTCAACTTGCCAAAAAACTTAACCGAATCTTAAGACAAGGAATGAAAACAATGACTGCATTAGCTCCACATATTATTGGCTTCAATGTCTTCCAGGAGCAAGTGAGGATATTTATACTGCACTGCACATCTTCAAACACAAAAAATCACTGCTAGATGTAGCCACCGTCTACATACATATAGATGGTGTATGAGAGCCACTGGTGTCTCTAGACCAGAGTACTACTTTGGCTGCATTATACTTCCCACTATTAGCTACATGATATCAGTGGATGGGTAGGACTTAGATAAACCTAAGCAGCCACATAAGTGTGTTGCATTACACCAGTGGTTCCCAAACTGTGGGGTGGACCCCGGGGGGGCTCAAAGCTCAAAGCTCAGGCCCTCATTCTTAACCTGTGTTTGAATAGGGAGGAGGGGCTCAATAATGTTCCTAAACAGAAGAGCATGTATGACTCCTTGCAAGCCAAGAGGTTGAATTTAATACACGCGCACAGCAGATGGTTTCCTTGCTTTCAGTACTTGTCTGCAGTTAGATGGAATTTGTTTGGAGTTAGGTAATGCAGACCGCCAGGCCAGGAATTTTAATGTACAGAGAAAAAAAAAAGTATTGTAAATAAAAAGCTTAATAGGCAATTCTAATAAATATATAATTTACTACTATACTACTACCATGCTTGTATGTATGTATATATATATATATATATATATATATATATATATATATATATATATATATATATATATATATATATATATATATATATATATATATATATATATATATAAAACAATATATTACTTGGGGGAAGACTCAGACCCATAGGAACCACTTATGGCTCTATTTCTTTTGTTATCAGTTGGTGGTTATGTAAAGCTTAATATATAATCCTCACTGCTGCTGATGTCACCTGGCCACAAATAGTTGCCTGGGATGAAAAGTTTTATATTTCCAAAGAAATTGTTTCATAATACAGAAAAGACAATACCTTTAAGAAGATATTTACTTCCCCTGGCCAGCAGTGATGATACAAGGCAGGCCCTCTGAGTCACATAAGCCTTATATAATGAAGGCTTCAATTACAAGCCCTGCTCTCATAAAGGAGGATTCATCTCAAGGATCGATTGTTGTGACACGGAAACATTAAGCTTAGAGAGTTTATTTGCTCTCTCCGGAGAGCATTGCTAAATCTGTCCTGAAAAATTTGTCCAGTCTATACTGACAATCAGGGCCGTTTCTAGTCTTTTGGGGGCCCTATGCAAGATCTTGTTGGGGACCTTTTTTGTACACTATGATGCTAAGGAATTTAGACCCTTTGAAGATCTGTACCTAAAATATTAACAAATCAAGCTTTTCTTAGCAACATAAGACTAGTTAATAATGAAGAGTATGTAGGAGTCTTCATAAAAGGCTCAGCAGGTCTTTTGGTCGAAAACATTTTAAATAATAAGAGTGTTTTAGGCTCTATACAGGAAGAAGGGAGCGTATCAACTGTTCATCTTAATATTGAAAGGAAGTTTTTGGCTGCTGGTAAAATGTGTATGGGATACCAACACCAGTGCCAGCAACCGCAAACATTAGAGGATGTGTAGGAAATTTTGTGTCACCGTCCCTACTCTGTGTTTTTCATATAGTCGCTCTCTTCAGCCATGGTGTCACGAAGCAAGACCATTGTCCGTTTCCACGGTTTGGATGATTATTAAAGTGTAAGATCTTGATCCCAGATAGAAAAAGCTCTAGGAGGTTCCCGTAGCCATAAAATATTAATAGCATCAACGCGTTTTGTGGTTCCAGACCACTTCCTCAGGATGATAGGATATGTGGGTAGTCTCCTGGCTCTTTCAAATGCCTGAAAGCCATGCTCCATGGAGGCGTTTCCAGGCATCTTAAAGAGTGTTGATGCTATTTCAATAAATAGATTTTTTTTATGATTCTGGGTGCTTCCTTGAGCCTTTTCTATCTGAGATCAAGATTTTACCCTTTAATAGTTAATAATAAAGGTAATACAACTCTCTATGTCCATACAAAAATGTTTATTAGAAATTTAACACCAAACTTTAAATGAAATACTGTACCCTTCCACCTGTTACAATTTTTTTTATAAAATATTAAAAATAGTATTAAACAAATATGTGAACACCACAATGACTATTCTATCTATCTATCTATCTATCTATCTATCTATCTATCTATCTATCTATCTATCTATCTATCTATCTATCTATCTATCTATCTATCTATCTATCTATCTATCTATCTATCTATCTATCTATCTATCTATCTATCTATCTATCTATCTATCTATCTATTCTATCACCAAAATCTGAATGTAAAAGCTACAACACAGCACAAAACACAATTAAATAGCTTATTTCTTATAATGCAAAATACAATGTAACTCTCAAAGTACACCACCATTTGAACCCCCAAATCTCATACCTCATTAGTGCAACCCTGAAATTTTCTAAAAATGTAACTTTTACAGTGTATACATGATAAAGTGAAGTTTGTACAGCTATTTAATGTGTTCGATCTTTAATCTCAGTTTAATCTGCAATATCAACTTCAGCCACAAGATGTCCCTAGTGAACACTTGCCATCAAAGTACAGCTAACATCACAGTCTACTTCCTCATTCATTGGGGAAAGGGGTTGGCGGAGGATGAAAAAACACAACACAACAACCCTGCCCAAGTTTTTCACCAATACATCGCACACACCCCCAACATAGGGAGGGAATTGGAGAAGAAGGAGGAGGATACAGGGAGATCACTATCACGATCAGTATACATACCAACCAGCCGCGTTTGCCTGCTTTTATGCGGGAATGCTCTGTTCAGCTCAATGTGGGGCTCAAAGGAGAGAGTAAGGAGCAGAGTTTGGGGCCCCCTAGTGGTTGCAGTCTGCATAGTGCAAGAAACGGCCCTGCTGGGAATGAAAGGAGGCAAGTCGGATTTAATTCTTTTAAGATGTATTCATTAGGCTAAATTCACAAATCCAGGCCCGAAAACCGCATATTGCTTTTCCCCACTGATTTTCATAAGGTTGCCCAGAGAATGACAAGGGGGCAGTTCTCAATGAACAACCACCTCCCAAGCTGCCACAGTGTCCAATTACTAAACACACAACAGGGCGGCAGATTCAGGCAGATTCAGGGTGGCTGATGGTCACATTTTAATTCAACCTAAGAATGTTTCTGTAGAATTGCATCCCTTGCATTTCTCCCTGTTCTTTTTATACCATCTTGTATTTTGAAACGCTGTCATGAAGTCCCATAACTTTGGCTGTGAAAGTTCATGAATGAGAAAGGCCCGCCACATTCAAAAAAACTTGGCTATGCCTGTTTGTGGGGCTTGAAGAACATTAATCTTGCCAATCACCATAAGCTGATGAAGGTAGGATTTAAGGTCAGATAGCAACGGAGGGGAGGGATAGATCCACTGCCGTAATATACAATGCTTCACAATTAAAAAGCAAAGGTGGGCAAATTTGGTCACCAAAGGCGAAGTGTTGGAGGGAGATGCAGACATCAAACGTGTAGGAGAAGTAAGGGCGATTGAAGGTCATAGGTGGTCTTCGTGACTGCTTTTACATATGCGTACGTTTGTTGCTAAAACGATTGGATTACCCGACAGCCCCAGAAGAGGTGATCTAAGTTAGAGTTAGGTGTGTTACACTACAGACACTCTTGGAGTAAAGTCAATGGGCGGTGCCATTCATGTGATTGTGGGCCAAAAAGGACATTTTACATTTTTAGGTGGATATTTTTTTTTTTGTAAGGAAATTGAACAGTTATTTGGTGGCTATGGAAGACAGGGCAAAACAAACTCTCCCCCCACACCCAAACAATGAGGATTTTCGAGTAATTTGCATACAGACAGGATTTGTATAGCTGGCACCATATATGTATATCAGGGGGTTTCTGAGGGTCCTCGTTTGCCCAAATAATTTTCTAGCCAGAAAACTTCAAAGTATCTTTTAACCCCTTGTGGGGCACATTTTATTTAAAAACAAATATTTTCACACAGTTACACCACCCAACTACACGTTAGGTTGTACACAAAAAGAATACAGAGATTCAAACAAAATGTATATCCGGAAAGGAACGGGGGCTCCTACAAATGGTGGCCCCCGTTTCTCCCCTCCAACAGCTAGGATTGATAGTGCACGGATTGGTTCGACGCGTTTCGTCTTCTATGGACTTGTCAAGAACGCCGTGCTCTGAAAATATCAAACACTCCTTCATATATTTTTTTATACATATCAATTTTGTTTTCATAAGGGGACCAATGATGGGCTATGTTACCTGTCCCTGCTTTCTTTTGCGAGTTTTGATTTTGCCGTTTGTTGTACTTTAAAAGATTCGCATTCTTTTATGGTGGGGGATTCCCGACCTTAAAATCATAAAATGTAGTGAGGGAAATTCTCTCATCACTGCCTAAAAACACCTTTTTCGCCAATCACTGTGGTTATCCAAACTCCCCTATTAGTGTGTCTCATGTCTTTGCCCCCCCCCCCCCCCTATTTTGTGTGCTATAAAGCCAAATTAAGTGTATGCTTGATGACTGATAACGTGTAAACCACCTCATTAAAATCCACATCAATAAAACTTAAAACTAGAAATTTCATGTTTTTTTCTTTTTTAGCTAAAATTAGTATGTATGTGTGTGTGTGATTGTGAGTGAGGATGTCATGAATGGAAGTATGTTGTACCGTCTATGTGTAAGTGAGTGAAGGTGTCTGTGTTGTATTGATTGGCTCCCTAATAGTGTCCACTACTGTTAGTTGTTTTGCCCCTAGAAAAGTGCTTGTGGTGTACCTTGGGATTGTAAGAGTATATGAAGTGTTTTATATGGTCTCTATTTGTATGATTCCTTATTATTAAACCCCCCACCATGAACCGGGTTCCAAGAGTGTTAAGTGCTGCAGTGCAGAAAGTGAAGTGTTTAAAAATGCCCTCCAACCTTCCTCCTGTTACTTTAAAACTATGTGTAAAAGTGTTCCAGTGCCTATGCCAAATTGTTGAGCCAGAAAGGCAGTGTTTTATCCCGGTTGAAAATCAAGAAAAAGATTGACCTACCTTGGGTGCCTGTGCAGCAAAGAGAGAGGTCCCCTCATCGGCAGTGATCCTTTTGTTAAGCTCCAGGTCCCTCCAAACATTTCTGACAACCGCCCCTCTGACCACCATTGCTCCATACTAGGAGGAGACGGCGCATCCTTATAAGGGAGGCGCCGCCATCCTTCTTCCCCCCAACAAGGAGATGGCGAGCACCTGTTACATGCAGGGAATCACTCCCCTGCTGCATATGGGGCCGCCATGTATGACGCGGCGTCGCGGAGCACATGACTTGTCACCGCGCTATGTCGTCGCGTGATTGTCACCCGCGCGCGACGCGCGTCGCATCCCCCTGACGGCCAGAGTGCTGAAAGTCACACGGCCATATTGGCACAGCCCATTGGGGTATCGTGGGCCACTCTTGGCTGATGGAAACCAAAGAAGGGCGGAAGCCAGCAACATTGACGGAGGGCTGGATGTCTATAATACATTTAACATAATTGATTCCTTTGAATCTTCAGGACATTGCAGTACCCCATTTTCAATTTAATTTTAATCTTTAAAGCAGTTGGGCATCATTTGTTCCCATCATTTTTCCCTTACATACAATTTCTCTATAAATTTCCCAATACATATTTAAGAATTAACAATTTAAACAATTTCACAATAAAACAACTTAATAATTTTTTCTTTTTTAGAAATCACATGTTTTTCCGGATCTAGTAAAACAAAACCGACTTTTTGTGTGTGGACTTAATATGTTAAGGACTGGTGTCAATCATAATGGCACTGTATCATAGGTCCCTGCTACTCAAGGAAAGTTAAAACTAATCATATCTCATTCAACCCGGAGCACATACTCTCAAGTCTTTGAATCCATTTGTCTGGCCTGTAATACTTTTATAAAATCAAAATCAGCCCCCCCCCCTTGGCACTGTTCACTTTTTCTAGGGCTACAAATCCACAAAGTTCGTTTGCTCTATGTTCAACACAACATGTCCACTACTGAGAGAATTATTATTTTCCTTTTTTGATGTTATTGAGTGATCGTACATCGTTTTAAGTGGTCTTATTGTTTTTTCCTACATAAAAGGACTTGCATTTACATACAGTAGGTAAAGATAACCCCTCTGTTTACACAGTCAGCATAAAATTTAGTCTTAAAGGGTTCGCCATTGGGTAAACTCATGGTATTTGAACTCGATCCAGGGACATGTGCACAGTTCCCACATCTGGAGTCCCTGTCTTTCTTGGTTTATTTTCGTTCTAATTCAAAATGGCTGTGTACCAACTTGTCCTATGATGGGGCTCTTTTGAATGTCAACCTCCGTCTTTCTTTTACAAAGTTCCCACATCGATCTTCTCTTAGCCAGTGCCAATGCATCTGGAGAATGTGCTTAATCTTTGTGTTGGAGTGGAATCTGGTTATGAACTTACTGAATTCTATTTTGGTTTCTCTCTTTTTCCAAAAATAGGTCTGTTCTTCTACTAAACAGTCTGCGCCTGAAATATGTTTTCAAGGTGCTTTCCCGTATCCACGTCCCTAGTCTCCGCCGCAGCCCCTCCGCCTGACATCAAAGTCCGGAGTCGGGCAGTTCGGCGGATCCTCAGGTAACGCCATACGGATTTTTCTGATGGTGATCCACATGTCCACGTGGCATGCAGGATTGTATTAACCTCGCTTCTTTTCTGTAGAGTAGAACTTATTCTTCCTTGTCTATTTAGCTAATTTTTAGAATCCAGATACACTCCTCCCATTGTATAGATGATAAATTTCAGATTAAAGGATTTAACTGTAGTAATCCAGAGTCACGAACTCCTCTCCGGCCCGTCATAGCATTAACACAAACGTCTATAATAATCTAGCCAGGCAGATGTGCAATGGTACTTCGCCGCTGGTAGTCGAACATAACCACGCTTCCCACCCCCCCAGTAAAAGGTGGCGTATGAGGGGGCACCACATGTTCCCATGGCCCAACCAATGGACCTGCAGATAGTGGGTGTCATTGAAGGTGAAAATGTTCCTGTTTAAAATGAAGTCTAGAGGATAAGAACAAAGTTGTGTCAAATCGTTCTTTTTCCCTGCCCCCCCCTTTCCCTCGAAAACATCTCAATCACATTTAAACCGTTTTCGTGGTGGTATGCTGTTGTACAGGACTCAATTCCAATCGTTACGACAACATTGTATCCCCAACTGGTACGGTCCATGTCATAAGGTTTTTGAATAGGTCTAAAGGAATCCTTTACATAGGAGGGTCAAACTTGTAACATGTAGGTTTGAGGTATTTTGTCGATGAGGATGGCTGCCGGTCTGTCTGGCTCGTTCTCTGTTAGATTCCCATTGCCCCGAAATTATCGGCGGCCCCGGGGGGTCCGGTTGTGCTCTTGTGTACCTTTGGAGAGCCATAGAAAGTAATGCAAAACTGGAAACTTTGTGATAAATTTTACCTCCCTGTTTGTTTTTCCACTGTTCCTCTGATTATGCTTCTCCACTATTTTGTCAAATTGAAGACCTTTAAAGTGGGCCAAACTTCACTTGTTATTTTCCCTGTACCAATCCTGATTTCTCAAATTGCTTAACACATTTTGTTTGTATTGGTCAGTGGTCCATTAAGACCACATTCCTTCCCCCGTGATCCTCGGGGTTTTTAAATAATCACTAGATTTTTTTTCCGTTTGTATTCAGCACCAAGGCTTTTGTTTGTTTGTCTGTTAGGTTGGACTTTAGTTTTGTGCTGTGTTTTTTGGTCTCATCACTCTCTAGATCCTTTTTTCTTATTCTTACGCTGTTGTACAAATTTTGAATAACTTAAGTTTTTTGTGTAGGCGGGAAAACTTTGCGATTTAAGCCTCAGACCTAATCTTCTATCTAACTGGCCTCGCTTTGGAGGAGGAGTCAAGGAGAAAGAGGGAAGAGAGGGCTGTAATGTAAGTCAACTCTCCCTCCCCATTCTCCTCTAACAGCCAATAGTACTTTGAGGGCTTTAAAGTCTCGTTTTTTGATCCTTTAAATTGTTCCTGCCATTGTGGGCTTGAGGTCGTGGACCGCTCTCTCTTTATTATGTTTATTTATTTTTTTCATGTGCCCTTTTTAAATATTAATTTTCGTGCAAACGATGCAAATCCTTTATGGCCTCAAAGGATTTGTATCTGTTTGATGGCTAAGCTCCGGCTTGAATGAATAAATGATTAGTTTTAAAACCTTTCCTTGAGTAGCAGGGAACCTATGAGTACAGGGTGCCATATGATTGACACCGTCCTTAACATTTACAATCCACACACACAAAAAGTCCGGTTTTTGTTTTGACTAAAATCCCCGGAAAAAACATGTGATTTCTAACAAAACGAAGAAAAATTATGACGTGTTTGTTTTTATTGTGCCGCATGGTTACCAATTGTTCTTTATCACGTATTTCTTGGGCATATTTATAGCAACCTTGTTTCATGTCAGGGCTGATGGGCCAATGCTGCCCACTGCTTTAAGATAAAACTTAAATTGAACAATGGGGTACTGCAATGTCCCGAGATTCAAAGGAATCAATATGTTTAATGTATTTATAGACATCCAGCCCTCCGTCAATGTTGCTCTTGCTGGCTTCCGCCCCTCTTTGGTTTCCATCACCAAGCAGTGGCCCCAGATCACCAATTGGGTGTGCCAATATGCCGCGTGACTTTCATCACCCCTCTGGCCGTCTGATGGCCGCGCGTCGCGCCAGCGTGACGTCAATCTGCGACGACATATCGGTGACGTCATGTGCCTCGACGCCGTCCGTCCTACATGGCGGCCCCATATGCATGCAGGGTTTGATTCCCTCTCATTTAACAGGGCTCGCCATCTCCTTGATTGGGGGGAAGGATGGCGGCGCCTCCCTTATAAGGGATGCGCCGTCTCTCCTAGTCATGGAGCAATGGTGGTCGAGGGGCGGTGTCAGAAATGTTTGGAGGCCTGAGCTAACAAAAAGACTCACTGCCGATGAGGGGACCCTCTCTTTGCTGCACGGCAACCCAAGGGTAGGTCAATCTTTTTCTGTGATTTTCTCAAACGGGATAACCACTGCTTTCTGGCTCACAATTTGCACAAGCACTGAACACTTTTAACGCAGATATTTAAGTAAGGAAAGTGAATGCATTTATTAAACACTTCACATTTCTGCACTGCAGCACTTTAACATCTTGAAACCCGCTTCACATGGTGGGGGTATTAATAATAAGGAATCATACAAATAGAGACCATATAAAACACTTCATAATACTCATTACAATCCCAAGGTAAACCACACAAGCACTTTTCTAGGGCAAAACAAAAAAAAACAGTAAGATGGACACTATTAGGAGCCAATCAATAAACACAGACACCTTCACTCACTACACATAGACGTACAAACATACTTCATTCACTACATCCTCACTCACACTCACACACAACATACATATCCTAACATTTTTAGCTAAAAAGAAAAACCATAAATTAAATTTCTAGTTTTAAAAGTTTTTATTGAGTGGATGTTTCAATGAGGTGGCTTAACACGTTTTACAGTCATCCACCATCCACTTAATTTGGCTTTATAAGACACAAAACACAAATACGGGGGGGGGGGCCAAGACATGAGAACACTACTAGTGAATTTCTAACCACAGTAATTGGAAACGAAAATGGATGTTTTTAAGCAGATGATGAGAAATTTCCCACTACATTTTTATGAATTTTAAGTCGGGAATCACCAAACCATAAAGATGCGAATCTTATTTTAAAAGTAAAAAACAACGCAAAACAAACCGCAAAAGAAAGCAAGGACAGTAACATAAGCCCACATGGTCCCCTGAAAACAAAAATAGATATATTAATAAACAAATATACGAAGGAGTGTTTGAATATATTTCAAAGCACGGGGTTCTTGACAAATCCATAAAAACAAACGCGTCGAACCAATCACGGGCACTATCAATCCTAGCTGTTGGAAGGGGAGAAACGGGGGCCAACCATTTGTAGAACCCCCGTTCCTTTCCGGATATACATTTTGCTTTGAATCTCTGTATTCTTTATTTTGTTTACAACCTAACTTAGTTGGGTTGTAACTTTTAAAATTTTTTTTTAAATAAAATGTGCCCACAAGGGTAAAGAATACTTTGAAGTTTCTGGCTAAAAATTATTTGGGCAAAAACGATAGACCCCCACCCCCCGATCCGCCACGCCGCGACCCACCCGCACGCCCCAAACCAAAGCGAGGCCGATGAGCCAACAGACAGACGCAGGGAACCGAAAATCGCTGCCGCCCTAGCCCTTCCGTCTCCATTCTCGCCGCCTCGTGAGCTTTTTGGTGCCTACTTACAGCTCTCCCCCGTTTTCCTGTCTGTATGCAAATTTTTAGGTGGATAGGAACAGTTGAGAATATGGCAGATGTCAAGTTTCCAAAACATAAGAAACCAAAGGCTGACTCAGGCACCTTGGAATGCACCAAGCCTTTAAGTTGAATCAGTTATTTTTATTGGGAGAACCCATATTACATTTTTGTTAGTTGTTGTGGACAATTTTGCTTTTCTAGTACTTTTCTTTAATACGAAGGCTGAAAAGCCTTTCTGCCAGGTTGAGTTTTATAACTGTACCTTGTACTACACACAACGTGTTTCCTGAATCACCATAACAAATAGAAATCCCATTATTTCCATCCATATACATAATCTTTATAAGATAGTCCTATGCAGGGTTACTCTTGGTTCTTGGTTTCTATGTTTTTTTTTAGACCTTGATAGTTTTCACTTGACATTGCGCACCATCAGCTTTAATTATTAATACATTTTCCCATAAAAGAATGAATCATTAGCAGGTTTACATTGTGTAAATTCAGGGGAATGGGACCACCACTGCAGCCGTGCAATAAACAAAATGTAAATTTATTTACACAAAAACTGAACACCGATCAAATCTTGCAGTACATGAATTGGTGTTTTTGCATGTGGCATAACCAACAAACATCCACTGGTTTTAGTCCTTACAGCAGCACACCAATGATGCTCAGTTTGCCATATGTTCAACAGTCCTGCAATCCAAGGCTTCCCATGAGAGAATGTTTCTCCAGAGTGAGTTGGACTACACACCTGACCCTCTCTGACACTAAAATTCCTGTCTGGCTAAAAGCTGTTTTCAAATCCTGGCACGTACCCCGGCTGGAGTGGGAAGGCCCACCCAATGCCTTCCCTCCCACTCCAAAGTTCAGGACCCTGAACAAAAGAATCTAATGGCAACCCACAGTTGCCCGTGTCTATCTCCTGACCCCTCACTCGGAATATACTTGGCACCGTAGCCCATAATATGGGGAGACATAACTGCTATGCAGGACCCATCCCTGTGATCCTCTGCAGCTGATTTATTATGTTTTCTTTTTTGTGCCCAATGACTGGGACAGGGTTGCCCAATAGAATACCAGGAGCTTACAATATTGAGTTTTAAAGTTATCCTGCGACTGTTTCAGTTAATCTTCCTTGATTCTGAATAGTGAGAAATATGACTCTTTGATAAGAGCCCCAAGCTTCTGTCACTTGGGTGGATAGAAAATGTACTACTAAATTCACTACTACATACAAAGAAAAACAATAATTGCCACACATACCATAGAGAAGCACGAGTTGTTGTGATTTGTTGTTAGTGGGTGAAAATATAGTTTTAAAAATTGACAGAAATGATCAGGGTAAAGAAGAGAATAAGTGCCTGAGGTGATGAAAATGGAGGCACCTACCAGATCACAAGTTTGGTGATCATTTGATGTTCAGGTTAAGATAGAGAGAGTTAGAACCTATGTCGGCATTGCCATTGGGGAGATCTCGTTTCTTGGTGGTACACAAGCTTGACCATGTCTGATATGTTTGTGTTGCCAACTAGGCATAAACAATGGCATTTAGGGGGTCCTATGCAAAATGTGTTGTCTGGGGCCCCAAGTTGTTGAGCGGGGGTGCTACCAGAAAAGTTGCTAGAGAATGTGTGTGTGTGCTGCGATTATCTGCATGCCAGGTGCGTAGGGGTCCTATGCGTGAGAAACAGCCCTGTGTTGCACTATTCAAGATAAAGGAACATCGATCTAACCTTCAGGACGCAACTGAGCAAGCGTCTTCAGCAGCACCTATAATTTAGGGTGTTGGGATGATTATTTATATTTAATGAAGTGTGGTCCACCTCTGTTATTAAGCAGTACTTTCAAGCCTAAAACCCAAATTTATTTCTAAATCTTGATAGGGTGACTACTTTAAGTAATAATTATTATTAATTATTACACAACAACTACAATTATTAGTTCTGGCAATGTAAGTACATAGAAAACTTAGAAAACTGTGGCAAATCTATATGCCTGAGGAGTGTTCCCTGGTTTAAAGCCCTGGTGCAGTCACAGTGGGAATAGGAATATAGAGCAGCTGTTAATTACCTGCAGGGCTTGGCAGTTTCTACTGACTATACTATGGTCATAAATATTATGCACGCAATGGAGAAAGGCTGCGATTCATAACATAAAAAGTCTGTAAATTATCAATTGTCCATTTGCTCCCTTAAATGCCGACTTTTGCAGTTATTCATTTTTCTTTTTTGCATCTCAGCACTGCTAAGCTCCTTCAGTTTTTTCAAACGCATTCGGTCCATGTCCAGTAGGTAAAATATTATTTATCTAGATGGCTTCCATAGAGTAAAAACATTTATATGGTACGTCAGCACAGACCAGAAGTGCATTTGACTATAAACTGTAGACAATGCATGACTTGGGCTGGAATGTTCTGTGGAGGAAACACAGTTAAAATCCCTTCCTACCTCCCTACCAGGGAGTTTCTTGTGCTATGCAGAGTATGTAGATGCATAGGACCCTTTGGACCACTAGGGGGCCCAAGCTCTATGCTTCCCCCTGTAGAATGACCACAGATTTGCAATCCGATGTGCTAGAGACCCCAAATTTTGCATGGTCCCCTTGACTCCGGAGAACCATGACCCCAAAATGGGTCATTTTTCTATAGAGATGAATAGGAAAGTAAAAAATGGCCCATTTAAAGCCCTTACGTTGAGCGTTATTGGTTAATGAACCAGATGGACTAGAGATCCTAAATTTGGCATGGTTGTAGGCAAAGACTTTAGCCTGACTGCCTTACCACCAGCACATTACCCTGAAAATGTTCTTCAATCAAATTTTCCTGGACACTGTCAAGGACCCGCCACCACATTTAGAGGTTGACCAATCCCCTTTTCCAGCGTCGTCTGAAGATCGCTTGATTGTCTCATGTCCTCATCCCTTCCTTCTTTACCCTTCTCCCACTTTTTGATCCCAAAGCATTCTAATGGCAGGGGTAAAGATATCTATAAACTCACTTTTCCACACTTTTTCCTTCATTTCCGGTTTACATGGGCCCCTAAGGGACCATTAAAAGTACACATAGGTACTCGCAATGTCCAAAATGGTAGAAAGAAAATGGGAAGTAGAATCCACTGAAGAAGCCTCAGACATGGTTGATGAAGTTACTGGGGAACCCCTTACAGTGAGACAACCAACACCCCCGTCCAATCGCACCAGATACCCCCTGACTAGAAAATGACTCCCGCTAAATAGGAGCCCCCACAGGACGCCCAAGGCCACTATGGCCCAAAATTCCCTCATGACGGTCATCTGCTCCAGCAGACGCTTTATGGAGGACCTCTCCTCCTCTGACTCCTGCACACCTGCAGTTCTGTTCATTCTTAGTGTCTTCTTCAACAGAATGGCTGATCCTCTTCCTCCGCCTGGTTTTACTCCAACGTGGCTCCGTCCCTCTTTGCTACGTCACTTTCGGTAAACATGATTGGTCCATCTCGCTCCAGTCAGACACCACTGCGTCAGGGTGTCCTGGCTGGGGACGGGAAGGATTCAAAGTTGGAGACAGCTGTCACCCTCTAAAAGTGCCTTAACAAGAATATTTAAGGCAATATTACCAGATGTTAAAAAAACTGAGTGGAAAGTGGCCTACTTTGCACAGACATTATCATTTAGTCAATAGCTTATCAAAAAATTACCATCTTTTGTTCAAAGAAAATTGACATTGCAAAAGTCCTCTTCATAAATATTAATAGTATTCTTTATAGGAGTTTATAGTCAACAGACATTATCATGGTCTATCTTTTTAGGATACATTAGATTGTTTGTATAAAGGAACTCAGGGTCACATGAGCTTGTTATTGTTATAGGATCTTCAAGCATAAAACCACTATCCCGAAAGGGGGAAGGCAGTCCGGAGGCATGATTCCTGATGAGACTGCAGCGACTGGGTATACCAGCGGTCGCCAGGAAAACGGCCCTCCTCCGTTGATACCGGCGTGCAGAAGCCAGTGGACCCAGTTGCAGCACGTGTGGTTGCGGTTTGTCACTGGCCCCGTACGCCACTCAAGTGGGGTGGAGAGGCCTTCCTCCTACAGGCCTCGATTGGTGGAACACGTGCGGCCCTTGGACTTTTCCAGCTGACCTATTCTGGCAGAGGCCAGTGCCGTATTGGACCGGCGAAACAGCAGCAGTCAGCAGCAGCCAAGGCTATATTGCCCGGCCAGAATCGGCTAATCTCATGCTGCAAGTTTTGTGAGTTGTTTGTAACATTTGATTAAAGCTCTTTTGAACAGTTCCTCTGCCTCTTGTCGTGGTTGATCCTGAACCTCTACAATTTGGCGTCACAATCAGGATCAACCATGTCAGATAATTACAAAGCGGACTGACCCATTGCTGATCCCCAGCCCTAGGTAGCCAGAGCCGTTGATCCGGCTCCCTTGGCGGCCACCGTGCCTCTCTGGTCCGCAGCCGGATTGCCTTTTCTGATGGGGGCCTGGATGCAGCAGCTGTTAGCCAAGTACTCAGGGCACCGGCTAAGACTTGGAGGACTGGGCTCGGCGTCTCCAGAGCCTGTCAAGACGTATGTTATTCCCCTGGCACAGCAGGCTGAGCTGCCCATCAATGCCCTAGAGGGGGAGGCACGCAAGTTGGTCATGTTCTTGCCCGCTAAAGACCTGACAATGTTAGACAGTATTCTGGCCAGGTTGGAAGCCGTGTACGGTCATGCAGTCAGCTGCCATGCCCTGAGGAACAATTCATTTGCCGACGGCAGCATGCCGTCGAGTCCCTGACTGCAAGAGTTGGCTGGGCAGATCTGCCAGATACAGAGAGAGGAGACTAGACCCGGTTGGGGAGAGGACAAGAGTTGGCTTAAGGAGCAATTTATTGAAGGTTTGCATTCCCGGGTGAGTTTCAGACATGGGTTCCAAGAGTTGCTAGAAGCGGGAATCCCTTGGGAGAGGGCTATACAACAGCTGGCCGAGGGAGTCTCCCAGCTCAAGGTGGAGATGTCCCTTCTGAGGGAGCGGGCGGAACCTCTCCCTGAACGGCTCAAGCTCCCTGGCAACGATGTCCTTCACCACCCCATCAGGCCAGACCACGGCGTTCCCCATCCCCCGATTGGCGACAGATGGACCGGCGGTTCCGAAAAGGGGGTGACCGGCAAGGCAATCAAAGGAAACTGTTAAACTAGTATGGCCTGCTGCCGCGAGCCAGGCGGTGGGGTACGTCATCAAAAAGAAGGTAGCTCATCAGACTATTTCTGACTATTGGCAGTTCGAAGAGCAAGCCATAGAATGCCTTTTTGACATCGGCTCACAGGTCGCTATTATGCCTGAACAGGTGTTACTCTAGTACTTTCCAACCAAAAAGTTGAGCCTGGACACGCCATGGATTTCATAAACGACCGCCAACAACTTACCCATTGAGGTGGTCGGAATTACATGGATGCAGATCTGTCTGTGGAACCAACTGCTCGGGGCCAAGGGGATAATAGTGACACGACCTCGACACTCGGAGTGTCCACTAGTGATCCTCGGCATGAAGAGTTGGACTTTGCCACCCTGGACCAGGAAGCCGGGTCCCAGCTATTGCCTCACAAGGTTAGGCAGCTTATCCGCGCTATGCAAAGTTTAGAAGATGCCCAGACCACCGTGGCTGCTATACAGGAGAAAGTGGGCAAAGTGCGAGTGCCTCACAGTGTGGAGTTATACCTCGATTCGGGAAAGGAGGTGGTAGTGCCCATGGCCATCTGCTCCCAGCATGGACTGCAGGGGCTTACAGTGTTGGTGGAGCCTACAGAGTCGTACATAACGCCGTGTGTAGCACGGTCCCTGGCCGAGGTCTGCCAGGGCACAGTGCTGGTCAGAATCTGCAACCTCACAGCCAAGGCGTTACGGCTGCAGCCTGGACAGTTCGTTGCAGAGTTAGTGCTGATCCAGCATGTTCTAGCACCCCGAGTTGGCCACAATGAGCTACAGGAGTTCCAGGGAAAGCGGTGGCTCCTCAGCGGGATGGCAGAACCATTCTTCCCCTTCTCCACCTGGACAGACAGGGCCTCTCCGCGGCCGAGCTGAAAGCGGTCGAACGGTTGCTGGACAAATGGTCTGGAGTG
Source organism: Ptychadena robeensis (assembly GCA_036250615.1). NCBI lineage: Eukaryota > Metazoa > Chordata > Amphibia > Anura > Ptychadenidae > Ptychadena > Ptychadena robeensis. The sequence continues at coordinate 61,762,004 of CM070039.1, forward strand.
TTCTCCCAGGGGGACCATGACCTGGGATGTTGCGACGGCGTGGAACACGAGATTCCTATCAGCGAGGGGGCCCGATACGCCGACGATATTGCAGCATTCCTCCACCCTTGTACCAGGAAGTCAAACAACTGTTGGGGCGAATGCTGCAGCAAGGGGTAATTCAAGAGAGCAACAGCCCCTGTGTTGCAGCAGCTGGGGACAGGAGCAGCTGCTGCAGCACCTCTTCCTGGGACAGACCCTTCCTCACCGCTGATCGCGGCAGTTGGGGGGGATAGCCCTGTGTCCAGCACCACTAGTGCCTCAGCTCAGCGCCTCATGGAGGGAGCCCATCCCCAGCAGACATCCTGCAGCCCTGCAGCCCTTGCTGTGATATCTGCGACAGCAGCCCAGATGGCCCCTGTTTCCCCCAGCCCTGCAGCCCCATCGTATGCCTCCATAACTGCGGCCCGTGATGACCTGCGGCCTGGCATTGCCCCTTCTCCATCACATGCCTCACCTCCTGTATCCCAACGCAGTCCCATGGCTGATACTCTGGCGGAGGATCTGCGCAGCATTATTCAGGAGCTGCCAGCCAAGATTACTAGAGACTTGGCGGTGGTGGCTAGACTGGAACAGATCTTTCGCCGTGAGTTGGCTACGGTGCAGTCGGATACAACTCACTTGGGGGCTCGGGTGGACTCCCTTGAAACCTCACAGGCTGGTACTGTCGCTGCAATTGACTCCCTTAACGCCCGCCTTAATCATCAGACCCGTGTCATTGACTCCCTACGTTACCAACTTGACGATTATGAGAACCGTGACCGCCGCTCTAACATACGTATTCGTGGATTACCTGAATCGGTCACGGTGGGTGCACTGTCTGCTATACTCACAAAAATCTTTAATTGTATATTGGGGCGGGCTTAGGCCACACACATCGAGATTGACCGTGCCCACAGGAGTCTGCGCCCACCGGATCTAGAATCAGAATCACCCAGAGATGTCATCTGCAGACTTCACAAGTATTCCGTAAAAGCAGAAAGTGATGCTGGTATTCGTTATCGGTGGGGATTCCCTTTTGCGCTGATTGTACATCTGGAGGGCAAGACGGTTACGGTTATGCGGTCATGCCAGGATTTACCTCGTTTTTTGGAGGTGCTGCATCTGCCTCAGATCCTCATCCCTGAATGGAGCGGGATATAAATATTCGAAAATCGAATATTCGAGCTCTACACTACTTGGGAATACGTCTGCCGGCCACTCTTGACTCCCTGTATGCATTCAATTACTTGCCCATTCCCCAGCAGGTCAAAGAGGACTTGGGGCGATGAAGTAAGTTGACCCTGACATGTTTTGGCAGAATAAATCTATTGCCTAGAGTCCTATTTGTCCTCCAGATGATCCCCATCAGAGTTCCGAAAACCTTTTTTACACACTTAAGATCCTGTTTTATCTCTTTTGTGTGGATGGTACGGTCTAAATCAGAGGGTGGTCTGGGGCTGCCGGATATGCAGTCATATTATAGAGCGGTAATCCTGAGTCGTATTTTAGATTGGTACTTCCGGGCGCATTCCAAAGTGTGGGTGCCCCTGGAGAAATTCCTGGCAGGCAGGGACTTAGTGCATGCACCCATGGTGCCTCATCAATGGCGGGGTTTGGCACTAACTGTGTCCCTGTTGACGAGATCGACTTTGGCCACCTGGGACTCCCTTAATAGGAGATATTCCCTAGCTCAGCACCCCTCACCCTTGCTGCCGCTAGGAGGTTTCCCTTGGTTTGCTCCTGGAGAGGACTATGTCTTTTTTCATAGGTGGCTGAGTATCCGCGATTATCGCTGTTTTCGTTTTATGCAAGGTACTTCTTTGAACCCTCTGGCGGATATTCAGGCCACAGCAGGGTCGCACCCTTCAGATCACTGGCGTTACGCACAGCTCTCACATTTCTTTACCACGCAGCTGGGGGGTCTTAGGGAGGTCACAGAACTTACACCCTGGGAGGACCTTTGTGCGGGCTCAGAGCGCCCTCTCACGCTATAGCCTTGATTTATCGGTTGCTCAGGTCAGGTGAGCTCAATGCCCTACTTCCTTCGTGAGTGGGAGGAGGAACTTGGGTGTACCTTTACGGATGAACAGGCAGCAGCAATCATGCAGCTCCAGCACGTCTCCTCTGTTAGTTCCAAGACGCAGGAGATGTGTTACAAACTGTTTTCAAGGTGGTATTGGGTACCGGTCAAACTTTCTAGATACAAGCCCACAGCTGATGTGAGATGTTGGAGGGGGTGTGGCGCTCTAGGCATGTTTCTTCATATTTGTGTGACTGTCCTAAAATAACTCCCTACTGGAATCAGATTATTGGCTTGCTCCCAGAATTTACGGATCATGCCCTCATGGAGGATCCAGCGTTTTTCCTATTGCATTGTCCCCCCATCTCGGTGGCGAAATACAAACGCCATGTCTTACCTCGCCTTCTAAACGCAGCAAAGGCCCTGATACCACTACATTGGGGTACACCGGTGGTACCCACAATACAGGACTGGAAGGTTAGGGTGGATGAGATTATGGCGGCGGAGGAATGGATAGCTCACAGGGATGACAGGCACAAGCAATTTCTGAAGAGGTGGGCTTCTTGGATCTCTTATCTTGAGGGGGATGGATTAGGGATCCAGTGGGGTGGCTGGTGTCTAGGCTGGACAAGCTAGTTTTACTGAACAAATGTTGCAATATGTGTTTAGTGTACGCTGGAGAGGTGGGAAACACAACAGTTTTGGGGTTTGTTTATTTGTCTATTTATTTTTCTGTATTATTGTTGTTTCTGTTCTGAGTGAAGGTTTGATTTTTGACTCTGCTGTCTTTCTTCCTATACCCTTCTCCAAAGTGCATTTCGCTTTTGCCAGAAGGTTGACATGTGAAGCTTGGATGTTTTCCCATTTTAATGGTGGTCAACCGGGTGGTTTTCTTTTTATGTTTCTATTGTGATTCTTTGCTGTATGATTTTTGCACTTCTATATCTAATGTCTGCAAATTTATTTTGTTAAAAATCAATAAAAACCTATTATATAAAAAAAAGAAAATCATATTCGCATTGCAAAAATAAACAAAGCATGTGACCATTAATTTTAAAGATTTTTGCAATGCGAATATGATTTTCGCAATACATTGTCATACCGCGAGTATTCGAATTTCCGAATATAGAATCGAATATTAGTAAAATTATTTGCAAAATATCGCAAATTCGAATATTGTCTATGCCGCTCATCACTACGGTTGGCCACTGCCCCTATTCTGGCCTTTGCATATTTGATGTTGCCTTTTCGCCTCCACATGGACGCCAGTAACCGGGGGCTGGGAGCCGTACTTTCCCAAGTCCAGGAGGACCAGAACCGAGTTATCGCATATGTCAGCCGAAGCCTGCACGGGAGCGAACAGAATCCGGACAACTATAGCTCTAACTACTAGCCCTGGTCTGGGCTGTGACTGAGCGGTTTGCTGACTACCTGACAGGGGCGAAATTTTAAGTTTGGACTGATAACAACCCTCTGGTACATTTGCAGACTGCCAAATTGGGGGCCATTGAACAAAGGTGAGCGGCCCGACTGGCTAAGTTCGACTATACTATTCATTACCACCCCCGGAAGAGCAACTGGGCTGCGGATGCCCTGTCTAGATATCCACAGGGTGCTGGGATGTGGACCTGGAAACCGAGGACGTCGAGGTCCCTAACCTAAGCAGACTGGTGTCAAGGGATAGGACTAGGGTTAATCTCGTCCAATTCCTCCAGGAGTACCACTGGGCTGAACTCCAACGCGAGTATCCCGTGATTCGACCGGTGCGACGGGCAGCTTACCATGGGATATGGCCCTCTAAGCAGGAGCGCGAGTCCACGCCTGCCGAATCTGCCACTTTGCTTGGGGAATGGTCCCGGTTGATTGTAAGGAAAGGGGTGTGAACTGGCAGGTGGTTGGTGTATGCCCTGGCCAAGAAAATCGATGCGAAAGCTGGACATTGGCGTTTTTTCACAAAACACACGCGGCTCTGAAGAAGAAGGTAATGTGCCTGAAATTGCACCAGTTTGTGAAACAGGTCTGTCACAGCTGCGCCATCTGCAGCGTGACCAAAAGACCCGAGGTCAGGGTACCTCCTGGCACCTGGACCTCCACGTTGTTACGCCTGGGCTTGGGGAACGAGACAGGCTAAGCCCATTAGCCGGAGATAGGGATGAACTTCCCGCGAGGGCAATGCGGCCGACATCCAATGGCCTCCTTGATTTCTGCCAAACATTACATGGTACAGAGCCCGGCCATTGACAAATGTACGGTATGAGTTATTTCCACAAGACTTCAACAAGTACTGCGGACACCTTGCTGCGTTTTTTCTCTAGATAGCCCCTGCAGCAGCTGTTTATGTATTAACGTGCGTTTGAATGTTCACACGGCCCGGTGCCCTGTGGGTGGTATGGGGTGAGTGGCGGAAGTCGGGATCCTGCAAGCTGTCACCATTACTTGGAAGAATTACTTTTGAAGCAGGAGGACCAATGGTTCGAAATGCACTCTATGGGGGCACCGTACAGGAGGCAGAAATGTTAGAGCGCAAGTGTGGCACATATGTCCCGAGGTGGGCACGGCAACTGCAAAATTTGGGAGAAGTGATCCACATAACCAAGACATGATCCGGCAACTGTATAGGGGGATACAGAGCAAGAAGTCAATTGTGACGAATTCCCACAAAAGCCTCCCGGGGGTGGTGGCTGACAGGGGCTTGGGGAGGTTACTGGATGGGATGAGGAACCTCAGAACTTTTCCGGTGATGGGGCGGCCGAAGCGTATTGCGGTGGCGAGTCTGGCTGTGTGCCACTGCAATTCTGGTCAGTAACATGAAACGGGTTGCAGAGGAAGTGGACACACGCAAGCTCGGTGGGAACCTTGTCCAAGCTGAGTCCGTAAACATTATCAGCAGTCTGAAGGTCCTAAGCTATTGGTCCAGGGTTTGAGAAACTTCATATTTAAGCACAGCCAGTGGAATAGTAAGTTGCGGTTCATTGGTTTTTTTTACCCTGCGTTCCCATTCCTGGCCCTCAACACCTTGTTCCTGACCTGCTAGCCTTCCTGTTCCGTGGCTGACCCTGCTTGTCCCCCCCCTTGGATACCCGACCTGCCTATGCCCCGACTGTTGCCGAACTGACATCTATCCCTGTTTTGTATTACTGTTCCTTACCTGCTCTCCTCCATCCTTGATACCCGACATTGGTTAGACCCACCTTATCCTGGGTTGTGATCCCTTTGAAATGGTTTGTGCCCTCCTGGATCCCGACCCACTACCTCCCACTCTGACAGCCTTCCCGCCAACCGTTTGAATCCGTGTATACCCCGCACCCTGTTGGTCCACCCACCAGACAACCGTCTGGGGGGGATCGTCTGGAGAAGCGGGGGACCTGGCCTCTGTGCGTGGAAAATCTGTACTGGTCCACTCAAGGGGGGATTGGTCCCAAAACCCCCTCCGGGGGGCTATTGGGGAGGAAGACACCAGAGCAAGCTTAGACTACCTGACTCTGCTCCCAGTAGTCCTGTGCATATCCCTGGTGGTGTTATCCTCTTGGGACCCCCTTGCTTGGAGAGTCTCCGGGAATGTGTGGAAAACAGCAAACAGCCCAGGCTCTTCGGGCTGTCATCCTGTGGATTCCTGCCTCTAGCCACACCATGGCTAACTAGAGGTTCCTTCCTAGTACATACCTGTCATAGGCAAAACGACTCTCCGCTCCAGGGGAACCCCAAATACTT
>CM070039.1:61787721-61816159 GCA_036250615.1 Ptychadena robeensis
TACAGCGCTGCATAATATGTTGGCGCTATATAAATAAATGATAATAATAATAATAATCAGTATTGTTAAGGGGTTATGCTGCCACAAGTGGCAGACCAGATATTATTATCCGGAGATGTGTATAGATTTCATCACAGGAAGTTGTTGTAACCTCCATGCTTGACACAAGACCTGCAGCATGAATAAAGGAGCTCTGAGTTGATTTGCACACTGCATCTTCTCTGCATTATTGAACCAACAGAAACATGGTGTCAGAAGTCTGAAATACATCACACCATCCTCTCATCCAGCTGGAAAAGACACCTGCGGTTTACAGAAAAGCACTTGGTATTCAAGCAACCATGTATGCAAACACAATCCCTCCCCCAACGGAGATGAAGATGTCTGGTGACCTGGCTAACAACTGGGAAACTTTCAAAGCTAAATTTCAGGACTTTCTGCTAGCCTCTGGACTGCATGAGAAACCGGCTGAGGTACAGGCTGACACTTTGAGACGTGTGATGGGAAGTGAGTGCAGGCACATCTATCGCTTTAATCTGAATTTGAATGAGGAACAGCGGAAGGATGCCACTGCCATCTTGGATGCCAACAAAGAATGTAATCTTTGAGCGCTTTGTTTTTGGATCCCTCAAGCAAGAAGAAGGTGAGATGATTGACTGTTTTGTGACTAGATTAAGGGAGAAAGCAGCCAGGTGTGATTATGGACAGTTGAAAGATGACTTGATCAGAGACAGGCTGGTGCTAGGTATTGCTGATGATAACACACGCCGTCGCATGCTAAGAGAAAGGACACTTACTCTGGAGTCTGCTATACAGTAGATATTTGCAGAGTAGCAGAGCAAACAGACTTGTGAATGAAAGTGCTGACGCAGGCCAGAGTGGATGACAGTATTAATACTACAGTTTCCCAAAAGCCAGTGTCTCACAGCAACACAAAGCCAAGCACAGCATGATATCCTACCTACCCCAGAAGCCCTGAAAAGTGCAAGTATTGTGGCAGCACACACAACCGAGGGAGATCCCAATGCCCAGCTTTTGGCAAGAATTGCCGACTTTGCGGAACCCCCAACCACTTTGCAGCAGTGTGCCGTAAAGCACAACGAGACCAGCGTCAGCTGCATACAGTTGATGATCACGCCGAGCCAGGACAGGTTGCAGATGGCATAGATAATGGCCAGATATATGCCGCTAGTGCTATGGGGTCACCCAGCTCCAGAGGAAAAAAGTGGTTTGTCAACCTGCAGCTCTACGGCACCCGCCAGCATTGCCAGCTTGATTAAGGAGCAACATGCAATGTTATGAGCCTGCAGGATAAACGCAAGATAGCTCCCAAGGTAAGACTGAAGCCTAGCCAGATGAGACTAAAGCTGTATTCAGGGGAGGTAATGGAGTCGTTGGGCCTTTTTCAGACTTAATGCTTCATAAAAGGTCTCTGCCACAAATTGGACTTTGAAATATTCAAAGCAAACCAGAACTCACTCCTATCAGGTTCAACGTGTGAACGTTTGGTTCTGATGCGCATGCTACTCTCACTTCAAAACTACGCTCTGGAGGTGACCTACAAACCAAGCCCATATATGTATGTGAGTGACACTCTGTGCAGAACCACACCACGCTTGCATCCAGCAGACGCACCTCATGTTCAGCATTCAGTCTGCAGTATGCACAGTGAAGAATTGGACATAGAGGGCATAAACCAGGCTGACTATTTCAACCTCACACATCAGCGTCTGTCACAGATCAGAGAGTCCACCGAGCAAGATGGAAACCTTAAGATCCTTACATCAGTTGTGCTTAATGGATGGCCCGACACAAGGGCAGAGACGCCTATGGCTTAATAGTATTGGGCCTACCGAGATAAAATAAGCCTACAAGATGGAGTGTTCTTTAAGGGGCAACGTATTATCATCCCAAAGCAACTACGTGCAGAGATGCAACGACGCATTTATTGGAGCCACATTGGTGGCGAGGCATGCTTTAGACAGGCTCGAGAAACACTGTTTTGGCCAAATATGCACAGGGAGATCAAAGACTATGTAGGTCAAAGCACTGTGTGCAACGAATATGCACGCAAGCAACAAAAAGAGACTATGATGTCACATCCCCTCCCTACATGGCCGTGGCAAATTTTGAGCATGGACATATTCAACTACGCTGGCAAGAATTTTCTGCTGATTGTTGACCACTACTCAGACTTTTGGGAAATAGAACTACTGCCAGACCTGTCAGCAGGTATAACCATTAAAAGATTTAAGGCTCAACTTGCCAGGTATGGCCAACCTGAAAGAGTTGTAACAGAGAATAGTCCACAATTTGCTTGCGCTATGTTCACCAGGTTCGCTCAGGAATGGGGTTTTGAGCATGCTACATCGTCTTCAATGTACCCTAAAGCTAATGGCAAAGCGGAATCGGCGGTGAATGTTGTCAAGAACCTGTGCAGGCGAGCGAAACGGGCAGGGGATGACCCATGGAAATCCATCTTACTTTGGAGAAATACACCAACAGCTGGCATGGACACCAGCAACGCACAACGTCTCATGGCTGAAATCTCCTCTCCCAGTGACTGACGCACTGCTGGAACCATGCATTGCTGTAGAGGTTACCAGGAAGGTACAGTACAGATGACAAGTGGCAAAACATGCATATGATAAAACGACAGGGACCTTCCTGTACTAAATGTGGGACAAAACATAAGAATGAAGCCACTTCCAGGGGACAGGACCAGACTATGGAGATTAGGCACTTGTCTCCAACAAACAGCTCCTCGCTCCTATCTGGTTGAGGTGGAGGGTACACTGTACAGGCGCAACCGAGTGGACCTCAGGCCAGCTAGTCCCACTAAGCTTTCAGGAACAGAGCCCAGTGAACCACCAAGACCAGAAATGCCAATGGAGGCCACAGAGGAGACAACAGTGGAAGGCCAGCCGGAACATTTGCCTGCAACTGACAGCACATCGGCCTCTCAGTCTGAGAGCACGCCTGAGATCCCACGCTACACATGCAGTGGCAGGCGAATCCGGCCACCAACAAGACTTGAGCTCAAAATAGTTGTAAGCACCCACGTTTTAGCTACTTTTGAGCAGTTACATACTGTATATGCATATTAGTAAGTACAGTGGACTGAACAACCTTACTATTTGAATGCTTGAAAGTTTGTCTTGAAGAATGTTTTACATATAGTTAGAAAAGGGGGATGTTAAGGGGTTATGCCGCCACTAGGTGGCAGACCAGATATTATTATCAGGAAGTGTGTATAGATTTAATCCAGGAAGTGGTTTGTTGTTGTAACCTCCATGCTTGAGTTGATTTGCACTCTGTATCTTCTCATCTGCATTATTGAACCTACAGAAATAAGTATTATCTACAGAATAAATATACAAACGTAGTATATGAATCATCATGTGATACCTATAGAAATAACTAATAATTTCCACCTTCCATTTCTTCAACCTGCTTGGCCATCACAGAGATGTATTCATATGATAGGCATAGACCTGCTGTGTCTGGCCCTCTCTGGTTTACATTTCATACAGGGTGTCTATTGTCTGAGAGCTGGGTACACCAGTATACAATTATGTCACGAAAACCTCTTCAATTAAATAAAAAAGAACTCATTCAAGGGAAACACTTCCAGTATATTAGGAAGCCAGATCTGGAAACCCAACAATATATAATATCGTCTATAAATAGATGTAGACATACAATCAAATTGGTTTAATATTATATTGTGAGGCTCTTGTATTGACATGATAGGATATGTACAGTTTATGATGGCAGACAATCTCCAGAACTGCTCTGGCCAATTTGTCACTCCATCTAATGCAGAGGTATTAAAGAAGTACCTATGGTGACGTTTTAATCATCTTTGCATTGACTAGAGTACATTGCTAAAGGTCCCCACAAACGCAACGAGCAGCGGCTGATTTTGCTGCCTACCAATGTGCGTGCACGCTCGTGGCCGTCGGTCATGCTGCAAAATCGGCTGCCAATCGCAGATGCCCACATGGGGTGACAGATCCCTGTCGCCCCAAAGCTCGGTCGGCCAGAGAACAGACATGTCCAAAAATCTCTGGCCAATCTCATGCTGGTCCTCATTGAAACTAACAGCCGGCACACAAGGGGGCACCTCTCTGTACATTGCTGCAGTCATCTTTCCCCCTATATCCTGCTGTGGATAATCATCACCACAGCATGATGCTGCCACTGCCATGCTTCACTGTAGGGATGATATTGGCCCGGTTCAGGTTGAATTCCCCTAATCTCTGCTGCGGCCATCACATTAAGCCAAGCACCCCTTGAAGGGAGACATGATACGTCTACCTAACTTCAGTTACTAAGGCGCACAAAGTATTCCACCTGAGGGCTAAGATTAAACCCTTCAGGGCCCTTAGGAGCGAGTATAGAGCCAAATGGTTAATGGAAGAAAAGTCCAGGTACACAGCAGGTCATACAGAACATCAGTCCAACAGACACTGTATCCAGGGGGTTTAACAGTAGAATAGTCTACGTGCAAAGCAGTGGCCATACACAATAATTCAATCCAACAAACAAAAGAACCCAGCAATCCAGTTACACTGATGCTATCACAGGCAGGGCCGCCATGCAGCATCTAGGTTCATATAGGTCAGGAAATGATAGAGGCTTATTACCGGGTGCAGTGGACCACCTGTGGATGCACTCTAGATCTCCCCATGCCTGTAATAGTTGGACACAACCTGACATAGATGATGGTACAGAAGCTGCAGTGACAACAGCTAACAACAAAGGTTATGTTGATACAGTCCGCAAGGTGTCAAGGTGCAAGGTGTCAGCAAGCATAGGAGTCCCTGAAATTGCTTTTCTGAATCATGTCTAATCAGCTGAATTTACCACAGGTGGACTCTAATTAACCTCCCAAGCGCACTGCCATTTTGAAAACGACGCGGTACGGGCAATCGAGGCAGTGTACAAAGTACACTGCCTATCATTTCCCCCCTCCCTCCGCTACTCTCCACACAGCCGGTGTCACTATTGACGCCGGCTGTGTGGGTGGGAAAGCCGGTGCCTCTCCATTAACATGGAGGTCTATGGCGCCACCCCCTTCCGTGTCACTGTGACACGATCAGGGCAGTGCCGAAACCCTGCAAATGCTGCAGCGATGAAGACAATCGCTGCAGCTTTCCAGGGAGGCATAGGGTGTACCCGATGCCGGCTTCCCCTGCGGTTGGGGCAACCCTGAACGCGGAACGAACAGGGTTCGTCTCAACCGCTAGGGAGGTTTAGCTGCAGAAAATCTCAGGGCCCATTCACGCTATATGCGTTTTTTAAAGGCATGCATTTTTTATAGGCATGCGTTTCTGCATACATACAAAAACGCATGCGTTTTTCACATTACATCTGCGTTTGCCTTTTGTATTTGCTTTTGCGTTTTTTAAGAAATGAATGAAAAATTCTGGAAAAATAAGTCAAAAATCCCCATGCGAAAAAATGCTGTATTTTTAAAAACGCAGCGCATACAGTGTGAATGGTAACATTGGTTGTCTATGTAAAAATGCGTGCAGTAAAAAAACGCATGCAGTAAAAAAACGCATGTGGTAAAAAAATGTGCGCGTTTTTTAAACGCACTGCAACGCATATAGTGTGGAATGGCCCTCGAAGTTGATCAGGGGAAACAGGGTGCGCCTGAGTAAAATTTTTTATTTTATGGCAAAGGTTGTGAATATTTGTAAATGTGATGAAAGCTATGTGTCCACTGCTGTTTCCCTACACTGGACACACATTCAGCACAGGGAAACAACAGTAGACACATAGACATAGACATGCTGTGGCAAATTTTCAGGGAGATTTTCCACAACTTGTGGGCAGTGTGCCTGCAGCTTAGGAAGCTCTCCCGCCTATTTTTTTAGCATGACAATAATGCGAAAAAGCAGTGCCCGAACAACATCGCTGTATTGAAGAATATAAAGCAGCTCCACAGGCATCAGAATGGGAAGTGTCCTCTCTGCGTCTTGTTCCCTGTGGTGGAAACAAGCCCTTATCAATTTTATTTTTTCAATAAATATGACGAAATCTCAAGTAAAACTTTTTTCACATTGTCATTATGGGGTGTTGTGTGTGGAATTCTGAGGAAAAAAAATTATTGAATCTATTTTGCAATAAGACTGTAACATAGCAAAATGTGGAAAAAGTGCTGTGCTGTGAATACTTTCCGATGCCCTGTTGATAGATATAGACAGTGCAGGATAGATAGACTTGAACCTGATTTTATAGCCTACACTCATTTACTTAATGTCTTTCCTGTTTATCTCCAGTATTTTTTCTAGTGGTCCATTTTTATTTTATTCATTTGGCCTGTGACACAAGTTTCTGGTCAACTTGTCCACATATTTTCGCTCGTAGTTTGGATTGCCGCTGATTGTCTGAGTGCTTGACAGGGCGTCCTGCCCTCCTGCCTTAATTTCATCCTCCATAATGCATTCTTGGCCTAAGGGAGCAGCTGGAAATAAAAATAGTCTATTACCAGTGGTGACATTAACCTGGCATCTAAGAATTCACAACAATGTGGAAAGCTGTCCTTTTTATCTCATTTTATAAAGAGATATTCTTTAATTTGACCTTCCTCCAAAATCTGCATTTTGCAGCCTCCCATTATCATTTATATACGGTGGTGAGCTGCAATATCTTGAAAATGTACCCTTGAATGGTTGTTCAACGTACTGAAAGTTTGGATTTTTGTTTGCCTTTTAGTGAAAAAAAAACGTAGTTTTGTTTATCGCCCGTCTGTGCTGGTGATCCTTTCCCCTGAACTTTACAATGCAGTCAAGCCAATAAATATTTATACCCCTGGCAAATTTTGACTTAAAGTTACTTTTAATCAACTAGCAATTAATTTTTTGAAGGGGAAATGAGATTGATGAGGTTTTTCCCAAAAGATAATAAGACGATGTACAAGAGGCATTTTTGTGAGAAAAAAAAAATTCTCAGCTTTTATCTACATTTGAGCAAAAAAGTGTCATGTCCAAAAGTATTCATACCCTTCTTAATAATCAATAGAAAAGCCTTTATTGCCTATTACAGCAATCAAACACTTTTTTCCATGTCTCTTCAGGTATTTTTGCCCATTCATCTTTCTTCTTCTTGCGTTACCCAGATCTTTAGCTCCTTCCACAGATTCTCAATTGGTCTCTGGCTGAGCCTCTCCAAAACGATAATGTTGTTGTCTGCTCACCATTTCTGAAATGCTGAAATGTTCACTGGTGCCCAAGGCCAAGTTTCTCTGCAGACTGTCTGATGTTGTAGTTGAGAATCCTTGTGTATTGCTCTTTTTTCATGGTGCCATTTACTCTGATTAGGTTCCCTGTTCCATTGGCTGAAAAACACCCCCAAAGCATTAGGTTTCCACCACCATGTTTGTCCTTTTTTACACCATGAAGGAAATATCATTATAACAAAAGAATTAAATTTTTGTTTCATCTGACATAACACAGAAGTCCAGAAGTCTTCTTCTTTGTCCAGATGAGCATTTGCAAAGGCCAAGCAAGCTTTTGTGTGCCTTATCTGGAGAAGTGGTGTCCTTCTTGGTCTGCAAAAGAGAAAGGGAGAACACTTTTTCAAGAGATTTCCCGGTGGGCAGGGGGACTTTAACACAAAAGGTATAGAGTTTCAATTGATTTTATTAAAAACAGCAATATTGACAACATGATTGTAAGAATGAAATTCAGCTAAAATACGTATTAACAAAGTTGGTACAGTGTAAATACATATTCATATCACCACAGATACACAATATACACAATATATATAATTAATCGCATGCCCGACGCGTTTCGCGGATAACCGCTTCCTCAGGGGCTTGTCATGCGAGATGGTGTCATCTATGAGGTGTGTATTAGGTCAAATAGACGTATATTGCTTTGGCAATTCAAAAAAGTGCGGTTGTGGCTAGGGCTTGGATCTCAGACACCAGGAGAAACGGGAGGAAAAAACTAGGAGAGACATGCTTCTCACCACCCGTAGTCACTCTGTTATAGTCCCAAGTTTTTAAATGTAACAGGCCATGATGCTCAGGCAGACAGTCCTGCAAGCCCTCCCAGGTTTTTCCAGCCCCATCCAAAGCAATGGACATTGACCGGTCATGTCTGATAACCCTGCACAGCACTCAAAGCAACGGTTAATCTAGCCCATATCTATGCGTGTCTGGACACTTTTAGTGCTGTAGCTAGAGGGGTAAAACCAGGGTGTAAATAGTAGTAGGGGTGCATTAGTAACTCCTTACGTTATACTAGTGTAGAGCCCCTCTGGGGAGCTAGAGATAAGAGAGGTAAGGGTTAACTTGGTTTTCTTTGGCAGGTGCAGCTTGTTCATTTCCCCTCCAGAATTTTGGCGGGAAATGTATAAAGTCTGTTCTGCCTGGAGATGACCTTTCAGCTAGAGACAACAACATCACCTGCTTATCTACTTTGCAACATTTTGGAGGGAACTTAGTCATCCCTCTGGAATGTTGGGTGTTGTCAAAGGGTATAAAAAGGTTCAGCTCTGTCAGCTCTGGGTTCAGTGTGGCCCAGGGATCCCCTTCCTGGGGCCCTGCTGGTCTGAAGTGTTCCTGTATTCTCCTGTGAGCAAGAGATACCTTTCTGAGGCCTCTGTGACTCCTAGGGGAGAGACTTTGTTAAGTCTGCCCTGAGCAAAGAGCTGAACCTCTTCTTTCAAGTAGGACGCACTACAAGGCCCAGCAAGCCTTCTGCCTTCTGAGAGCTGTGACCGGAGATGTGCTGGAGGATTGATTCTGGAGGCCTGTCTGCCTGGGGTTCGAGGACTGCCAGGGGAAGGTGAGAGATCAAGGCACAAGTGTCCAGCTAAGTCAGGCTAACCTGTCTGCCTGGGGTTCGAGGACTGCCAGGGGAAGGTTAGTGAGCAAGGCAAAGCGTCCGGCTAAGTCAGGATCAAGGGTCAAGAGAGAAGTGTATTCAGAAAAGCGTTTTCAGAGAAGTGTGTCCAGAGAAGGGTCCATAGAGGTGTCCTGCTATCAGTCTGGTGTCTACTTGGTTAAGCCATACCTGCTCCCTCACCCTCTCTCCTATAGAAGACTTGCCAAGTTGAAATAAAGTTTCAAAAGCATCTACACCTGTCTCAAAGAACTTTCATTGCTGCTGCCCAGACCCAACATCATTCATCAGCAGGACCTACGGGTCTTATTGCTACACGATGAAAGTTTTTTTTTATATGAATGTTTCAAAATATGGCTGTTTAAAGGTAGACATACATGACCAGTTTTTGCGGCCAATCAGCCGCCGTGCATGCTTCTGCCAATCGCCCGGCGGTCGCTCGGCTAAAAATCGGGTGTGCCCACCTGGTGAGATCGACCAGAAATCTGCTGGATGTTGTATCGCGCTGTGATCTGACAGGCTGGTAAATTCCTGGCCGATCGTATTACTTTGAATGGGGATAGCAGCCCCTATTCAAAGTAATGGCCGGATCAGTTGCTGGGCGGACGCGATTTCAATTGCACTCTGTGATTGTGGCTGTACGCTTCCACTTAGTTGAATGAGCTTGTCTCCATTTCAACTAAAGGTTTCCGATTTTTCAGCGCTGATCACTCCGATAGACATGAATGGACGCGATTGGATGTGCACGATTAAAATACGCCCATGGCTGATCGTCGAAGTGGGAACAGCCAGCTGGTGCCCAGCGACCAGCTGGCTGCAGTCGATCCCTCATCTATGGCTACCTTTTATTTTGGATTCTACAGCCTTGTTGTCACAGTGCACTGGGCAGAGGGGGGAAGGGAGGGGGAGCAGGCGAGGTTAGGAAGAAATTGGGCAGCATCAGGTGATATATATATGATATGTAGTCTATAAACCTTCAGGACAGAAATGGATCTTCTTGGAAGGAAAAGATTAGATTTCTCTCCTTCAGATCCATTTGTGTCTCATGTAATGTGATCTTCCAATCACCATCAGCAGAAGGAGGCAGGATCGTACCATTATGTGAAAGAAGGAAGGGGTGGCAGTGAGTGCTAGTACTGGCCAGGTATAGTGCAGAGAATGACAATGATTGTGCTTGCCTTTTTATCTGGCTTCTTGTCTGTCAAAGAAACAGGTGCATAGAGGATAGTGTCGCTCTGTGCACTGTACCAAGACTCCCTGCCCCCGTTCTTTTTTCACATAATGGTACGATCCCGCTGTGTGTGAGGAGCTGACAGGGAAATATATCGGCAGCTGTGAGCCTGACTCACTGGTTATTGATATGGCCGATAACACAAAAAATCGGCCGATTCTGGTCACTGCCGGTCAGATTGGTGCATCTCTAGTAAAAACAAATCAGAGGATACATTGTTTTTTTTTAAATCTAAAAAAATTAACAGCTGTAATAGCGCCCCCTTTAGGGTGGCAATTGCTTCAACTGCTTTTCAGTAAAAACGGCCCTGTCCTCATGAAATAAAGAAGACACATTGAATGAGAAGGTGTTCAAACTTTTGGCCTGTTCTGTATATATACAGTGGCTTGCAAAAGTATGCGGCCCCCTTAAACTTTTCCACATTTTGTCACATTACAGCCACAAACATGAATAAATTTTATATTACACATGAATACTCAATACAAAGTGGTGTACACCGTGAGAAGTGGAATGAAAATCATACCTGATTCCAAACATTTTTTACACATAATAACTTGCAAAGTGGGGTGTGCGTAATTCCGCGCCCCTTTTGGGCTAGTGCAGTCAGTTGCCCATAGACACTTGCCTAATGAGTGCTAATGACTAAATAGAGTGCACCTGTGTGTAATCTAAATGTCATTACAAATACACAGCTGCTCTGTGTGGCCTCAGAGGTTGTCTAAGAGATATTGGGAGCAACGACCCATTAGTCCAAGAACACACCAGACAGGTCAGGGATAAGTATTGAGAAATGTAAAGCAAGGCTTAGGCGACAAAAAGATTTCCACAGCCTGGAATCGTTCCTCATGGAGCACTGTCAGCGATCATTTAGAAATGGAAAGGAGTATGGCACAACTGTTAACCTACCAAGACAAGGCCGTCCACCTAAACTCACAGGCCGAACAAGAAAAGCACTGATCAGAAATGCAGTCAAGGGGCCCATGGTGACTCTGGACGAGCTGCAGAGATCTACAGCTCAGGTGAGGGAATCTGTCCATAGGACAACTATTAGTCGTCCACAAAGTTGGCCTTTATGGAAGAGTGGCAAGAAGAAAGTCATTGTAAGCAGAAAAGCATAAGAAGTCCTGTTTGCAGTTTAACACAAGCCATGTGGGGGACACAGCAAACATGTGGAAGAAGGTGCTCTGGTGCTCAGACAAGACCAAAATGGAACTTTTTGGCCAAAATGCAAAACGCTATGTGTGGCGGAAAACTTACACAGCACAACACACCAACTGAAAACTGCTGTTCACAAAGGCTGTCCATCTAATCTGACTGAGCTGGAGCTGATTTGCAAAGAAGAATGTGCAAGAATTTCAGTCTCTAGATGTGCAAAGCTGGTAGAGACATACCCTAAAAGACTGGCAGCTGGAATTGCTGCAAAAGGTGGTTCTACAAAGTATTGACTCAGGGGGCTGAATAATTACGCACACCCCACTTTGCAGTTTTTATTTCGTAAAATTTTTTTAGAAATCATGTGTGATTTTTGTTCCACTTCTCGCGTGTAAAACACTTTGTATTGGTCTTTCACGTGGAATTACAATAAAATGTATTCATGTAAATAATGACTAAACAGAGGGAACGCAACACTCTGATAGGGTGATCCTATAAGGGTATATCGGCAAACCTATAGTCAACAAGTTGTTATAATTTGTCATAAAAAGTCTTTATTTCGAAAAGTAGGACTGTTCAATTAATGTAAAAGGTATATTAAAAAGGCATCAAACTGAATTACAATAAAAATACACAAAGTGATTCCACATGGGTGGTTGGTTCAAAGAATGCCGATTGATTGACTCCCACAGATCAAACGAGACCTCCTACATGTTTCGCCCACTTGGGCTTCCTCAGGGAGGGTATCTCTGTGGTGGATAAAACTATGTTAGAATCATACATTGATATTTATCTAGTTATCGCTATTGAGTATGTACAAATCATGTCTTCAATATATGCACAACAGTATACACATACATAATTGCCTTTTATACACTGAAGGTGTGTCCTTTTTTAAAATATAGTCTAGGTTTTAGTAATATCAAGAATTCAAAAAAGATCTACATTACTTTGAGTGTAAAGACAGGGGATATATAGGTGGGACAGGGGAGGGAGGTTGGCTGCCACAGCAAGCCTCGGCTTTGGACTCTGAGGGGTAAGTGACCATCTCCACCCCCCTCCACCACCTCACCCTTATCCCCTCCACGGCTAGAGGGCTAACCATCTGTCCCCTTATGTGTTGATCTCCCTATATAGGGCATCCACACCTAGGACCAGCCTCTCCCCACCGCTCTGTCGGCTCTTGGTTCCATCTACAGACAGGTAAAGGGGACTAGAGGGAGGGAAGGCGGACCAGAGAAAGGGCAGTTATTGACCTATCTCCTACCTCCACCTTTTCCCAGGGATAACACAAATATACGGTGAACAACTGGGCCATTTTCTACAACATCTACGGCCACAGCGTGGTGACCACACTCACCCCCCCCCCCCCCCCCCCCCCCCCCCCCCCCCCGGTATATCCCTGGTGAAGGGGAGCGTGGTCCGGTGGATACACTCTGACCCATTTGGTCACCCTCGGCCCGACCCTGGGTTTGCTGCCTCCTTTTGGCATCTCTAAGCACATGGTGGAAGCCCAACAAACCAACATTTCAAATTGTAAGTACGATGTTATATATGTATACAACCATGAATGCTGTTATTGTACTTTAATCTACATACCTGTCTTTACACTCAAAGTAATGTAGATCTTTTCTGAATTCTTGATATTACTAAAACATAGACTATACTCTAAAAAAGGACACACCTTCAGTGTATAAAAGGCAATTATGTATGTGTATACTGTTGTGCATATATTGAAGACATGATTTGTACATACTCAATAGTGATAACTAGATAAATATTAATGTATGATTCTAACATAGTTTGTATCCACCACAGAGATACCCTCCCTGAGGAAGCCCAAGTGGGCGAAACATGTAGGAGGTCTCGTTTGATCTGTGGGAGTCAATCAATCGGCATTCTTTGAACCAACCACCCATGTGGAATCACTTTGTGTATTTTTATTGTAATTCAGTTTGATGCCTTTTTAATATACCTTTTACATTAATTGAACAGTCCTACTTTTCGAAATAAAGACTTTCGAAACAAAGACAAATTATAACAACTTGTTGACTATAAGTTTGCCGATATACCCTTATAGGATCACCCTATCAGAGTGTTGCGTTCCGTCTGTTTAGTCATTATTTACATTTAGCTCATTCAGGGGAGGCAATTACAAAATTATAACACCTACACCCAAAAACTCCATTAGGGGTTTTTTCTTAAAATGTATTCATGTTTGTGACTGTAATGTGGCAAAATACTATAATGTGGCGAATACTTTTGCAAGCCACTGTATATAGTTTACATTTAAAAATGCACCTAATGAGGTGCACTGCATGTTTTTAAAGCCAAACTACAGTGGCAGAAAAGTAATGTTGACTCCATCCATTCTAGGAATTGGAAAGTCTACTGATTAGAGAGTGCTTCCATATCTGGCAACTCTTTTCCTGCCCATATTGGGGTGTTCTCCCTGCCTTGGACACATTACATGTTATACAAAAATAGTTACAAATAATAAAAAATAGTAAGAAAATAAAGTGTATTTTTTGTTGGAAAGATCAGAAACTTTTTCTCGTACTTTAATATCAATGTGGATAGGCTTACCCTTCACATTGGTGTCTAGTTGCACCCTTTATTTCTGGGCCAAGGGGAAGGCAGAAGAGGTGGTTGTCATATGTGCTTGAATTAAAAAAATGATAGGACTTTTAACCTAAGGTGCTGTCAAGGTAACAGCTGAACCTGATATCCGCATTATGAATGTGAATTCTATGACGTTGGATAACTACCCCTCGAGATTTAATGGGAGGACACTGCCATCTGCTGGTAAACCATTATATTACAGATAGTAGGCACAATAGAGGCAATGATTAATTGAAGTATCATAGAAGATCATATCAACAGAAGAGGAAGCAATAAAGCTTAGTTGAAAGTACATAAACACAAGTTCCTCTGTGTCTTCGCAAAACAGAATATGACAATATTTATGTAACTGTATATTGACACCAGGATCTCCCAATCCTCATTATTTATATTGCATTTACTGTATATTTACTTACTAGGGGTAACCTATTCAGCCATGTGGCATTAGATTACGGTAATTTTCTACAGTGTGGGTACATTGATCAGCATCAATATGAAAAACCGATAAATCCGATAAATAACAGATGTTTGTACAAAGGCAACCTCTTTATCTGCAAGAGTTCTGTAACAAAAATACATTAATAATATTACAAACTTTTTTTATTTGATGTGCACACTTGGGTTACTACATGGTAAAAATTTTGTTAACAAGAAAAAGACCAAAATGGTTTCATAAAAGGTGGTGTTATTATTTGCTATGTAGCCAATTTGCCCACATTTTTCATTGGAAGTGGATTTCCAAAAATTACATATTGTTGTTGCATGTACAGCTTTTGATACTCAGAAGCTGCACATGCAGGACAGCAATCTACAACACTGTATGTAAACATGTACAGAGCTGACCACGTATTGATCCAAGGACAGCAATTAGGATAATGCTTCTTCCAGCAAATGCTTCCTTCTTCTTTCAGTAATGGGCATTGTAATCACTGGCATCTATCAAACTGTAGAACTTTAAGCTTAAAGAGAGCTAATGTGGTTAATTGCTCTGTTCTTTGGATCTTACGGCTCTAATAAAACATAGGTTTCCACAGAGCAAGCACAAAGATACTACATACACCGCAACATGCAAAGTTTCTGTAGGACATATATCATTTATGTTCATTTTAAAAATTGGGTTTAGCCAATACCTTTCCCAAACAACTTTGTGTATTCCAGGTCCTCCTCTTGTTCAACAAATTCTGTATTGCTTTTTATATTTAGGTGCTTTAATTTGCCTATTTAACCTTTTGGTCTTTAATTTTTTAAATGTTAAAGTTGACTCTAAATATAAAAACATTGAAACCACTGAGAGAAGCATATATAAGCCACAGGTGGACAGGCAATTTATGTTTGAAGTAGTCAAGATGTTGTGCAAAGTGACAGTTATCCTGGGAGGTTGCTTGTAAACAACGAGCCCATAACCCAGTTGCAGGAAGGAACCTGCAACTGGGTTATGGGCTTCCAATGCTTAATGATTCAGTGGTTGCAAAAGAGGCCTTTCCAGATGGCAGATACCAAAGGACCCTGTTGTATCTCGTAGTCAGGAAGTCGATTTTATAAACTTGAGTCAGCAATACAACATGTGCAGCCTTCTCAGCAGATACAGAAGTGGAACAGGAACTAACTAATACACCATAGAAGATATTAGTCATGTAATGAGTATAGTGACACCTGCAGATCAGAGGTATGAATGCCACATCAAAGTACAAAAGAGTCTTTTCCTAAATATCAAAAATGCAAACAAGAAAGAAAATGTAAATAATTATAGCACAATACAGTACATTGCATTGTAACCACATGACATAGCCCTTGCTCCACACAGGAGGCCTTTGGATCCTTTGAAAATTGGCCAGTGTATGGCCACCTTAACACCCTCATTTGCTAATCACTTACAAAAGGATTAGAAAATCTGGATTGGCCCTGTTTTAATAACATGGAGGTCTATGGCGCGGAAACCCTGGAAAGGCTGCAGCGATGAAGACAATCGCTGTAGCTTTCCGTGGTGGTATCGGCTGCACCTGAAGCCCGGTTCCCCTCCTGTTGGGGCGAACCTGAACGGCAAACGATCAGGGTTTGTCTCAACTGCTAGGGAGGTTAAGATAACATATGTATAACCTCTGCCAGGGATTGGCCAATTCCTGGCCAGTAGAATCAAAATACCAGGCGCAAGAATATAAAAATACATTGCAGACTCTTTCAGCAGCTTCTACAGATTACTCACACAGGTAGATACACAGACATAAATACACAAACCATTGTCAGCTAAACAAACAATTTATATACATTTTCATTACACTAAAAGGACAGTACCAAGGTCATAGTCTGAAGCCTCTGTGGTAACAAAAGATTAAATAATGCAAGAGCTGGACTGTTCACAATGAGCTGTTTAACCATAGCAAAGCTGTGCTGCGCTGCTTCTGCCTCTGGCCATGCTAGTGTGGTGACCCGAAAAAGGGTCACATAACTGTATTCTATGCACTGTGTAATACTTGCTGTATAATGCTGTATAGAGCTAATATTAATGTGTGTATCCCCTTAAGAGTTACACCTGTTGTTGACAAAATGCTGGAAGCATGAGTCATGGCTGAGTGTGTACTTCATCTCTTCCCTACAAAATGTATCTAATGTACTCCTGCCCAGTAATGGGCCTTAAGCCAGCCCCTGTCTGAAGGCATAAATAGGCAAGCCCTCAGAATGTTCTAGGCTTCTTCTGTTTATTCTCCCTGGAGTACCACAGCCTCAGCACTGGACCCAGCAAGAGTGACCCCCTGCACCCAACCTAAGGATTCCAGCATTTGGGCGGCAGCACAGTAACTATGTTTCCTACGTCTGAACCCCTTCTCTGCCCTCGGGAGTCTATCTACATGCGTGGACCTTGGCTTATTGGTGTGCAGATGGTGTACGGTGGCTGAGCAAGAGGACATCCACCTCAAAGGACCTGGTGTCGTGAGTACCAACACACATTGCACTCGCACGACACTACGCTACACTAGCATTTCCACGTATCAATGCTCTCAATGGCTCCACGACTGAAGCATAGTTGGGAATGAATCTGGAGTACCATGAAGTAAGAACCAGAAAAGCATGCAAGATATGAAAGTTGGATGGAGCAGGAGCTTGCATCATTGCTTGCACATGCAACAGTCTGTAAAATGTGACCCAGAAATTACAGCTTAATTTGTTTAAAACAATGTAAGGTTCAGGAATCAACCAACGACAGGAGCCAACTGTTAATGAACAAAACTTTATTTTATGTGACCCAACAGCAGTAAAACCTTCAAGCCAGTGGGTGAATTGGCCAACAATAAAGGGTGACCCCAATAGTCCCAGGGTACCCAAACAGTTCAATCCGCTGCAACCACTTGGGACCAGGAAAAGTAAGGCCAAAAGTGACCGGTAATTGTGTAGTCACAGGAGGACCCCCACAGGCTAATTCGTAATTCTCCAGCAGCCCTCTGCAGTTCTCCACATGGTGCACGCTCCCAGCCACCCCACCGGAACCTTGGCAAGGGTAGGAACTGGACTCGGCAGAGTAATCATGTAACTGGGGCTTTCAGGAACAGTGCATGCCATTGTGCTCGCCCACTGCCTGCATGCCGGACCAAACTGAGGCAGGTTTAGAGTCTCAGGGTGGATAGCATGCCCAGTTACCTCCACTCCATCAGACTCCTTATGCCCCTCATGGTAAGTCACATAACTGAGTACATCCTTTTCCAATATTTTAAAACACACAATAGTTACTGTTATTCATATTGATTACCATATTGAGTATTAATTGTTTAATATTTATAAATAAAAGGCTACTGTCTGACTACTTCTGTTAAAAGCAATCCAGAAATGTACTTTGATTTTTACGTCAGCGGGCTCACAATTCCACAGTCAGTGATGGGAATTGCTCCTGGTAGGATGTTGTGCACAGAAAGGACTCGAGCGCTTTCAGACACTGGCATTGTGCGTTAACCTTTCTATCCATCAAGGTTAAGTGGCAATAATGGAAATCCAGCTGCAAGAAGAGCCGTTATGATGTCACCCGCCTGTATATAGCAAATCACCAAATGGCTTAATGGCTTGATATTAGTTTGGGGGGGGGGGTAGCGGGCTGGCTGTCTGGCTGTCAGCTTACAAGGGATATGACAAACTGTAAATGTGATTGGAATTAATTGATTCCCCAAAGACTATAGGATAGATGGAAGAATGTAGCCGGGTGTGACAAGTACAACCATTTTGTCTGGCTGGTTTATTGTGAAATTGCTCAGGTAAACTGGTAACAAGAAACATTAAGAGGCTGTAATGGTGGCCTCCGTCTGAAAAATTCTAGTTTTCTGGCTTTAGGGTAAACTGACTAGGTAAATTAGGAATGATCTTGGCATCAACGATCATGGATATATTAAAGATAACAAGCTGAAAATGATTTTTATTTTATTTCAGCTTTGTGAATTAAGGTCATTATATAAGGCTAACATACAATTACTTAAGCCGGGCCATACACGGCTTGATCTTTCTTTCGATCCCTGAACGAGCGATCGATCACTGTGCGTGTTCACAGCAATCGATCATTTGGGAATCAAACGCAGCCCACTTGGAGTGATCGATCCCGCTCCAAGAAAAAGAAAATGGAAAATGCATTGAGAGGGATCCGACGTGTTGGTATTTCCCTGTTCAATTGCCATTACTTTAGATGGGGGCCATCACCGGGGAATGGACTTACTTACTGAGTACAGAGAAGAAGGTCCAGTACCATTTGAAAGATCATCATCATTAGCCGGCATAGTGCCTTTATTTCTGGGGTGAAATTGGCTAATTGGCCAAAGACATACAGTTGCCCAGCATTATAACAAAACTAGGAATGTAGCTATTTTCACTGTCCTGGTATACTGCTAAAATCTAAAACAAGGTTCTGATGTCATTAAGAACTGTATCAATCTGTAGTTTCCACAAACCAAGTGGTTGAGCTACCTGTTGTTCCTCCATGAAAAATTCCTCCAAAAATTTGTATCGAATTTTTAAGTAAAAATTTTGACTTTTCAGCCGTTTAAGTATGAAGTAAAATTGTGATATGAAATAAAATTGTGAAAAGTGATATATTGACTTAAAATATTTATGTTTATATTTAACAACATTCATTCATAAATTCATGAAAGTTAAATATAAAAAGAATATAAGACCTTATGGAATGAGTATAGAGGTCTCCATGACCTCTTACCCATTCCTAAAGGGTTAACAAATATTTAAAAACTGCTATTAAAATAACAGGTAATAGATTCATTAAATAAATGAAAAACATAATTAAAAAGAATGTCCTTTGCTTAAATCAAATTTTGTGGTGATGTCCCTCGAAGTCCATGCGGGATGGAGCACAGGTCCCGGAACAGGAATGAGCAAAACCACTTGCACGCAACCCTGGTAGAGTTCCTGTAAGTATCAATATGCTCTCAAATTTCCTGTTGGGAATGCGCAGTAACATGGGGAAAAAAGTTTTCACACTACTGCTCAGGTCCAACATATTGATGTTAACAGGCAGGTACCTGTGCAAAGCTAAGCACAAGTGCTTCTGCCCAGCCCTGGCCCAGGACCTGTAATACGTCAGCGCCGAAGACTTCAAGGGACAGAATAGATTAAAGTGGGGGACATTGTTACAACTGTGCAAGTAGGCCTGTTGAAGGACAGAATTGAATAATTCCTGCCTGTTTTATTTCCAGGACTTTCATTAAAGCTATTAGGAATGGGTTAGAGGTCTGTAAGTTTCTCATTTGAGACCAAATTCATCTAAGTCCTCCTGGGTCTCTATGTTAAGGCTGTACAATAAAGACACATATTTCTAATTACATTATTAGTTTTCAGCCTGGAATACCCTGGTGAGCAATGGGAAGGTTAATTCAAAGTGAAGAGTCTTGGTGTCACGGTGGGTAACACCAGAGCAGGTGTAACACGCCTGGTGGCACCCGTGATGTACCTGAGTGGACCAACTGCACAGTTGGCAAAGGTGCAAGAGGGGAGTCCAAGAAGTGATGGGCTTTGCTGCAGACGGTCCCCAGGTTGTGGTCCCCAGACACACCCATGCAAGTTGGTAGCTGACGAGCTATGGAGTCGAAGTGCCGAGGGTTGAAACAAGGATAATGCACAGTATGAGCCGAAAAGTCAGAAACCGGGAAGCAAAGCATCGATTACAAACAAGGAAGCTGGAGGCAAGGACAGGAAAGACCTTATTGCCCAGGAAACTTCCTGTTGCCTGAGACCTCCTTAAATAGGGCAGGAGGGAGGAGCACCTGACATGGTAGGGAACACTGCTAGTATCCAGAAGAGAAAGCTCTTCAGTTGGATGCTTAACCAGCTCAACAAACACTAGAAATAAAACACTAAGGCCTATGCCATTCCTTGCCAGCATCGAAGGAGTTAATGCAAGCCTGTTCTAGGGCTTGGGTAGACAAAGCCAACATGGCCATGTTTCAGCTCTGGGCCAGTGCAGTTCAGCAGAGGTAAACCAGTGCCGGTGCTGGCTATTTCTAGAGGGTTCTGTATGTTCTTACACATCTAATCTCAGAGATGCGGTGACTCATAGGCTCCTGATGTCGATTAGACTCATTCAGGTTACGTCTTCGATCACAGCTGCTAATAAAAAAAAGGCTGAAGTGATGCGCAGGCCTCTCTCGCCTCACATACGCTGCTGACGTACTGCTGAGATCTGCCAACTTCTGCCATGACCGCACACCAGGGTTTAAAATACACATCATTACGTTAATGAAATGTCTCTCTGAAATTTGGGGTGGTGTTGTTATGTCGTAGGTAGACTTAGTGCAGAGGATGCCATTTTGGGACAACTTTCACATTCTATTTAGCTGGCACCACAAAGACCACATTTGTCTGTGGGGACGTGTGTTGTCTGTGGGGACGTGTGTTGCTAAGCAACCGCATTCTCACAGAGCCAGCCGTGTATAACACGGATCGGCTGTATAAGTCTTATAGTATAAGACTTATACAGTCGATCTGTGTTATACATGGACTGGCTCTGTGAGGATGCGGTTGCTTAGCCCTCCTATCTAGCTGCCTCTTATAGTATAAGACTTAGGCCGAGGGTGGGGTCAAAAACCCACGGCACCCTAGGCAACCACCCACGGCACACTAGTGTGCCCCGGAACAGTGGTTGAAAAACACTGGTCTATGGTAATCATTAGCACTTCCATTTGTGAAGGCATTCTTTGTTTATGGCATTTTTTCACTAAAACTTTAGCATAGTATGTTTTGTATGAATTTTCGTTTACATTGTATGGGATTCAATACAGCTTCTTTCATACAGAAAACTGTATACAATTTTACCTTTTCTGTCGCGGTGTGACATCATCACATATATCAGTGGTTGCCAACCTTTACATCATTTTCAATGTAGCCATCACAATATAGTAAACTGAAAAAAACTTTGCCACCAAATCAAATGTCTGATCTGTGTTGTCCTCTAGTGAGTTAACCTGGAATTCCAAATAAACATTAGGAAAAGCTCTCACAGGCTGCCGTTTGTGACCTCTTCTTCTCAAAATGCTGTTTGCCTGGCTGATATACTAACCTACTGTCTACATGGCATCACAGGATGATAGCCATCACAATATAGTAAACTGCAGAAACTTTCCCACCAAATGAAATGTCTGATCTGTGTTGTCCTCTAGTGAGTTAACCTGGAATTCCTAACAAACGTAAAGGAAAGCTCTCACCAGACACGCTGACGTTTGAGGCCTCTTCTTAAGATGCTGTTTGCCTGGCTGACATACTGACCTACTGTCAACATGGCATCTCTCATGCTTCTATTAAACTACACCTGCTATAAGAGTCATAGGATGGGTTTCTCTTTCAGGAAGCTCTTCCTTTACCAGTGGCGGCGTTAAGCATTGGCAACATGGGCGGTTGCCCAGAATGGTATTGTGGTGGGGGTGGCTTCATGGGCATGGGAATAAACATAGACACCTGTCAGGTCCGACACCACTACAAAGTCTCTTGACTATGGGTAGTCCTAGAACAACAGCTCCACCTTGTGCAGTTGCAATGATGATTATGAGAACAGTGACAAACCAACCTAACACTACATGGGGGACGGGGGACTTGTCAATGATCTCAGTGCTGCTGGGACCATTGTCCACAAGAAAACAGTAACATATCATGTTCAGTTTGCCAATGAACAAGTGAATTATCAATTTATATTTGGTATATCTTTAATTCCCCCCCCCCCCCCCCCCCCCCCCCCCCCGGTAACAGAGGGAGGTGCTGAAAGGTTACTGAGTTTATAAGTATGATTGATAGGAACCTGCCTAGGTCTCCTGTGAGCTGCCTGTGAAGAAGAGAGCCAGTGCCAAATTCTTTGGTTCTGTAATTAGCTCTGTAACAAAGTGGTTAAAGGATGTTTGAGGGAGAGCCTTCCAGTGGCTGGGGGTGCTGGATGCAATGGTGTCTTCACCTGCTTTCGTGCACTTTCCTCTACCCCAATCCTGGTGGGAAGCCAACTTGGAACACAGGAGCATGGCAACAGTGTGTAAATGGTGCCCTACCTGGCAGGCATACATTGGCTCCTTGCGGAGACACACATTCACAACACAGTTCCATTGGAAAGAATAAACAATGTCCACAAACACTAGGTACACTGGGGTCTTACTTTACTAAAAAGACTTTTTGCAGGTGTAGCACTACCTCTTGTCCCAGAGGCAGGGTAAATACTTGGGATAGTGAACAGTTCCAAACTACACAGAAGTGCTGGTCTGTTCCTTAGTGGTGTCCTTGTTTCCACAAGGGAGAGGTTGGTTTCCCAGGTCGGTAGGTGGATGAAGGGGGTCTGTCCGGACACTACCCTAACCATGAGGGAAACATGGTACTCACATAATGGAAATTAAGAAAGTTCTGCACACCCCTAGACCTTAGGCCTGTCCTATGGGGGGCTCTTGGTAAAAGTGTCACTGCAACCAAAATTGTCTGACCTCTGGATTGCCAACAAGTTATGCCACCAAGTACTAAAGGTATCCATAGACGTGCCAATTTTTTTTAGTTTCAATCGCCGATGCCAGTGCGATCAATTCCTATCCAATCGATTCCTGATCAATTCGAAACTGATTGCTGTGTGCATGCTCCTTCACCTGGAAAAACTGTCACATAACTAAATGATAGGCAAAAAAAAAAAACACATGTCACACCCTACCTAAACTTGCCAGTTACGAATTCCAAAACCCCTCTATCTACAAAAAAAACACATGTCTGTTTGCCTTTCGATCTAACTCTTCTTCAATTTCTATGGGGTGGGCCGGAATTGATTCCCAAACGATCGGAAAAGTATATATGTGTATGGCTACCTTCTGTAAAGGGATCAAAAACATAATTCTGTCATTACAATGCACATCAATCTCTGGCTTTAGTGCACTGGGTTTGTGAGGGTTTTATGTTATTACTATGTCACTCACAGCTACAATAAACATAACATTACAATAATGGACTTGTCATTTCTTCATCAGAGGACAAACATACAAAATCATCAAGGGATCAATTACTTCTATCCCTTACTTTATTTAGTTAAGGCAGGTAAGTCTCTTGTGAGTGGACCTGATGGAAGAGAGAGTGGTGCTTAAATGACTGGAACCATTATCTTTAGCTATCCCACCGACCAACTGTTTGCACTGGCCTGACTTGGACAATGTTGTCCTGCACTGCCCAGATAACTTAGACATGAAGCTGGGTAAAGAGGTTTTTTTCTGTGGTGCACTGGCAGCAGGCACAATTTCCTTGCACCCAGGGCCTCAGCTTCTGCGTGCACCAGCAGCATCACACCCACTTCCCTGTCCCTTATTGCTCCCCTTTTTCATGCTCCAGAAAAAAAGTTTAAAAAAAGTAACAGAATTTTTGGCAGTAAATTTGCCCCAGTCAGATTAAAAAGAATGTTTTCTGATGTCTGACTGACACATAACAGGCCCCAGCAAAACCAGGAGCTTTCCCCACGTAAATGTAGGTGCAATTCAGCAAAGATTTTTTTTAACACAGTAGATGTCAAGTAAAAAACAGAATCAATTCCAGTCAATTTTCAACCATGAGATAATTTTTTTAGATAGTCCAGAATTTTTCCTGGTGTCTGACTGACACAACAGGCCCCAACAAAATTAGGAGCTTGCCCCACATATCTGTAGGCGTAATTCAGCAAAATTATACTTTTTTCTTACACTGTAGATGGCAAATAAAAGACCAGAATTTATTCCAGTCAATTTGAAACAGTCAGATTATTTTTCTGTACAGTCCAGAATTTGTTTACGATGTCATAGATAAAAAGCACACAACAAAACCAGTATATAGTGCCCAGATGAATGTCTGTAAATTATACATCCCTGTTACAGTACAGTATATAGGTAACCGGAAAAAAAAGAACTGATCTTGGATACTGCGAAGATGAATCTCAGTGAACTATTTATCCCTGTTAGAGAACAACAGTATATATGTCCCCAAAAAAGCACTGAACCTTGTATAGTGCCCAGATGAATCTTTGTGACCTATGAATCCCTGTTAGAGAATAGTGAAGAGCGGCATAGGCAATATTTGAATTTGCGATATTTCGTGAATAATTCTACTTATATTCGGTTTGATATTCACAATTCAGAACATGCTCTCCCTGCCTCTATCTGAGCCGAGCAGGGCAGTTCAAGTACTATTTAGCACCTGACAATGTGTTCCGGCCATCCAATTACTGTAATGCCAGCAGCTAAGATGACTACTGGCATTACAGTGAGGGCAGTACTTACCTGCCCCTTGATTGGATGTCTGCGACCCGTAAAACGTGCCAGTAATGCCATTTTCTGAGAAAGATGATGGGTAGTTGCTCACAACCTTCAGCAGTGATTACACAGCTATAGTGATAACAGTGGCCAGAAAGGCCCTCAGTTGGTGTATGGAGCCTGAGCAAGGATCACAGAGTAAAATGTCAGTATGAGGGATGGATGTTTAAGTTGTGTGTAGGTGTGCAGCTCTCAAAATGGAGGAGTGTGGCCCCCAGTAACAGACAAATAAGAACAAGGACAGAGGCGCACAACCTAGTACAACAATTGGTTAAATAATGTGGAATAGGAGATTAAGATAAAACAAATTGAAACAAAATGAGACAAAACAACAGACAAGATACTCACATTGAGAGAGGTTTACAAGGCTGGCTCTCTCAGGAGGACCTGGTTGGGGATGAGATCACTTCCTGCTTACAGATACTGGGGGTCTCAATAGGAACAATGGGACGCGTTTTGAGCAGAGCTCTTTTTCTTTTGTTCATGGCTCAGGTCTCCCTGTTGCACCTCCACACATTCCTAGTGCCTTAGTACATGGACCAGGCTGGAGTAGGCCAGAGACTAGTGTTGAGCTCGAATATTCGATTTTCGAATATTTAGCTCGAATATCGCTATTGAATATTCCGCGAATAATCACGATATCCGACCTCGACCCATTTTTCGCAATTATTGCGCTTTTACAATAATCGCATCCATTGCAAGAATGGGCGCGATTATCATAATCGCAATGCGATTTTTTAAAACGGAAATGACGCATATTCTCCCCCATCAAATATCCGCAGCTCCATTGACTTGCCAATGCATTGCGCATATTGGTCGCATTGCGCTTTCTCCGGATAATCCGCAATTTTGATTCCGCCATTCTCTTTGACTCAATGTATTGCGCATTCTTTGGTCGCATTGCGCTTTCTCGGATAATCGCTTATTCGGATTTCGCCATTCTCCATTGACTTCATGTATTGCCATATGTGGTCGCATTGCGCTTTCTCGGATAATCGCGATTTCGAATTCCGCCATTCTCCATTGCGCATATGGGTCGCAATTGGCGATTGTTAATCTGCAATTCATGTCGTAATGCGGATATTCGAGATTACGAACATGGAATCGAATATAATGGCGGATATTCGGGAATTACGCGAATTCGAATATTGCCTAGTCGCTCATCACTACCAGAGACCCGTCAGGTCAGGGATCTCTGTCTGCTCCTCTTCGATGTGAGGCGGCTGGGCCGGCACATCCCTGGGGTGCCAAGATAGGGCGTCCGCTGCTGCATTGCTCTTACCGGGGTGGTAGTGTATTCAAACTTGGCCAGCCTGGCGGCCTAGCGTTGCTCGAGGGCGCCTAGCTTGGCGGTGTTCAGGTGCACCAAGGGATTGCAGTTGGTCCACACCTCAAACTTAGCCCCCGTGATGTACTCCACAAACTTCTCCGTCACAGCCCACACCAGTGCTAACAGTTCTAGTTTGAAGGAGCTGTAGTTCTCTGGCTTTCGTGCAGGCTCCTACTGGCATAGGCGATCACTCAGTCCTCCCCTTTCTGCACCTGCAAGAGGACCGCTCCAAGACCCTGGTTGCTGGCATTGGTTCCCAGATGGAAAGGGAGGGTGAAGCCTGCAAACACCAGCACAGGAGCCGTAGTCAGTTCCTCAATAGGGGCGGTGTGTTGGGCAAAGTTCTTAATGAACCGTCGATAGTAATAGATGTGAGAGTGGAGGGGGGCTCCCAGGCCTGGACGGCATGGATCTTGTCTTGGTTAGGGCGCACCCCGCCCCAGGACACTACATGCCCCAGGTACTCTATCTCCTCCTGGAATAAGTGGCACTTCTTTGGTTTCTGATAGTTCACACAGAAGTGTATCCTTCAGAGAGACATCCTTCTTTCTTACCAAGACTACTGGGGCAGCACAGGGGCTGTTACTCTCCTCAACAATGCCCTGTTGCAGCATCTGTTCCAGGATCTGTTCGACTTCCTGATAGAAATGCGGGGGAATACTGCGGTACTTCAATTGCATGGGAGCGTGGTTCCCCCGTGGGAATATTGTGTTCCACACCCTGACAATAGCCCAGGTCATGGTCCCCTTGCAAAAACACCTCTGACCGCCGGTCCAGGAGCTGGCGCACCTTGTCAATCTGCCCTGGAGACAGTTCTCTGGACCCAGGAGTGGGAGAATCTGAGCCCCGGTCCAGGTGGGCTCCTCCATAGGAGACTGTTGGACAAAGTTAACTTTGGCGAGATAGCGCTGTCCATGAAATCCCTGCATTTCCACCTGGCTAACTTTGGGAGCCCCCACATCTTGTATGAGGGCTAACTCTGCTATCACTTGACCAGGCGAAGAGGGCCTTGAAGGGAGTTGCACACCCGGACAAGGACGGTACTTTTGCGGACCACGGCTAGGGTCCTAGCCACGTACGGGTGTATCTCGTCCAGCAGTGGTTCTACCAGCAAGGTCAGGCTGTTGAGTACTGCTGGTGATGCCACAGTCAGGGGCACTACAATCTCCTGGCTGGGGGGAACCTCACCTCCTGGCCGAACAGCAGACTCTTCCCCGTCAAACTGGGCCCAAACTCAGGGACAGTCCGTGACAATATTTTGAGTCTTATATTGGCGGCAGTCTCCCTGTGCCCGCCCCATTGCCCGACTCTCAGCAGCGGGGCCCTCTAGTCTAGTTTTGGTGGCCTGCGGTCATGCCACTCGGGCCGGGGGGACAGGGAGCATCTTTTGGCATTGGTCCTTTCCCTTGCGGAAGGGCGCATGCAACCCCACCAACTCTCGGGTCGCAGTGGCACTCTCTCTTAAGGAAGCTGGAGCTTGCCTGTCGCTGTACCAAGCACCAGTGTCTACAGTCTCTCAGCTTTGTAAGGAGATGGCCAACTCCAACAGGGCAATAAAGGTAATGTCAGGGTCGTCCCGAAGTTTGAGTCTCAGGGCCACCCGTACTCCTTTGGATGACAGTCCTTCGATGAAATGCTCCTTGAGCCAATATTTGTCCTGGCTCAATGTTGCACAGTTTGTCTGGCTGGCCTGGAGGGCACAAATCTGCTGGGCCAGTTCCTGGAGCACCACAGCATACTGGGCAATAGTCTTGCCAGGTAGTTGCTTACGGTTGGAGAATTGAGCCCGGAATTCCACCAAGCAGCCGATCTGGCCATAAAATGCTTCCAGGTGGGAGACAATCTTGTCCAGGGTGTCAATGTCAGTGGCTTGCACAAATGACATAAGCCACCAGTCTTCCCCTTCCTGAATATTGCACCATGGCTTGAACCCGCTTCCCCCACCCTGGAGAAGGGGGGCAGCTTCTGCTGTAGAAGGCCTCCCATTAGAAGCGGTAGGCTGATGTTCACGGTTGGGGGCAGTGCGGTGGAGCTGGAGGCGCCAGCCTCGTTGCCATAGTGTGACATGGCTGATCCTGTTTGTGACGCCAGATATAATGACACAGAAAACAACGAGACGATGGAGGCGGCTGTTGGTTGTTTAAAACTTTTTATTAAACAATGAGACCCGAAGGGATCTCAAAATACGGGCAACTGTGGTGATTATAAGTCCTCCACACTTGGCCAACTAATAGTCCAGCTAGAGTCCAACAGGTAGAATTAGGGTTCGGGATCAGCGACCGGTCCAGATCGGATCGGCAGTGAGCGCCTTTGCACAGTACCTTAACCCGAGGAAGGCCATAATGATGTCACCGCTCTCCACGGCGGGTAAATACCGGATGGGGGTCTGACTGGCAGGCACGATTCCCAGGAGCAGTGGCATGTGGTCCTCGGGTAGGCAGGCGTGGCCCAATGCGTTCGGGGGGGGGGG
>CM070039.1:61816169-61832483 GCA_036250615.1 Ptychadena robeensis
GCCACCCCACTCCGAGCAAAATACTCTGTGGAGGCAAGCCGCACACCGGTGCTGGATGCCGTACTGGAGTCCCGGCAGGGGAGAAGGGCACCTGTCTTTCTTGCTCTATCCCTGGACTGAGCACCGCCTCTTCCTGGTCTTCCTTGAGGTCCTGTTGCATGCTGTGGCGCAGTTTTAACCTCCCTAGCGCACCGTGGGGGTACAGATTTCTGTACCAAAAGCGCACCATAGACTTTAATGGAAAAAAAGTTTTTTTTTACATTGTAGGCCTGTAATTTCCCAAAGTATGTCCTTACTGGAGTCTGGTAGACATCCTGAATATAATAACATGTTCAGATGCTTTGTTAATAACTCACAATACCAGATAATTCCCTTTATCAGGTAAATTAGCACTGCAATCACTAGATGGCAGTGCAGATGTGCCAGGTTACATAGAAGAGCATGGGGGGGGGGGGGTGATCCGTTTTCCTGCAGCTGCCTCAGAGACACACAGAGCAGTGAGTTTGCTCTCCTGTGGCTGTCAAGAATGGCAGGGGGGTTGAAAGGACCTTCCCCCTTCGCACACCACTGCTCTCCGCTACACAGTCAGCCATTAGTCACTAGCTGAAAGCAGTTTAGCACTGCTGTAGTGAAGCCCCAACAGGACGTGCTGAAGCTGATCTGGTTGGGGGACAAACAGCACACCGCCGCAGAGCTGTGGTAGGGTATGAGGGACCAGACCCAGCTGTGGCTCTCGCCACTCAACCTACAACCAGGCATGGTTGTGGCTGACAATGACCGTAACTTGGTGGTGGCTTTGAAACTCGGCAACCTGACCCACATTCCATGCCCATGTTAAAACGTAGTTGTTAAGCGGTTCCTCAAAACCTTCCCAAATTTGAAAGAGCTACTAGTAAAGGCGTACCGCTTGTGCACCCATTTCAGAAAGTGACATCTGTTCAGTGTGGATAGGAAGAGGAGAAGAAGGAGATGGAAAGTTATCCAGTTGTCGACATCAATGTTTTGCTGTTGGTACTCTGGCACACATGGCTGACATCATGTTAGGCTGCCTTTCCTGTGACCCTCCTTTACATATTTTACATAACATGGATTACTGGTTGTTCACCCTTCTTGACCCCGCTACATAGAGAACTTCTCATCTCTCATTCCTGTGGCGGAGTGGATGAGTAAAATGGTGCAATACCAGAAGATACTTGTGGAGAGATTGCTCCAAAGTTTTCTGTCTGACAACACGGCTGGCACAGAATCCGAACATTCTTAGGCAACCGAGGAAGGCAGACAAGTGGAACACACAGCAGTTCCAACAAAGGCAGGGCAACTCTATCCAAGGCATGGGACAGTTTAATGACACCCCGCCAGCAAACCATGTTTGCGGCCGAACTGTCCGCCTTGCAGACAGTTCAGCCATCACTACTTATAACTAACTTATAATTTAAAAGAAAGTCTTTATTAATCACATAACACTTGAATATAGTAAAACATTATCACGGGTCAGAGCCATCAAGGTTGCAAACTTTTGAAAAATCCCATATACATTAAGAACATATAAAATGCAATGTTACAGCATATTTATATAGAAGGCGTCATTTTTCTTGATTTCACCTCCAACATGTTTCGCCCTCAGGGGCTTCTTTGAGGAGATAAACTATACTAACGAATGGTGGAGAGGCTGACTGTCAACCAAAGCATAGAGACCGGGATTGTCACGCTAATTGCAACAATGAACAGGACCCGTCAGGGCAGGGCTACCTCAAACCAAATAGATCCCTCAAGGGGGCACAGAAAGTCTATCTCCCAGATGGCACAGGTTTAGAGGGCCCCGTATGGGTATTTCTGGTATGGGCCTGTGGGTCGTATCCCGGATGATGTTCAGCTGTCATTGAAAAAAAAACGGAAAACAGATGCTATCAAGGATCCACGCAGGACACCTAATAAATGGGTCCATCTCAAAGTCTTTGCTGATAGCTAGTGTCAGATTCTTGGAGCTTTTAGGGGTGGTATATATGGATTTAACATCCTTATTTTCATTACACCTGTTCCAGAGATTTTAATCTGGAGGTTGGAACCATGTAAAGAAATAGCAGCAGAATCTACTTATTTAACTCAAGGTTGGCTCACTCCTGGCTCCAATTAGCTCTTGGAGAATTCAGTAGGATAGGAGTTTACTTGCACTGTCAATGTTTAGCATATCATGCTTGTGAAGTATTATTTTAAGCAGACTGTGTTGTTCTATTGGTGTGACTTGGATAAGGGTCAGAGCACCAAAGGGTTTTCTTGCACCTGTACAATGCATTCTGTAATGGGTTTCAAGGACAACAAAAGGGTGACGTTCATCTTGCCCAATATATGGCTTCTGGAGCGGAGGTATGCTTTCAGAAGTGCTATCTATGTTTGGTAGATCTGCTTTACAGCCAAGAAACTGTTAAACATTTGTCTGCGATTGTTGTAATATGAAATTTGTCCTCTAGGGAGCAGCAAATGACAACTGTTTTTCTGGCCGGGTGACCAGCTCAATATAAATCTATACTAAATATTCAATGTCACCTCCCCAGTGATCTTCAGTCAGTCAGTACCCCAACTCCACCCAAAATATATCCAAAATACACAGTAAACAACATTCACAGAATCATTTTAGAGTCCTGGAACAATACCATGCTTATAGTTGGCGTTCCAGAAGCACACTGACAATAAAGTTGAAGAACAGTAACACACTGACATTAGGGTGTGCAGCAAAAGCAAAATAAAAAACTAAGGGTCCCAGAAATATAGCACTATCACTAGAGGACCAAACCTGAAGACCATCTAACACATGGGGTCCTGAAACAATTATGTCTATACTAAGGGGGCCAGAATATTGATAATCTCACAATGAGGTCCATAATAGCCCCTGGTATGACATGGGACCTTTATTGAAGAGCAATCATGAGTTAAGCCAGTGGTGGGCAACTGAGTTGATATGGAGGGCCACAATTGTGGCCCTTGGCATCACTAAAGGGCCACACATAACATTTTCAATCTATACTGACTTGTATAAGCATTTTTAATGCAAAAATTACAACAGGCATAGCTGGAAGACATTATTTTTCATTTTTAAATAACAAAACTTGATTTAAATTATACTTCAGGTATTTGGAAACACTGTAGAATGCACATTTTGTGTGATATATATCATCAACCGTTATGTGCCTTATAGATCTCCTATTCTGAGGTTATGTGCAACAATATATATTACACAATCATCCCCCATTTGTTGGTGGAATAGTGGAAGCATAGGCCCTCACCTGTCTGCCGACTGCTCCAGATGGCATATGTGAAAGCCAATCAGCGACCCAAATGGCAACTGAGTAAGCCCCTCGCCTCTCCTCCTCTTCCCGCTCTGAGAAGATCCCAGACGAAGACGTGTCAGCAGGGGATTGGCAGACAGCGGAGTTCCAATGCCCTATGCATTAACAGTTAGGTTTCAGGGGGCGGAAGTGGAGAACCTAAGGGGGCCACTAAGGAATGGCCAAAGGTCCACATGCGGCCGCAGGTTGGGCCGCAGGTTGGACACCTGGGAGTTAAACCCTCTGCCAGATTTGATTTCTCTCCTACTGTCGCCAACATACCCTATATCTTGTATAGATGTCAAAGGGATAGGAAGTAGGGGAAAACCATACCTAAATAAAACTCTATTAGAAATGTTATCTCTGCTTAACTCACGCTAAAGAAAAAAAATTTGTTTTTTAAGTGTAGCTATACCAATTTGTGTTCAGTTGTCTGGTGGAATAGTAAAATAGGACCCTTGTCAGGATTTTCTCTGAATTCCCTGAATATTACAATGTTTTTGGAGACAAGAAGTGTGAAAAAGTCTGAAACGAGGACACAGTCAGAATCTCTATGAGCCTTTCATTAATATCCTCTATATAAAAAAGACCCCCTTACTCCTTTAGGGTGACCACCTTTCAAAAGAGAAGAAAGAAAGGAACCTCCCAAAGACCTATGACTACAGTAAAACTTGTGAGGAATTGGAATCCCACTCCTATGTCCCATATCCCAAAACTACAAGAGGTGGGGGTAAAAAATGCTGTTTAGATTGTTTGTCAGTGTAGTCCATTAGATGTTTAATGAGGGACCCTGGAACTGGGAAATATCACTGAATGTGACATGTATGTAGGAGATATGTAGAACATTAGGTGGAGGGTGTGTGTCATGAGGCACATAGAGCAAATTTTCACAACTCTCCCGATCACCAAGACTCTTTAAACAGATTAGAGAGTTGGGTATCACTAGGTGATGAGGCAATGTTTAATTTAACATATCAGTTGCAGATTATGAGGAGTTGGGCTAAGTAGGAAGTACGGTAGGTATTGCTGCTATTGAAGCAGCTGGAGTTTCCCTTAAATTCTGTACCTATAAATCGGTGCCCTGTGCCATTTCCTCGTACCTGAATTATGATCATAATCTGTTTATATTCTCTGAGCTTTATAACAAAGGCAGCTAAAAGTCATGGCAAAAAAATCATACTGTATATCTATGTATAGTATATCTTTACATAATAAGCTGAGTGGTGCTGGGGAATAGGGGTTAATGTAGAGTGGGAGGAGGATGGTCGATGTGCTGTTTGGCCACTAGGTGGCAATGTTAGCATTGGCAGGGCACATGGGCTCCCCCTCACAGGCAGTTCTCAGAAAGCCTTTGTACTGATAGAGATAGCAGGAAGAGAGCAGAAGGGATAGCTGGGCTGTAGCTGGGCACTGCCCTTCACCTACCAGCCTGGCACTGCATGCAGCAGAACCTGACCCTCTGGTGCCCTATGTTTCCTGGTGAGGGACTCATGGCCTGGAGCTTTCAGCCAACCCCAGATAACAAGCAGAGAAGAGCCCCGACCTGGTAGAGGTGAGTGTGCACTGAAATGTAATGCATGCAGTGTCTGTGTATACTTCTGGGGAGCTCTGGATTTGCAGATTAACCCTGTCATTATAGCTGTACCCTCTAATTCCTATTACTGAGGAGCCAAGCTGTCTGCCTGGGGCTGGCATCCTATTGCACAGTGTGTCTGCTGTCACTGCCAGCTTGTTTTACATTGACATGTCACTTGCACATGATGAATTATTATTGTCTGGGCAGTGGTGTCATGCCTACTGGTAAGCTTGCAGCATGTACACAGTGAGGGAGCATCTAACTTTAGGGTCATACTATCCGTAGCTCATGTTCAGGTTGTAGGTGGGCACTAGAGCGGCACGATCACCCTTCAACCCTGTTAAGGGCTACAAGGTGACAAAGTAAGCCTCCAATTCTACAATCTAACATCTTGCCGCATTTTACAAAGCATTAATGGCATGGCAAATAGGTTGCCCTGTGCAGTGAAGGGCAGACAGGCAATTTCAATTTAAGGCTAAAAAATAATTTCAATGAAATTCTTCAAAATTCTTGTAAAGTCCCAATCTTGGAGTGATACGTGTTTTACAAACTGAAGTTAAGATGAAAAATACGCCTTAAAGCAGTTGTTCCCAAACTTTTCTTGCAGGGCCCCTCTTTTCTATTTAGGGACATTATCGAGCCCCCCCCCCTCCCCTCCCAATTCAAACTCAGGTTAAGAATGAGGGCCTGCGCCCCCCTGGAATACCTTCGCCCCCCCCCCCCCCCCCCGCCCCCAGGAGGGCCTCCCACACAGTTTAGGAACCACTGCCTTAAAGCAATATTGACATATTTTATAAATGCCGTGACCATGCATTAATCTGTGCTATTGTCAGGTATATATCTAAGCTGATGCTATTAGATAATATAGTGATAGATAATTCTACAAGGCATAAACCATTGAAATATCAGCTTTGGGTGGAATGATGGTTCTTTTAAATGTTTTTAAATGTTAATTTCTCCCTTCCAGTACTTTTTAATGACTGGTATTGACTTACAAGTAAATGTGACTTCTTCAGGTGTCAGTTCACTGGTACAGCCTCTGCCATCTTCTAGGATTGTCTTTAGTAGCTCAGCTCCTCTGCCCACCCCCTCTGCAGAAAAGGAGCAATGGGTGATATTACTGAATGTCCCTTGAGTAACAGTTGTGAGTCTGCTGGGACTACTGGACAATCCTGGACAAAGCTGTGGCTACACCTATTGGTGGTCTATGGATCTTTTAGGGTAGACATGTAGTCTGGTAAACTTTCTGTTGAAATGAATGGTCTGGTGTCTGAGTCCTTATAAGTCTCTAAAGCTCCCCGTGTTCTGTTATTAGGGGGTTCAATATCAACATTCAATAAGTAGAGGTCTGTGTTACTCTTCATACAAAACGTTTTTTGTACTGGGGGGCT
This sequence comes from Ptychadena robeensis, assembly GCA_036250615.1. Classification (NCBI taxonomy): domain Eukaryota; kingdom Metazoa; phylum Chordata; class Amphibia; order Anura; family Ptychadenidae; genus Ptychadena; species Ptychadena robeensis. The sequence continues at coordinate 61,822,460 of CM070039.1, forward strand.
AGTATAACTGCCATGTTTTTATTTATGTATGTATTCCATTTGGGTAAACCTGAAATACCTTCCTGGACCAATATATAGGCAGAGATCAGCAATGGACAAATGGTTAATAGGATAGTTTTTACAGTTTCCAAATTTTCTGTTATAGGCCACAGGGGTGGCTGGTGCTCGGCTGAAGTCTCACAATAGCCGGGGACATGGTGGCCATCCAGGTGTTGTGATAGGTACATCTGATTAATCTGCGGGAGGTATGGGGTACTAGATATGACGGGGTGACCTTATCATTGCAAGAACATGCTGTACATGACACTGACAAATGAGTGACCTGAATTTGGGGGTGACCCCAGGGAACTAGGAGTCTGTGGCAGGTGTAAAAGAAGCAGCTGGGTGTCACATGATATATATGTATATTTACACCTATCTTGTGATGTTGGCCAATGTTTCATTGTAGACATGCAGTCTGCGAACAATGCCATCACCGAATAATGTGCGTCAGAGAGAAAATCCCAATACTGAATATGAAAAAAGATGAGAGATTCCCCTAAAGAGACCCCTTTCCAATTAGAAAGTAGAATGAAGAGAAAGGGTAGGACTAGCAGAGAGCAGGACAGGTTAGTGAGCGGGGATGTTCTCATCAGTCAGCTACTTCTAATTTACAAGGGAAGTTACCAAACTTTATCTCTTAACTGCTGCAGAGAAGGATCAGCTCCCCTTCTGAGCAGAGTTGTGTAAATCACAGTAACGGATGGACAAAGCTACAAATCCTTTGGCACTAAACCTATTTCCATATCTGTATTTAGCTGTTTGTCTGAAGTTCAACTTAAAATCATCAATCATGTGACAGTAACTTCCAAAAAGCAATAACTATTTTTCTCTTCTGAAGGAAGAACTTTGTTGCCCATAGGTAGTACGCCGATCAGTTGTTGTGGGCGGCATAGACACTTCTCGCTCGTGCTCTTTGATAAATGAGGATCATTAGGCCTCATTTATCAACATGTCTGACAAACCTGGATCTCCACTAGCAACAAATCACTTTCTTCCTTTTGCATGGTCAGGACTGGCAAAAGAATGGAAGAGCCAGGGTAGCATCCTAATACCCAAGTGAGAGGCGTTTAACAGCTTCCATTCATTTGTAATAACAATATCCTATTTTGGACTCTAACTGGCCAATCAGCATCGGATAGGTTCTTCTTGGTGGCTACGGCTTGCAGGGTCCAGTCCAGCCTGCTCCCAGAATCCTCCAGTACAGCCGCTCTCAGCTCCTTAATATGAGCAGTTGTCTGTTGTGTGATGCACTCCTAGGCAGTCTTTTACCCTGGAGAGCTGGGGAGGGAGAGGAGTGAGAAGGCTTTGATAAAAGAACCAGACGTGTTTTATTATTCCCTTGAGGCAGACGGAGAAAATCTATACAGGAATCTCTCAGTAGCACTAAGCGTGGACCTTTATCCGTGGCAGTTTTAATTGAGTGGGTTGTATGCTTTGGATATAGATAATTGGTTGATTTCGAGTATGCATGCTGGCTATATATATATATATATATATATATATATATATATATATACTATGTTCCATGTGTGCCCTGTCTTTTTTTTTTTTCAATCCTTCTTTCAAAATGGTGACAGAATAATGTGAATACCTTTTTGAGCCTAGAGACTAGTTCAAATAAAGTAAGACAGCAGGGCTAAGATACAAGGATGGATAGGAAGAACTTCCCCACATCTGCCAGGTCCTGATCATATAATAATATAGTTATATATATATATATACATAAATAAATCATTGTAAATAACATTTTTGTGGCACAAAATATTGGAAAGAACATTGAACCTCATCAAGAGATCTTAAGAATGTCCACTAATGAGATTCCTACAAAAACGTATCCACATTTTCCAGGAGCTGATTGTATAGTATTACCACCAGATCCTTAAAAAAGCCCCTAAAGTACTGTATTTTGTGGACCATAGGACCATAAGACGCACCCAGTTTTTAGGGCAGGAAAACCATAAAAAGATGTAATATAAAAGTTTTCACATCAATTGGGTTAATCCAATCAATTCAATTAATGCAATATCAAATTCAGCCAGTAGGTGTCACTAGCAGAAGTACTAGCACAGACCACATCATCCTCCTCACTGATCTGGAGGAGGGGGGGAAGGAGGCAGCAGAGTCTTCACTTCTCCCTCTCCCTCCGTGGAAGCTGCAGAGAGAGGGTAAGATGGCCGTTCATCTATCTCTCTCTTTATTGCTTATACCAGCAGGGCTCTGCTGGCACTTTTCCCCCCAATTTTAGGTGCGTCTTATGGTCCGAAAAACTGTATTTTGTTTGTCACAGGGCATTTTTGAGATCTGTTAGTGGGGGTCAAGACCACTTTGGAGTTAAGTTTTGTGCTACAACATTTCGGTGCAGAGCGACTGCTGTGTGCGATCGCCAGCAAATCTAACACACCCACCATAAAGAAGGGATCCCATTACATGGTGGCATACAAAGAATGCGGCCAGCCGTGCATGAAGATGTCATCACGTGCAGACAATCTGCCGCAAATCTAACCTTCTATGCCCAGCTTTAATAATATCCTATTGCATGTGGGGCACTTCCTTTAAACTCTCCTTATAATATTCTATATCTAGACCTTTAAAGTCCTTTATATCTAGCTTTAAAGTCCAAGAAGGTGTTCTGCCCTCCTGTTCCCCTGTTGTTGCATCCCTCTCTGTACCAAAAGGAACTGTCTCATATCTGTCAGGCATACATGGGTAAATTTCTTAATAGATTAGAGCACCATTGAGCTCCGTGAGCATGCATGGTGCTCGATTGTACTCAAATCTATATTTACAAATCTACCCGTGTATGCCCAGCTTTAGTGCTTCACCACTAGATCTCAGAAATATCTATGATTAAACCCTGTGAAAAATAAAACCCTTCAGAGAACATTTTCAGAATCTAGTGGTGAGGATGAACAGACTTTAGACCCTTACCAGATGCCAAAAACATCTATTTAGACCTATGTTGGATGGAATGCGTCAGATATTCTCGGGATGTGGTGGTGCTAGAAGGTCTGTTTCTCCATTTGTGTGGAAGCAAAGTTTATTGATATTACATATTTTAGTCCTGGCAGATGTGTGGGGGTTTATTTATATCTCTTGGACCAAATGGATTTTTTCATTGTATTCACAAATGGGCCCTTTGTTCCCTCAACCAGGGCTGGCCAGATGGTAACTCGATGTACCTAGAGAAGCATCACATTGTTGTTGTCTACCACTGGGTATAGGGGTTCTGGGGAGTTACTTATATGCTTGATGTTTGTTGTTGAGGCTAAATAAAAAAATGTGTTTATTTTCTTGTAAATTCTGTAGAAGTCAGACAAAAGCGATGCCATCAGACCGTAATATTTCTGCCAACCGCACTACACCAACTCCCCAAATCCCATCCTCTTGTAACTCTTCCCTCACCTCCTTTCCCCTCTGTTGGTCTAGCGGAAGTTATCTGCTTGATTTGCTCCTCTCCTTCTGCCACTTGCCCAGTTGACCCAATACCCACAGGCCTAGATATATTCCACCATCCTTGCCCCTGCATTGACTGAACTAATCAACCTCTCCCTTTCCTCTGGTATTTTCCCATAATTCTTCAAGCATGCAATAGTTCTCCCCATACTAAAGAAGCCATTACTTGACCCCTCTCTTCCCTCTAGCTACCGACCAATCTTTCTGCTCCCTTTGATCGACTAAAAAATGTAAAAACAATCATTTGGAAACACATAATGTGATTGATTCACGACCAATTACCTTTTCTTAGCATTGTACTCGTGCTCCACAGTATAATCGGATACAAATCAATCAAAATACCTAAAAAAGAAAACCTGTCAGATACTTGAACAATCACTGCAATTTACCAAACATGTCTGATGTCAAAACGGTCGACTTAAAACGATTGTTTTTTCAATTGAATTTGTGAATTCCCTCCTTGAACCCCACCAAATCTGGTTTTGGATCTTATTATTTTAGGGAAACATAAGGTACGTCATCACAAAGGTTGGTAAAACTGGGCATGCACACTTTGATTTTTCCATTCGATCGACCTTTAAAATTATCGTATTAAGTTGATTGATTGAAAATCTATTCCTTTTTTTGGATCTAAAATTTTTTATAGATTTCTAACATAAAATCAATCAAAAAGTGATCAGACAAGTACATTTCAGTACATTTATAGTAAAGTATTTCACATGTTTTCTAGGTAGTTTTTCAATCAATTTGTAAATAATTGTACTATGGAGCATGCTATGGAATTGTACTATGGAACATCAATCTGTTTTAAATTGATCACATAATTTGATGGTAACAATGATCCATATGTAATACGATCATATTTTAAGTCTATCAAATGGAAAATTTAATTGTGTATTCCTGGGCAATATGCCCGAAGCTAGTTCGTGAATCAAACTGCGCCCGTGCCAGGATCGGGCGCAAATGCCGCCTCTCCGTTTTCCTGCGGTTCTTCTACAGAGCCGCAAACACACTGAGCCTTTCCGGTCCCGTGTCTAACATAGACCTCCATGTCAATGGAGGGGCGCCGCTTTTCTCCCCCACACACCAGCCTATTTGACACCAGCGGTGTGTAGAGGTCTGGGCAGAGAGCCGGCAATCGCGATTGCGGGGGAAACGGCTTTTCGTGCCATAAAAAATGGAGTGAAAAGCCCATAACGCCCCCAAGGTTAATGACTTCTTCAGGGCCAAGGCAACTTTTCGCTGCTTCTGCTGGATCTCACCTCTGCCTTTGACACTGTAGATGTCTCTCTTCTTCTATTTACCATGCACTCTATTAGTATTCATGACTCTGCACTTTCCTGGTTTTCCTGCTACTTGACTGACTGCTCTTTCCAAACTTCTTTCAATGGCTCCTCTTCTTCTCTCACCTCCCCATTGGAGCTCAGAGTTTGGCCCAGTCCTTTTTTCACTTCACACCTCCTCCCTTGGCAAACTCATCTCATCCTTTGGTCTGCAATACCATTTATATGCTGATGATATCTAAATCGCCATATCCGCCCATTTCTCATAGTGCCTAGTGGCCATCTCTTCATGGATCGCTGACACATTGCTTAAACTTAACCTGAGCAAAACAAAACTCATCATCTTTCCTCTGTCATCTTCCACGCCTCCTCCCAACATCTCACTTACAGTAAATAGCACCACCATCTCGACTATTCCACAAGCTTGCTGCCTTGGTGTCACTTTGCACTGTACCTTACTCTCCACATACAAAACACTTCTAGACCCTGCCACTTCCATCTGTGCAACATCTGAGCAAGATATGACCCTTCCTATCCTCAGAAACCACCAAAATCTTGGTACATGCTCTCAAACCTGGTACAAAAATAAACCCCTAAGCACTTCCTCCAGTGACCTACTAATGTTATCCTCACTCATAACATCATCACATGCGTAGTTTTAAGACTTCTCTCGGGCTGCTCCTACTCTCTGACACTCTCTTCCTCTTTCCATTAGACTTGCTCCTACTTTAACACTGTAAAAAAAAGGCCTGAAAACCCACCTTTTTAGTCTGGCCCATCCATCTTCTGATTTCTAACATGCCAGATCGCAGGGTCCACAATTCCTCCTGTGTCATAACCTGTACCTGTGTGTTATCTTGTGTTGTATCTCAACTCTAATTTAATGTATAGCGCTGGGTAATATGTTGACCCTGTATAAATAAAAATTTATATTTATAATAATATAATTCAGACAATTTTACCAAAAATGTACAGTTTTATAATTGCAATTATTTAAGATAAATTTAGATGGTCCTTCAATGGTTGGATGGACCTAAGCAGAAGTTTAACTTGTGTGTCTGATATACCGTACTTCTGATACATCGACGCCAGACTATGATGACCACATCATGAGGATTTCCCCCTGAAGTTCTCCTGGGTGGTGACCACAAGTAGACACAAGTCACAAGGGAAATAAAAGCTAATCCTATTTTTTGGTTTATTTTATTTATGTGAAAGTTGGTTACTTTGAGCAATATGACACAGCCCTCTTATTTTATTTTCTACCTTCATAAATGTTTGCCTGGGTGTTCAACCTCTCCACGTCTAAACCTCCGCTGCCTTCTAATCCTTGAATTCCCAGACAGTGTAATTGTTTGGGGATTAAATCTGCAAAACTAAAGGCGTTAGTGGTGGGCAGCAAACAGCTGGGTATGCTGGAGAGGGCATGGCAGGGTCACAGACACAATTCAAGGACTGTGAGCCGCACGTTACAAGAATAACTGACAGATGTCTTCAGTATGATAGCTCTGGGAAATGCTCAAAGAAATACTAAGGTCTATTAGGGTGAAGGCAGACCACATAAATCTGAGTTTTAGCAAACTCTCAAAGTCAAATAAATGATGCCTCAGTGCATTCTTCTTTCATCCAGCTCTCTGGGTTGCAGACAGGTCCTTAGTATTGTAGTGTAGTCGCCCAGACACCGGGCGGTGCGGTCCCCTTTAAGGCAAGTTACCAGAAGGCTATGCAGGCCCCAGAGTTAAAAGCTGAGATACAGATACAGATACAAAGTGAGCGGGCCAGTCCAGAGGGATACCTGTAGAGACAGCGGTGACCGGGCACAGAAGCTGGCTCTAGGTTCCTTATGCTGCCCCGATTGTATGGGCGTGCGTGCAGCCTGTGGACCCAATAGCACACAGCATTGTCAGACCCAGTTGCCAGGGTAGCTGCCTAGTCCAAGACCTGTCCGAATGCTCCCTTCAAGTTGGGTTGGCCGCTGACTTCTCTGTGCGGCCCGCATCGTGGACCTCAGTACTCTTACCCCAAGCATTGGCCGGGCGGTATTGCTGTGTAGTTCCCATGAGCGGTTGGGACTTCCTGCCTCTATCGATATGCCAAGGACCGGTGCCCACCTGCTGAGGGACCAGTTGAAATACTGACAGTCAGAACCAACTAAGAGGACTTATCTCTATGGACAGTTCCTGTTGGCTGCTGTGAGTTGCTGTATTCGTTTGACTGTTTTGCTGTATTGGTTCAATAAAGAAAGGGTTAGTTGCATCACGCGTGTCTCCGTGTCATGGGTTGATTCCTATATCTGTACATTATCCTTACCTCTTTTTTTTTTTTAAAGATCTGTTTACAAAAACAACAAAAATGAAACACATTTTCCCCACCCTGCCACCCAATGTCTCTTGTTGCATGCGTCCATCCTTCAGTGCAAGTCCAATAGGAAAAGAAAATGGGGAGCAAAACACAAAGAAGTAACTTACAATTTATATCCTTACTTTAGTGCAGGACTATTGGCTTTGCATTGTAGAGAATTACACCAGTGCTTGTGATGGCCTTCCAGTGCAATGGATGGAAGCTGATGCAGGAATTGGTTATACAAAGAAGGGGGCTGGGGTGGAACAAGGGATAAGGCTAGTCAAAATGTGTTTAGATCCCCTTAGAAATAAAAAAAAACATTCTGAATAGGAAGGTTGTTATTTCACTTTAAGGCTAGGTTTCCACGGCGTAATGGGCTGAGACGATACCTGCGTTAATGGCATACGTTTTCGGGGATGTTGACGCAGCCCATCCATGTACATGCCTGCCACAACGCCTGTTTCCACGACTTTCAGCCAGTCTCCTGACCAAGAGGTTAACGTAGTCAGCCGGCAGACCAGCTCGGCGCCTTAGAAACAGGTGTTGCAGTGGGAATGTATATGGATGGGCTGCGTTGACATCCCCGTCAAGGCATGCGATTAACTCATGGGTATGGTTGCAGCCCATTACGCCGTGGAAACCTAGCCTTTAAGTGAAATAACAACCTTCTTATTCAGAATGTTTTTGTTTATTTCTTAAGGTAACTAAACTAATTTTGACTAACCTTATCACCCCAGCCTCCTTCTTAGTACAACCAATTCCTGGATCAGCTTCCATCCATTGTACTGGAAGGCCATCACAAGCACTGGTGTAATCCTCTACAATGCAAAGCTAATAGTCCTTCACTAAAGGTAAGGATATAAATTGTGAGTTACCTCTTTGTGTTTTGCTTCCCATTTTCTTTCATTTTTTTTTTGTTAGTGTTTTGTTTTTGTTGTTCTAAAATTGTAATATCCTTAGGCTCCACTATGCGTTAAAACACAGGGGTGTTCATCTGTCAGCTTGCGTTGCGTTAAAATTAATGCAGGGCACTGCGCTGACATTATCGCAACGTAAATAATAATAAGTCAACGCAATAGAAAGTTAATTAAGTCAGTTGAAACACAATGGCATGTGTTGTTCAATCCGTTCATGGTACAATGCTAAATAAAAAAAACAGACATGTCAAAAAACACATCACCTAATGCAGTGGTTACCAAACTGGAGGGTGCGAAGGTATTCCAGGAAGGTGCGGGCCTTCATTCTTAACCTGTGTCTGAATAGGGAGGGGGGCGCTCGATAATGTTCCTAAATAGAAAAGGAGGCCCTGCAAGGAAATTTTGGGAACCACTACCTTAATGCTTTCCTGACACATCCCTAATGCATGGGTTGCGTTTATTGAATCTGTTAACACAGCGTATACTTAACACATCGTGGAGCCTCCCATAACGGTTACTTTCTAAAAAATATTAAGATTTTCATACTTTGCTTCAAGGTCCATGTTTAAGTTTTTGGTCATTTAGTTCCATGCCAGGGACATAATTATAGAGTTGTCATACATGAAACAAATGTCAGAATAAAATTGGTGCTTTGCCTCTATAGTGACAACGGCTATGTTAAAATGACCTCAGCTCAGAAATGTGGTTTTCATTTTACATTTCAACAGTAGTGACAGTTACGTGGCTGGATTGTGAACAGTGCTTAGATCCACCAGTATGGGCCAATTATAGGGGCTATATATAGGTTGGGACTGCCCCTGGTACAAGGAAGTGGATCAAACAATCTGTGTATAAGTCACTGCCAATAACCATATAAATACCTGAATATTAGCATAAGAAATGTGCTGAAAAAAATGAAATACTGCTTATTGTAGCATGTGTCATTTTGCCATAAATTAAGTTAAAATTCAAGTTAACTTTTTTTTAATTAACTTAACTTTTAACTTAATTTATGCAAAAACGACATAAGCTAAAGTAATCCTTTTTTCATTAAAATGCTCAATACTTTGTCGATGCACCTTTGGCACCTTGCTCAGTTTTGATAGCCGGCCAGTCCTAGGAAGAGTCCTGGTGGTTTTGAACTTTTTTCACTTATGGATGATGGAGGCCACTGTGCTCTTCGGGACAACGACCCTAAGCACAAAGCCAAGATATCACAGAAGTGGCTTCAGGACAGCTCTGTGAATGTCTTTGAGTGGCCCAGCCAGAAACCAGACTTGAATGCAATAGAACATCCCTGGAGAGATCTTAAAATGGCTGCACCGACCAACCTCATGTAGCTTGAGAGGTGCTGCAATGATGAATGGGCATGACAGAATGACAGCCATCATCATTCAGTAAACTTCCAGCGTACTTAGGGTGTGCTGCACTCTCTGCAGCATTCAAAGATAAAGACACAGGAAAAAGAAGTTGTCATATAACTAGACCAAGTGCATAGACATTTGGGCACATGGGGTGGCAAGGCCTAACATGCCTAATGCTAAGCTAGGGGGCTATGGGCTTCATTAATATTTTTGAATGACTATGACATCATCTTTATGAATATATGTAGCATAGAGCTTCCATGGTAGCTGTAAAGAGAGACACTTTGATACTCCTATGAATAAACAGGCCTCAGTGAATTTCAAGGGTTAACTCCCTCACCCGCTCCCAGTAATAAGAGGCAGGCGCAGTAGGCTGTGGTTTAAAATCTTGTCCTGGGGAATTCCGTAGACCTGGCTATAAAACGCATCTTTCTGATGGATGAAACCGCACGCTGCGAGGTTCACCTGGATTAACCCCGTCTGTTGGGCAGGGCTGTGGAGTCGGAGACATAAATTCAACTCCGACTAAATTTAAATGGGAATTAATTTTTTTTTTTTTTTTATAAAAAAAAAATTACTTCAAGTGTCGCAATTAACAAACAGTCATAATTAACATAATGAT
>CM070039.1:61832583-61843836 GCA_036250615.1 Ptychadena robeensis
GAATAGGGTTCCAACATGTTGAAAAGACCCCGTTCAATCTCCAATACTTTGCATGGAGACTGTCAGTGTGAAGGGGTAAATCACACACTGCAAGCTGGGGATAACGGGTCCCCATTAAAAAGGAATCGATGTGCCCATGTGGTGCACATTGATTTCCGTTCAATTGATCCCCGATCAATCACAGAGTGGTGCCTAGCGTAAGGAAAAAGCAGCAGCATCTTCTGCCTAACTCCCTTTCTCTGCTTTAATTGGCCATTACAGTACAGTGTTGTTTTCCTGGCCAGTAGTTCTGTGGTTAATGTATGGTGCCTTCCTTTCCTTCAATGGATGGATACAATACATTAGCATATTACATACAGAGGAGTCGGAGTCGAGGAGTCAGAAGAATCTGAAACTGAGGAGTCGGAGTCGGGAATTTATCGACCGACTCCACAGCCCTGCTGTTGGGAGGGGCAGGTTAACCCTGCAAGCGCTCGCTTGTTACTCGTTGTGTTACAGATTACATGAAGGTAATAAAGCTCAATTAAATGCTTGTTTAGGCCTAGATGGGCTGTTAACTGCCTGGTTAATGCTGGTAAGAGCAAAGGTTTTCGTGCCTTTGCCCTATAATTCTTTCATGGGGGCATAATATAAATACCCCCCAAGTAGCTGTAAAAGCGTGCAAGCACTCGCAGACAGGAAACCCTGGTCCCTCCTCAGGCTGCTGACGACCATGTAAATAGAGTCCTTACTGGCCTCTCTCGGGCATCATATCTGGACTCTGCTGCTGAGCTGAGCCTGGTACGCAAGAGAATCACCATCGTTTGATGGAGTTCACGAACTCCCCAGCAGGGAATTGGAAGTATGAGCCGGACTGTCTCTGCCGCAGAGCTGAGCACTGGCTTTTTACAAAGCGGCTTTGTCTCGCCTGACGCCCTCTCATCTGTGATCCAGTGGTGATAGCACAACACAGCCGACATTGCTTCCCCCCCCCCCCCCCCCCCCCCCCCCCCCCCCCCCCCCCCCCCCCCCCCCTCCTCTACCATCAGCCACCCTGCCAGACAGATGTGCTGCCATTTGTATGAGGTTTGGGGCTGAGGCCTGAAAGTCGGGTGTCCTTGAAGAGGCATCATAACATCTCGACATCTGGTGTTGTGGAATATTAAATGGAGGATGCAGACGCTGTCACTCTGGTCTGCCAGCTAATAGGCCGGCGGTAAGCCTGCCAATCTCGCGTGCGGTGTGCTGTACATGCTGTAACTGCCTTTCATCATCCCTTTCCTTTCAACTGTGTCAAAATATTCTTATCTGTAATGATTGGACTGCAGTGGCGCTTGTTCCATATCCGTTCACGCACAAACAGGTCTTGTTCTGTGCCTGGCTACACAAAAATGGACTTGTCTATGGCGGTCTTTTTTACCTCAAGGAACTGGAGGCTTAATTGTGGAAACAAATATGTTAAACTTTCAAGCCTTGCTAGTTGTCATATCAGTAATGGCGACATTTGTTTCTGAGCGGCTGTTTAGATGAAGCTAAATGTAAACAGTATTTGTGTGCACTATAAGACTCACCGGACCATAAGACGCACTCCATACTTTTGGAGAGAAAAAAGAAACAAAAAAATCAGAGACAGCCATTTACATATCAAGTGAATATACAGAATAATCCAGCAAAATAGGCAGGGCTGGACCTTGCAGTATTCACTCACTGTATTTATCCAGCCAAGTCAAAAGGCCGGTGCCAGGAGGGAGGTCTTGGTTCCAGCAGGGTGTCAGGGCTGAAACTTAAGCATGTTTCTATACAGTAGTAGTATCATTCTCTGAACATGCTGAACAACTTATGAAGTGTCACAAAATGCATTTATTGCTATGCAGGATGTTAATGTAAATACTCATGCTGATTGTAAAATGTGTCCCTTTGATAAGTTGGTCAGTATGTTCAGAGAATGGGTACTGCTAGGACTAATGCATCTAATATCTACTTCTTGACAGTGGCTTTATGGCTTGGCTGGAGGGAAAGGAACACATTCCAGTCTCTCCAGTATGATAGGGACAAAAAAAATCTGTTTCTGGACACTCATGTATCTCAGTCCTCATCATTTCAAATAATGGGAGAAATTCATTATTGCTACATAGGTAAAAAGGAACTAACTGTCAAATACAGTAATGATGCAATTTTGTCTCTAAGTCATTGTTTACATATGTCTGCATGTAAAACTGTCATCACAAACAGGCCTCCTTCTACATGATGACACAACAATGGACTCCTGAATGACATTCTCTTTTATCTCAAGGGGTAAAGGGGTGATTGTGGAAGCTATTTATTGCCAAATAATTGTGTTTACTCTTTTGAAATCATAATTAGTGATGAGCGGCATAGGCAACATTCGTATTCGCGGCATGCCGCGAATTTTATGGAAAACATTCGGAAAATATTCACATTCGGCAATATTCTGGGTTTTTTTTGTTATTGCGAATATCGGCAGTTTATTGCGAATGTTGCGCGCGCAATATATGTTTAACATGGCGCGAATTTTTATGCGAATTTTAAAAGTGACTATTTTCGCAATATTCGCATCACCCCAATATTCATTTAAAAATCTGTTGATGGTGTTGCTAAGCTCTTGTTGCAGCCTTCCCATTCGTCCACTCACATTGAGAGGGAAGTGTAATGGATAAAAAATACCGAATATCCGGAATTGCGAATATTCGGCAATATATTCACCATCTTCGCGAATTTCCGAATTGACGATATTCGCGATTAATATTCGGAATCCGAATATTCTCGATCATCACTAATCACAACACAAACTACTCAAATGACCCTGATCAAAAAATGTACCTACCCTGGTGATTTAGCCTGATAACACAAAAGTTTAAGCTGGGCATACACAGGTATATGACATCACCATGCTGTGATTGATTGCAGGTCAATCCAACGGTAATCAATGTGCACCACATCGGCACATCAATTCCCGTTCAATGGGGACCCAGTTTCCCCATGGTCCCCCGGGTCTCTGCTTCTCCCCAGCCAGTGACCGCCAGAAGCAGAGAGAAAGGTCTGCACATCCTCCCCTCACACAGAGACGTGCTGGCCCCCTCCCTGCAGCTAGCTGATCACAGCCTTGTGCCGTTCAGCTGGCAGCCCAGCCACAACTTTAAATGGAGACCCGCTATCCCCATTCAAAGTAATTTATATCTTGTAACAGATTAGAGCAACATCGGGTGCTGTGAGCGCACACGGCGCTCAATGTTGCTGTAATTTGTTTCTTCATCAAGCTGCATATGCCCGGCTTTAGAATTTCTTTTACAGTGGATGCATAAAACTAAAACTCAGAAACTGAAAAATATACACAACTGAAAAACATATAAAATATGAAATTAAAGTTTGACTTACCTCTGGTATGACGGTGGGGAAAAAAATATACTCACCCACTGTTCAAGATGCACAATATACACAATAAGGAGGCACTTGAAGATGAGCTGCATGGTTGCCAGAAGAAAGCCATTACTACACAAATGCCACAAAGTATCTGGCTTACAATATGCCAAACAGCACAGGGACACGCCTCAAACCCTCTAATACAAAGTAATTTGGCATGATGGGACTAAAATTTTGCTTTTCAGCCACAACCATAAATGCTACATATAGAGGAGAGGTGTCAACAAGGCCTATAATAAAAGGTACACCATTCCTACTGTGAAACATGGTGGTAGATTGCTGATGTTTTAGGGATGTGTGAGCTCTAAAGGCACAGGAAATTTGGTCAGAATTGATAGCAATATGAATGCAGTAAGTTTCCAAAAACATTGGAGGCTCTGGAGTGACAATCTCAGTCTCCTGACTTTAATATAATAGAGCCACTCTCGGGAGACCTTAAACATGCAGTTCAAGACAGCCCAGGCATTTACAGGACTAGAGGATTTTTGCTAGGAAGAATGAGCAGCTTTACCAAGATAAAGAGCCTCCTCCACAACTACCAAGATTTCAAGCTGTCATTGATGTTGAAGGGGGAAATACACAATATTAAGAACTGTGGTATGCAAACTTTTCATCAGTGTCATTCAAGTAGTTAGCGTTGTGATTATGATTTAAAAAGATGTAAATACAGTTGTTTGACAATAAATGGCCTCAGCTACCACTAACAATAAAAATATTTGTGTTATCATTCATATTCTCTGAAAATGGTTAAGAAATCTTACATTCTGACGAAGCCAGTACGTGCTCAGTTTTTTCGTAAAACAAACTGCACCCTTACCGGGATCGGGCACACACGCTGGTGTTTTGTGAGCCCGCACTGATTCTGCATTGATGCGGGCTCACTGATTGTTTTCGGCCCTGTGAATTAACGGGGCAGCTCCATAGACATCCATGTGAATGGAGGTGGCGCCACTTTTCCCGGCCCACGTAGCCGACATCTCAATGACACTGGCCATGTGTAGAGATGCGGGGAATCACAGCACGATCGCCTGTATGGCGGCTTTTTGCGCCAGAACAAATGGTTCGGAAAGCCAATAAACTGTATAAGTAAAATGGAACTTAATAAGTTGTCATAGGTGGTAATGATTTTTTTCCACAGGCTTCATTATGTACCCGACGCTTTTAAAATGGACTCCTGTATTACAGTCCCCATCACCTCAAATAATTTCAGAGATGACAGTGGAAACAATATTTTCAGTTGCATTACCATCATAGTAAAATAGAACATTATGAATTGTCAGAGGTAATAATGACACCATTTTGTCTCTGAGCCATTGTTTACATACCTCTACATGTAACATGCATACACAAAACCAGGTCTCGTTCCATACTTGTAGACTGAAAGTGGATTTTTGGGTAACATAGCCCATGCTGTAAGCTGTGATAACTCCATTTTGTCTCTGAACAATCATTTACATTAATCAACATGCATCTACTTTTGGTGCATGTGATTTCATTTGCATTTGAATCAATGCACACAGTTCCTATGCTAAGGTGACAATGGTACACATTCTCTTGTAGTTTTCAGATTTGTAGTTTTAAGACATTCTCTTGTAGTTTTCAGACGTGGCCACTAATTAAATTGGGGAAAATTGTATTTAGAGCTTTTATTTCAAGTTTCTGCTTATAGAACATGCTTATCCAATGGCTAGGCGTTGCTATTTTATTTATTAAGCTGGATGCTGATTGTTTGGACCAGGTGGAGTGCACTCAGTGTTCAGAGGGAAGGGGTGATTAATACCCTATAGGACAATGTCTAGAGTTGATCTTCTTCCAGTGGAGGTCAGGAAACCATAGTGAGGACCTGTTTGCAATGAGCAACACCAGATTTTCTTTTTTCTTTTTTTTTTACAAATACTGTTATTTTTATCTATAGGCTGCTTTATTTTCACTCAAAACCTGATTTTTTTATCCATTATAGAAAGTCTGGGATTTGTTATACAGTGCAAGCTGTTAAATAAATAGCACTTATAGATGACGGAGAATAAAAAAACGTGAGGTGAACTGAAATGGCTGGATCAAAGGAATGCAGGAAATCCATAGCCCAGACATCTGGTTTGATTCTGTGCTCCCCTCCCTCATCGCCTTTCCTTTCTCTGGTGAGGAAAGCTGACTTGCTTTTGTGCAGAGTAATTCTGTGCTGCACCCTGGGGTCATGAGATAAAAAAAAACAAAATGGAGTCCAGCCACCCTGACGTCTTTGTCTAGTAACTGCTCCTCAACTCGTACCTGAAAGAGGTCAGAAAATGTCGCTCATTGTTAGTTACTAACCATAAGAGTATTGTGTTGTTGCAAATGTAATGTCAACATAGCTTAGATAGAGTGTGCTCTCTGGAACACCTGCCCATCTTTTGAAAATGACTGCCCAGTAGGCATCGCAGTCAAGTCCATGGCATGATGTTTTCTAAGGCCAAAGTAAGAAGATCTATCTCATAGGTACTGTAATTTTTTTACTGGTTACAGTATGGGTCTTGACGTTATGTCAAGTTTTACAGTTGGGTGAGCATGTCTGCCTTTCGTTCCTCTAGGGTCCACCCCTTTTGGTAGCATTGGAGGTCATGTGCCACAGCTTTGGGGCTTCTTGCCACAAACCCAGACATAATGCTATTGACATGGGCAACATAAATGTGCTAGTTTGTGTGTAGGACTGATGTGTGGGTTTCTCAGGACCATTGTATTTGCTGATGGCAAGTGAAGATAAGTAGATTAAGTACTACTTGGGCTGTCAAAATGAAGTAAAGACAGTGTGCTGCAAACACTGAATTAAAGAACATGCCCTTTCTGGCAAATAGTGTAGAAGGTCATGTGTTTAGGTTAACCTTTATTAGCAAGAAAGATGGCTGTAGCTTAAGGTGATTTTTGTAGAAGTTACTTCTGTGGGGAAATTCCTTTCTATATGGTGTTTCTGTGAGTTTTGGAGAGTTTGTACCTCCATAAAACAGACTATTAAAGCCCATGATATCATCAAATGCCATATTCACTGTATATAATGCTACAAAAAATGGCCAAGACACTAGAGATCTGGTACAGAAGGTTATTAGAGACTGCAGATAAGCAACCAGAGATAGCTGACATGCTAGGTGAGTTCACCCACTGTTCAGACCTGCTAGGGGAGTAATGCTGGCCATACACATGCCGATAAACGGCCGGATTTTAATCTGACCGACTGGCGTGCGTGCTCTCACCGTTGGTCAGGTTAAAATCCGGCCGTTTATCGGCATGTGCCCACATGGGGCGACAGATCCCTGTCGCCCCACTTCTCGGCCGGCCAGAGATCCGACATGTCGGAAAATCTCTGGCCGATGGGAGCCGATGCCATAAGCAGCAATGGCCGGCACACAAAGGGTGCCTGGCCGATTGTGGGGCCCCAGAATGCAATGGGAGGCTAACGTGATGATGTTATCACGTTAGCCTCCCGGAGTGATATCGGAGGGCGATATCGCTCCAGCTCGGCATGTGTATGGCCGGCATTAGGCAAATACAGCAACCATGCTAGAGAGGATAGTTGAAGAATGTAGATATGCTAAAGTAGATTCTTGTTGTGTCTTTAAAGAAGTCTCAAAAGAGTATACATTATATGGCCAAACATCAGCCATCATCTTTATATCAGCTTGGTGAACATCACACTCCAAAACTATAGGCATTATTATGTACTTATGCACTTAGTCTTTAAATATGATTTGGGAGTGTGTCTGTGGAAATTTGTGCCCATTCAGCCAAAAGGGCATCTGTGAAGTCTGGCCCTGATTTTGTATAAGAAGTCCTTGCTGACAATGAGCATTCCAGTTTTTTCCTGGAGATGTTT
This sequence comes from Ptychadena robeensis, assembly GCA_036250615.1. Taxonomy (NCBI): domain Eukaryota; kingdom Metazoa; phylum Chordata; class Amphibia; order Anura; family Ptychadenidae; genus Ptychadena; species Ptychadena robeensis. Next base: position 61,839,848 of record CM070039.1, read on the forward strand.
TGTAGGGTTGAAGTCAGAGCTTTATGCAGGACACACCAGACTCTTTAAACCATGTCTTAATGGACTTGACTTTGTAGAAAGTCAATGCTTAAATAGCAAAAATGACCTTCCCCAGCCTGGAAGATTAAAATATATTACATGCATACATGAAATACATTTGTATGTTGTAATTTTCACAATACACCTTAATGACTGTTCCTACATACTTCTGGCCATATAGACTCTTTCTAATTTTCTTTCTTGACAAGAATGTCTACAACAATGGCAAAAAGAAAGATATTAGTTTCCTGCAACACATAGGTCTGTCAGAGGCTACCAATAGTAAATTTGTGCATTTTGCTAAGAAGGGGGGCATTTTGGTAGCAATTTTTTAAGCAATGGAAACCAGGGGTGTCATTTTGCTGTGCACTGTGTAATTTAGGGCAGTCATTTTGTTCAGATGAAAGCTGATGGAAAGAAACATTATAAAAGGCATTAGGGAGAATGACAACAGCAGTCACTACCGCTCTTCTACTTTATAACTCAGGACAAAGAGAAGTGTAGCACATCACTGAATGCTTGTGTGTATTCTTCCCCTTCGATCAATATGCTTCTTCAGCCCTGGACTTCATTGAGAGCTTGAATGTTATTAGCTTCCACGCTGATTGTGTGCATGGTTTCTTGCAATACTGTGGTTGATTCCTAGTGAGTGGGTACTGTATGGGCGACCTGGAAGCTGCCCTCCTTCTGAAATAGCTAGTTTACAAAAATTTTAATCCTCCCTTTCTTTACAAAACAGAAAGGAACCTGCAGCACAGTCAGGTCCTCCTTTGTTGCCTGCATGACATCATACTGCCATCAGGATCCATTCCATTTATAAAATACATCTTGCTTCAGTTTTGATCTTGCTCACCTCCCTCTGTATTTGAAACATTAGGGTTTGTTTTAGAATATAGATAAAATAGGTAATGTGATCTTTGACTCTTGTGATGTGGGTGAGCTTATTAAGCTGTATCATATAAGGTTTCATAATTAGAGTTCAACCAGACACTAGTCCATTTAAAGCCTTAGCTTTGTTGTTTTCAGTCTTATTAACTGTTTATGAACACCTTAGCATTCATAAATACCATATTTTTGAGACCATAAGACGCACTTTTTAACCCCCTAAATTGGGGGCAAAAAGTGCTTGCGCCTTATGGTCCGAATGCCGGTGGTCACACCTTGGCTTCCCGCAAGCTCTCCCCGCACGGAGATGGAGGAGCTGTCAGTTGAGAGATGCCGGCTGGTGTCCATCTGAACTGTGTTATTGCCTATGCCAGCAGACCTCTGCTGGCATGGGCAATGGAGAGAGAGAGAGAGATAAACTGCCATCTTTCCCTCTCTCAGTGTCCGGGAACTGCAGTGACTCTGCAGCTCCCACCAAAACAGTAACAGCTGATCAGAGGAGAGGGAGAAGACTGCCCCCCTCCTCCTCCTGCCGATCAGTGTGGAGTATGAAGCTGAGTCTGAGAGTGTACTGCTGCTAGTGACCCCTACTGGCTGAATTGGATATGGCATTCATTGCATTAACCCAATTGATGTGAAAAATTATTAAATCTTTTTTTTCTGGTTTTCCTGCCCTAAAAACTAGGTGCATCTTATAGTCCGAAAAATACGGTAGTTGCTAATTCTTGACTGATTCAATGACAACCCTCTAACAATTGGGAACATAGGTCGTCACCCTGTCACACGCTTCCCTGTTGAAGATTTGAAATGGTTTAACACATTTATGCAGACATAATTCACTTTGTTTTTCAAAGCTGAAGGGATCTAATAACATCAGGTTGAAAAAGTTTGGAAGGTTTCAGAATTAACATTCAACAAAGAATTTTAAAACCCATCATATCACTTCAAAATAAATAATAAGGATGCAAATCAAAGTAAACATCATCCAATTACAGTATACTCTGAAATTTCTTAAAGCTGAACTTCAAGCTGATGTAAAAGGAGCAAAAATGTGATTACAGTAAGGAGAGAAAAGTCAGGATATTTACTTGGTGGTCCTGTGAACATTTTAGGAATAGATGGAAAATATTATAAATCCTTTGGCAATTAAATTGGTTAACATTTAGGAATTCTATCTGTGTACTTCATCAGTGGTGGGCAACTGAGTTGCTATGGAGGGCCACAAGTGCAGCCCTTTGCACCACTAAAGGGCCACACATAACATTTACAATCTATACTGACTTGTATAAGCATTTTATCATGAATAAATAACAGCAGGTTTAGCTAGAAGACATTATTTAAATTTTTAAATAACAAAACTTGCTTTAAATTATCAGTGTTCTCCCCAGAATTTTCAGCCGGGCGGCACGATGACGTAATTGCGCCGCCTGCACCGGTCCGGCGGCCTCTCTGATAGGCTGCCGGCCAGCGGCAGCACAAGTCCTCTGACAGGCGGCGCCTCCCCATTCTTCAGGAGCGCGCCGCAGGCACTGAAAGACTCCGGCCCGCGGCTCCGGTAGTCTTTCAGTGGCTGTGGCGCGCTCCTGAAGAATGGGAGGCGCCGCCTGTCAGGCTGCTCGCCGCGGAGGACTTGTGTGCCCGGCGGGGACTAAAATCTCCCGGGCGGGCCGCCCGGCCAATCTGCTCTGGGGAGAACACTGATTATACTACAAGCATTAGGGAACAGTGTTGTGTGGTAATGCACATGTTTTGTCATATATATCATCAAAGGTTATATGCCTTTATTCTAAGGTTATGTGCCACAATATATATTATACGATCATCCTCAATTTGTTGGTGAAATAGTGGAAGCATAGGCCCTCGCCTGTCTGATTGGCGTACGTAAAAGCCAATCAGCAACCCTCCCCTTCCCGCTCTAAGAAGTTTCCTGGCGAACACTTGTCAACAGGGGATAGGCAGACAGACATGCCCTATGTATTAACAGTAAGGTTTCAGGGGCTGCAATTTAAGGACAAAGGGGGGCCGCTGAAGACTGCCCAAAGGCCTGCATGTGGCCCCCAAGCTGCAGGTTGGGCAATTGGGACTTAGATGATGGGGGGCACCCTATAGAGTGGCTTTCTGTTGGGGTACCTGCTGTGCACTGTGCTCTGTGTTAAGCCTGCCATACACCCACTGAGCGACGGCCGATTTTGCCGCCGACCAATGGGCGTGCGCGCTCACGGGCGGCAAAATCGGCCACTGATCGGGGGTGCCCACATGGGGCGACAGATCACTGTATTGTATTTTAGTTCGATTGAAGAGAAATCGAACTGTGCATGCCCACCTTAACTACTCCTAATGTGCAATTCCTCTGCAAAAGGACTACATGACCTCCAATAGTCCTAACATGACCTCCAATAGTCCTAGCATGACCTCTAATAGTCCTAAGTATCAAATTCAGACTTCTTTAAATCACTTTCCTTCTCCTGTTCTGCTTACAATCCCAACCTTGTAAAGTTACTTGCCATCTATGCTCATCTGTTTACCATAATTAATGACTCTGTAAATTCCTCTATTGTTCTAGAAGGGGACTTTTACCACATAAGTGACCACATCCCTTAAGTCTTATGCTAGCCATACACATGCCGATAAGTGGGCGATTTTTTACCTGACCGACGGGCGTGCGCGCTCGCGCCGTCGGTCAGGTTAAAAATCGGCCACTTATCGGCATGTGCCCACATGGGGCGACAGATCCCTGTCGCCCCACACCTCGGCCGGCCAGAGAATGGACATGTCCGATAATCTCTGGCCGGCGCAAGCCGATGGAAGCCGATGCCATAAGCTTCAATGAAGACGGCGTCTTCATTGCAGCTTATGGCCGGCACACAAAGGGTGCCACCGACTGAAGGGGCCCCATAATGCACCGGGATGCTAACGTGATGGCGTCATCACGTTAGCATCCTGGAACATATCGCGACAGGTCTGCCTGCACACCATCGGAGTGTGTATAGCAGGCATTACTGGTTAAGCTAAGAAAGATAATAGATAGTTGCGCACAACCTTCAGCAGTGATTACACAGCTATAG
>CM070039.1:61843936-61856276 GCA_036250615.1 Ptychadena robeensis
TATTTAACTATTTACAGTACCTTACTTTGTTGTACTAGGTTGTGCGCCTCGTGTCCTTGTATATCAGAGGAGCTGGAGACACAGGACTGCTGTGTCTCCAGCTCCGACGATGCTTTGTCATAGAGATCCCGGAGTTCCCCTGCAAAGCAATGGGCATCGACCAAGGATTACGGTCATGTCCGATATCCTTGTTTTCGAGCGGGATTCATTGGTCCTGCTCGAAAACAGGGATGGCCGCATATGATACACTGGAAGCGGCCATTGATCTGGCCCATATCTGCACATGTGTTCTTTATGTGTGCTTTATGCATTTATACACTTGGAGAATAATAGGAAGTCCTTAATCCTTCCTTGATAAAGACGACCAAATGGACAGATTGGTGCAGGTTTGTGGCTAGCCTGTATCTTAGTTGACCCACATAATGGCTGCCTTCTGCATCTTCCTACCTGGCCACTAAAGGCCCCCATACACGCATCGGATTCCGGGCCGATCGATTCCGGGCGCGTGCACGCGAAACGATCGTGCCGGAATCGTGTGCAGCCCACCTTGTCCGATCGATCACGTCCGATCGTTCAGGGGCTCAGAATCGGATCCGACAGAGAACCAACATGTTGGTCTTTTTGATCCGATTCTGCACACATCAGGGGGAGTTGCCATTTGTGAGGTGGACAATCGGACACGGAATCGTCCCGGGATCCATTGGACAAGGTGGTATGCAGCGATCGGATTCTCTTAATTGGCCGATCGATCACACCTGCGATTCCCGCCAGAATCGCCGGAATCGATCGGATAGGTGATCGAGCGGCCATGGAATCCGACTGTGTATGGCTGGCTTAAAACTGCGCTCAGGATGGCGACGTTACTAATGAGCATGGAAATATTAGCTAGGTGGGGATGATAAAAAAAATCTTTGTTTCAGTCCAAAAAAATATGGTAACGTCCTGGCGAGCGAAACCCACCAGCGTCGCTGATGAGAGACAATGTGCTAATAATGCAATAATATGTGCGCACTTTGTCCTGGCCAGCGGCGGGTCGGAGCGCGCTCAGCCTGCCATGTGCGTGTTCAGAGGATGTGTGTGGGGAGCAGAGCCTGCTAATCTCTTTTTAATTGGTGTGCTCGGAACGGCTGGCTAGTGAATGACAAAAAAACCTTTCTACAAGAAGGCTCCTGCCTCACTGCAACACATCCATCTTGGGTTTGTGTGGCGTTCACAGGGAAACAGGCACCTTCTGCAAATGAACAGTTAATCCCCGGCTCAGTGATAGCGGGAGCGCCCGCCGTGTGTGTTAGGCTGAATCACCAAGAAGCCCTGCTATTTATTCTCAGCCCCTCGGAGAATGGGCAGAGCACGTTGCTGCATGGATCTGCGTCTCTTTTCTGTTAGGAGAATGTGCAGATTTTTGGGGTTTTTTTTCATCCGGTGGTAAACAGGCGAGGACAAGCCAGAAAATAAAGTGCGTCATAAAGGCTTGTGAGCATCGAAGAGAAGAAAACATGTATATTAAATAATATTCCCCCCTTTCCCCACCGTGTTCATTCGGTGTAGCTCCTCCTATTGCACCAACAGCAACAATAGTCTGTGTCTGTAAGATTGTAAATTGGGTAAGGATACAAAACATGAGGAGCAACCTGAAGGGCCTGGGGGGGTGAAGATCGTTTATGATTTAAAGGGAACCCGTACTGGTGAAATGTGGAGGATGCTGATGCTAATCTTGCTCTGAAAATCGTGATTACCCTGGACGTCTAATGCTAGGCATACAGATTTCAGCACGATCAATCGCCGTTCTCGTTACTGCTGATCGATTGCATCCAGCCTTTCTCGATCCAACAAGGAACCACGTATTGGTAAATCCCTGTTCGATTGCCAACCGAGGGTCCGCATCCAAAGTATCAAACTGAATCAACTACGCAAAAGTGCTACACATCAATTCTCTTTTCACTCGACGAAGCTCAAGGACAGCGTGGTGGCATCATTATGCCGCACTTGAGGGTTCATCAATTGTACAGGTTTTGGCCCGTGTATGGCCAGCCTAAGGACAAGATGTATATAGATCAGATTTCTTTTTCTGCATGCTGTTACTGAAACATGGTAGCTGGGGTTGCCACCTTACTAACATTTTACCAGCTTGACTGCTGAAAGTAAAGCTGGCCATACACCTTTAGATCTCTCTGTCAGATATCCTTTAGATCTACCAACAACAATGTAGTATAGGATCCTCTGTGATTGAACACAGGTAGACTTGATTGATTAGAAAGTCCCTCATATTACATGTTTTTGGTAAAACAAAAGGAGATCTAAAGGAAATCTGACAGAGAAATCTAAAGGTGTATGCTCTCCATTAAACTAAAGCTGGCCATACACCTTTAGATCTCTCTGTCAGATTTCCTTTAGATCTACCAACAACTATGTTGTGTTGGGTCCTCTGCGATTGAACACAGGTAGACTTGATGGTTTTGAAAGTTCCTCATATTACATGGTTTTGGTAAAACAAAAGGAGATCTAAAGGAAATCTGACAGAGAACTCTAAAGGTGTATGCTCTCCATTAGACTTGGTCACTTTGTTATGGATAAAGGTCATAGGCAGGGCTGCACATTAGTGTTCCACCAGTACGCAGATGGGGTCAAAAGCTAGCATTTACATAGCAATGCGGGAGGAGTCTGCCTGTCAGACATAGAGGAGAGAAATGGGCAGCTTCCCCCTCCTTTCCTTCCCTCTCTCCTCCGTGTATGAGAAAAAGCCAATGTAATTGCAAATGCTCACTAGAGGCATCCAGTGGCTGAAATTGGTATTGCAACTGAAACACATTAAATAGCTGTATACCTTCACTTTATCATGTAAAAGTTAAATTTTTTAGATTAATTTAAACAATTTTGTCCCTTGGAATACCGCAGGGAAACTTTAATAACCATCAAAGGTTGCAGTTAGGGGTGTAAAATTGGGAATATAAATGACTTATCCCACCAAAAAAATCGACTTTTAAGGTTGTTGGACATCTGGGGCTTGAAAGTAAGAGTAGGCATATGTAAGGCCATGTGTCCACTGCTGTTTCCCTGCGCTCAATGGACATGTCTCCGGTGGCACCTCTTAGTGCTGCAATGAAGACGTGGCATTGTGCAGCTTCATAAAAGCACCACAGTCACACTGCTTAGATAACGCAGAGTGGACACTGTCCCATTCATTCGAATAGGAAGAGTCCTCTCTGCGTCTTTTTCCCCGCTGCAGACGTGCGTCCACCGTGGGAAAAAAGAATCAGTGTAATCTGACAAGAGAAAAGCACTGTGTGACAACAGAATATGACTATGGAAGGTTGACATTTGGACTGCAGGTAGTCACAGTTGTTATTTACTAACTCAGGCCCAGGAATATTATTGCTGACCTCTTCATTTCTATGGGGGGAGCCATACTTCGAGTGACCTTTGCATAGCAAAAAGTGTGGTTACCCATAGAAATAAACGGGTGGCAAACATGCACACGGTGGGTCAGTAATGAAGCATCAGCTTTAGGATAATACTTCATAGATGAAGGTGTCCTTTTTGAGGGAAAAGTACACATCAGCGAAAAGGATCCTCTATATTTTTCTAAAAACTAAGGTCTGGAAAGGTCAACTTTTGGAGAGCAAAAAGTCAATATATGGATCTTCCTAGAGGTCAGTTACTGTTAGGTCCATAAATATTTGGACAGAAACTACTGTGTTTCTAGATCTGTAGTTATGGATCTGTAAATTACCACTATAGAATTTAAAGTAAACAACTCAGACGCCGTTGCACTGCAGATTTTCTGATTTAATTCAGTAGTTTGCACTGCTACAGGCTCACCAGGGACAGGTAAGTTGTCCTCAGTGTACCTCTGGATGAGGTATGCTTGCAACCAAACTTACCCCAAGCTTCACTCAGGGTTACCACCAGAGAGGTTAATGTTCTGTCAGACCTTTACTGTAGCAGCATAGTTGCTGTTTTTTTGTGGGCCTTTCTTTCCAAAGTTTTATCTACCATTAAAGCTCAATTGGGTTCAGATCAGGTGACTGACTTGGCCATTCAAGAATATTTAACTTCTTTGCTTTAACCGCCCAAGCGGTCGGGGCGGCAGCATCTCGTCATCTAGTGCTGCTACTGCTACTATAGCACTGGACAAGATGCTGCCGTCCAGTACACATCGGGGCTCCCGGAGCGCATACTCACAGTTCTGGCTGTCCCGGTGTCCCCGATGTGACATGCTGGCTGGCAGCATATCCTCCTCTCCCCCCTCCGAGTGACATGATGACGTCACATTGGGCAGGCGGCGGGAAATTCAAAAGTACAGTGCATGAAATCAGTTTTCTATGTAGAAAACTTATTTCAATGTGCTTCTATGTACTAAATATCGCCAAAATAAAAAGTCTCTGGTGCCCCAGATGTGACCATATGCAGTAACCCTCTCTTCCCTGGTGTGATTTTATCACATTCATCACACCAGGTTAGAGAGGGTTAACTGCAAGTGGGCACATCTGGGGCACCAGAGACTTTATTTGGGCAAGATTTAGTACATAGCAGCATAGCTTTGTGCCCTGTTTTCTGTGTTTTCTCATTAAATTTATAAAAAAATATATATATACAGTATATATATTTTACTTAATTGTTTGTTTCAAACATTATTATAGTCAGGATATCTATTAGACCCTTGTACGGACATATTTTGGGAAGTTACAGGCCTACAACATAAAGAAAAATGTACCATTGAAGTCTATGGTGCGCTTTTGGTACAGAAATCTGGACCTCAGCAGTGCGCTAGGGAGGTTATTACACTCCTGGGTTGCTTTGACTCTATGTTTTGGGTCATTGTTATTAAATGCCTCCCTATATTTAGCTGGATGTGAGCAGACATACTGTTACCACTGTTACTGTTACCCTGTGTCACACCATTGTTAAACACTCATCCAGTGCCACTGGCGGTCATGCATAAGCCATCACACTGCCTCCGCCATGTTTAACAGATAAGATGCTATGCTTTGGATAATGAGCTGTTCCACACCTTCTCTATACTCTTATTTAGCAAAGTCCAATCTTGTCTTTCTACTCTTGAGGCTTACACCTTGCCTTACACCTTTTTTATTTACCTTGGTGCAGTCTTCTCTACAGTACACAGTATACTTGGATATCCATATGCCTACCTCCTAGAGAGTGATGACCACTTGCTTGGCTGTTGTGAATGGGTTTCTCTTCACTATGGAAATTATTCTGCCATGATCCACCACATTGATGTCCAGGTTGTTTTGTGTTGCTGAATCACCATTGCTTGCTTTCTTTCTCAGGATGTACCTAACTACTTGTAGCAATTTTTTTGAAGCTCCTCCCCCCCCCCTGTTTTTGCAGCTTAAAGATGGCTTATTTCCACTGCATGGAGATCTCCTTTGTCTTTTTACAGGAAAATCTTCCACATTCAGGCACTGCCTCTCAAATCAACGTTAGGCTTTTTATCTGTTTAATTGATAATGATATAAAGAAGGAATTTCTCACACCTTAAATAGCTTTTGAGTTAATTGTATAATGTATTTTGAGCGCCTAAAAAAAGGCTTAAGTAAAACATTGTCTCTGTCGAAATATTTAGGATCTAACTATATTATACACAGTTAAAAAAAATAAAGGGAATACTAAAATAAGACTTCCTAGATGTGAATGAATTAAATATTCTTTATGTATGTTCTTTACATAGTTGAATGTGCTGACAACAAAATCATACAAAAATCAATGGAAATCAAATTGATTGATTTTATCAAGCTATGGAGGTCTGGATTTGGAGTCTTAAGGCTGCCATACACGGATCAATGCCTGTGAGATAGATCAGCCTTCAAGCATCGCGCTGAGCCCGATATCAAAGGAGCTCGGGGTGCAGCACTGCTGCGTCATCAAGCTCAGCCGATGCTTTGCATGGGGACCTGCGGTTCATCGCGGTTCAGCAATGGACATCGACAGTGATTTACGGTCATGTCTGATAACCCTGTCTTCCAGCTTGATTGAACTCGCTCGAAGACAGGGGTGGCCACATCAGATGGCCGCTAGAAAGATGGCCACGAGCGCACATGCCATGACATCAGAGCTTGAAACTTCCATCTATAGAGTGGCTATCGTCAGGTGTATGGGCACCTTTAAAGTGGAAAAAAACACTACAGGCTTATCCGACTTTGATGCAATGTCCTTGAAACAAGTCAAAATGTGGCTCAGTAGTGTGTGTGGCCTCCACGCGCCGGTATGACCTGCCTACAACGCCTGGCCATGCTCCTGATGAGGTGGTGAATGGTCTCCTAAGGGATCTCCTCCCACACCTGGACTAAAGCAAAGAAGGTTTGCTGTGTCTGTCTGGAGGCCAGTACATCAGGAGACGTGGAAGAGGTCATAGGAGGGCAACAATCCAGCATCAGGATCACTACCTCCTCCTTTGTGCAAGGAGGAACAGGAGGAGCACTGCCAGAGCCCTGCAAAATGACCTTGAGCGGCCCACAAATGTGCATGTGTCTGCTCAGACGGTCAGAAACAGACTCCATGAGGGTCCGATGTCCAGAGGTGGGGGTTGTACTTGCAGCCCAACACTGTGCAGGACATTTGCCAGAGAACACCAAGATTGGAGTCCTGTGGTCTTTACAGATTAAAGCAGGTTCACACTGAGCACATGTGACAGACTCCAAATACAGACCTCCATGGGTTGATCAATTTGATTTCCATTGATAATTTTAGTGTGATTTTGTTGCCATCACATTCAAATATGTAAATAACAAAGTATTTATGAAAATATTTAATTCTAGGATGTCTTATTTTTGTGTTCTCTTTTTTTTGAGCAGTGTATTAGAATGTACAGGATCAATACCATGGACTGGAGTACAACGCTTTTTCTCCCACCATGTTTTGTTGCCTTACTCTTTATGGTGAATGGTTAACTGAAAGGTGCAAAAAAAAGAATGAATTTCTTCTATTGCACACCAGATCACTTCCCAGAATGCACCAGGGAGCAAGTAACGTGTCAGTTTACTGGTGAATCCCATAAAACGACTTTCAAATAAATCACATTAATTGAGTCCTCTCTGGCATATGAGCATGTCAGTGCCAAGAAAGAGAGAAAAATGCTCTAAATATTTAATAACGGAGCAACACATTTATATTTACGGATGCTTTGATCTGTCCCTGCCGTTCCTTTATGGGAAAGCGGGGGACATGCGGTTAACCCCATGAGGACACATGGATATATGGACAAGCCAAAGGGCCACAATGGGAATTCCAGGAATAATTATAAGCAATAGAACTAGGAGGAATTGGTAACTGCCTTTTGCTGCTGTAGTTGGGATAACAAAGGAATATTTACAGATTTTTTGGAATTTATATATACCATATATTGACAGTTGTAGTCATCACTACAAAGTGGTTTAAACCTGGATTTTTTGAAGTCAGGATTTTATTAAACCCAGAAGCAGGCCTAATATTATTTTAAGCTAATTAATTTTTTAACAAGCGATTTTCATGCTATCCTTACCCATACAAACCCTTATCAGCCAGGTGCACACCTCTTCACATGCTTTTTTAGCTACGGTGGCCAGAGATAAACGTCATCATTTAATTTAGAAAGCTCATCTGCTATCTCCTCCCTCGCCTTTGCTTTTTAGTAGGATTTTCAGGATCAGAACGGCTGGGTGTTGGATCCTGGATCGCTTCCCTGTCTTTTCATCTGTTCAAAAGTCTTCTTTTTTCCTTTACCTCTCAGTAGCAAATGCATCAACTTCACTTCCTTCCTAATGAGCTTGCAAGTGGTCCTATGGGAAAGGTATCTTTTCTCTAGACTGGTATGCCCCCTCCTCTCCTCACTCTTGCTTTGGCGCTAAAGGGGTTGGGGGGGGGGGGGGGCTTACAATAAACACGCGGCACAGCTGAGGGTTGGTGCTTTACATTCATATGATAGTGTGACTCGCTTCACAATGCAACCGAGAATATGGCAAATTCAGGAGCCTGCCGAGATTAGCATTCTGCTGCCATTATCTTTATTGTTGTTGAAAAGACAGAATTCTGATCCTTCCAAAGGGCTCTATATTGTGTCTCTTGGTCACATATCTGCTGCATCTCAAATCCCCTAGGTAAAGGGGGTATTGGATTTATATTTATGCTTAAGCTGAGCCGCTGATTACAATCAAATATTTGCATATTCTTAAATGGGCTTTAAAATAAAGGATTGCTGATATGTGTAGCTGCTGGCACTGTGGAAAACGTAATTTTCAAAGTGCGCAGGAAAAGCACTGAGTTGGTCAAGACTAGAGATGGTCACTCTCAAAGCATGGAAATTGTATGCAGACTGTAGAAACCTCAAATTACGCAATTCAGCATCAATGTGGTTTGGTTTGTTTACAGTCATTGCAGTTTACATGTTAATGTCTATTTTTCAGAATTTAATTCACCATATCTAATCTAAAGGTAGCCATACACAGGTTCATTTCACACTTGATTCCTGCTGAAAGATCACCAGGCACGTTCACGCAGATTGATTGATGATCAATCGAATGCAGCCCACCTTGACAGATCGACCCTAAATAATCGATATTGACCACAAATCGGATTGGCCAGGGAACAAACCTGTCGGTGTTTCCAGGTCGATCCGGCACACATCATCCAGGAATCGGTGGCCTAAGGTGGTAGGCACAACTTTTCTGGTCGGTCGATGGTTCTGAAATCGACGGAATCAATCGGATCGTCCATCGATCGCTCAGGAATTGACTTGTCTATGGCTACCTTAGGAACTTCTCTTGGTAACGCAGCTGAAAGACTGAGCTTAGAGATTCGAATTGAAGAAGGCTACCAAGTCACTGCTGGGAAGGAGTAACACAAAATTATTCAACCCCCCACTGAAATTGAGTGTTTTGGCCATTTTGACATTGATTTTGATCATTTCAGTAATCTTGTTTACAATTAAATCAAAGAGGCACTTGTACATCAGACAAATATAACATGGCATTATTAATGAAATAACCACAAATGTCTTTTCTGTGCTCACATCATTATCAGTTTTATTCAACCCCCAAGTGACATTCATTCTTAGAACTTAGTACAACATCCTTTTCCAGTTATAACAGCTTTTAAACTTGAAGCATAGCTTGACACAAGTGTCTTGCAGCGATCTACCGGTATCTTAGCCCATTCTTCATGGGCAAAAGCCTCCAGTTCAGTCACATTCTTAGGCTTGCATGCTGCAACTGCTTTCTTCAAGTCCCAACAGAGGTTCTCAATCAGATTTAAGTTTGGTGACTGCGATGGCCACTCCAAAATGTTCCAACCTTCCCAACCTAATCTGCAACCATGCTCTAGTGGACTTGGAGGTATGCTTGGGATCATTGTCCTGTTGAAAGGTCCAACGTCTCCCAAGCCTCAGGTTTGTGACAGACTGCATCACATTTCCTTCCAATATCTCCTGGTACTGAAGAGAATTCATGGTACCTTGCACATGCTGAAGCTTCCCTGTACCTGCAGAAGCAAAACAGCCCCAAAGCATGATTGACCCCCTGCCATGCTTCAGTCGACAAGGTGTTCTTTTCTTCACAGCCTTGTTCTTCCTCCTCCAAACATAGCGTTGATCCATGGGCCCAAACAGTTCTAATTTTGTTTCATCAGTCCACAGAACACTATTTGTGGAACAACTTTTGTGGTTTGTCCATGTGACTTTTGGCATACTGCAGTCTTCTTATTCTTTGGAGACAGCTATGTTTGGAGGAGGAAGCACAAGGCCTATGAAGAAAAGAACAACTTGTCAGGAGATGAGACACTCAGAACTGGAGGAAAAGGATAGAGGGTGCTAAGCTGCTGAGTTAATGCTGGAAGGAAAGGAGCAGAGCAAGCTGAGCAGTTGAGCCAATGGCGGGTGGGGAGGAGAAGGGCATGCTGAGCTGTTGAGCCACTTTTAAGAAGTTTTAAACAACCTCACCTGGGCAACTATAGTGCTTCTGTTCTGAACCTTGGGGGTGTTTAGCTCCACAAAGTTGATGTTTAAAAGTCAAAACCCTAACAAAGGAAAGAAAAGTAAATCTTAGCCAGTTGTGGAGTGGCTAAGATTCAGAGGAGCAGGAAAGGAGCTGAATTAGCCACTGTGGGGGGAGGGGGATAGGGGTCAAGGGACAAGTTAAGAAGAACACTTATTTACATGAACTAATTATAAACAAGCAACATAAACCATAGTTCAACATAATTATTTTTTATTCTTCCTAAAATCCATGTGCATCAGAAAACCTGAGACTTCCACTAAGAACTGCTAAATGGTGACCTTACTTTTCTCTATTGTGTTTAAGGCTGTCCTGTCAGAATTGCAGTGGAGAAGATGGAGCCGTCCAGCGAAGATCAGAGCCCCGGCAGCACATACATACAGTTCTGTGCTGTCCTGGAGGCTCTGATCCTCACAGCTGGCTTCTTCACTGAAGCCGATGTCACCCCAACCTCCTCCACCCCAAACCGAGTGACGGGGGGGGGGGGCGCGACATTCAAATGTAAATTGCACGAGAACAAGTTTTCTAATGCAGAAGACTGTTTCAGTGTGATTTCCAGATGTGCTTTTTGAAGTTAACCCTTTCTCCCCTGGTGTGAACAGAGGGTGCCAAAGTGCCTTGTATTAAATACAGTGATAACTGTATCCAATACAATTCAAAGTAAAAAAAAAAACACATTTGCAATTGTAATAAAATTTTTATTATAAACAAAACATAAATATAAATACTTACTGTTTTGAAATCTTTCACGCCAAATAAGTATTTAAGAGAATTTATCATTCAAATGATACCTTTTATTCATTTAGTTTTTTTTAAATGTTATAATTTTATTTTACATAATTGTGTGTTTCAAACATAACTATATTCAGGATGTCTACTAGACCCGTGTACGGACATATTTTGGGAAGGTACAGGCCAACAAGATAAAAAATTCCCATTAGAGTCTATGGTGCGCTTTTGATACAGAAGTCTGGACCTCAGCAGTGCACTAGGGAGGTTAAACAATACAGCTTGGTCACAACCCCCATTAATAAGATTTTTATAAATGAATGTAACTTCCTTAAGCCTATTGGTCCCTTAATACAGATGACAGTCAGGTGACATTTACATATTATCAGTTCCTCTAGGCCTAGCATATCAGTAATTATGAATGAATCTCTAGTTATTCTCTATGCAGCTTTACTATTAACCCCGAATCCCTTTAACTCTTGTGATAACAAGCCTTACCTTCAATTGGCTAATCTGGATTTTTGGCTCATTGAGGTTGGCATGGCTTTGTCGGTGAAACCAACATCTGCCATGTAATACAGGGAGAGAAGTCTCTAGAAGGAAATGCTATTACCATGCGTCCATCTCCTCTACATTACAAGGCCTTCCTCCTCTAATGAGGTGCATCCTTGCTTAATGAGTGTGAACAGGCAGCTGGAATAGCGCTGCTATCATTCGACACAACCTTCTGATTTAGATGCCAGGATGGGGCCAGTGTCACCATTCTCTATTCAGATCAAGGAACAATTGTCGTCAGGCACAATGATGTATTCTGGCATTGGAGAGCTACCTGGTCTTGTTGTCTTTTAAGGACCATATAGATATACACATTGCTTTAGGGCAGTCCATTCAGGGGGCAGGCAATCCAGTCCAATAAATGCACAAAACCACTACAGAGATAGTAAGTGGAGCTCCTCTGTTGGCACAGAGAAGTCATTGAGAGGCTACGCTGGGGTGCCATTCCTCATCACTTCACATTTTAATGTTGTATAGGAGATTTTAGCTCTACCCACCAATGTGGCCAAAGTCTCAATCCTGTGGCTCCAGTTCATGTGCCATGCTTGTGTCCATGGCAGTGCTTCTAAATCACACCCCATGATCTTGGGTACCACCGATATGTTAGGTGCATCTCTTGCTTATCCCCCGTCCATCTATTGAGAAGCACAAAGACATCTTGTATAAAGGACACCTTTTATCTTGTGTATTTCCAAAACCATAACTGTTCCCAATATGGCAGCCCCTCTGTCTTACAATGCAGCTGTACAGTGTAGCACATTGTAATACACCGTAAAATATATATAAAATACACAAGTAACCTATCCCGGTGAGTGAGTGACTGATGGTTCAGTGGTCTGTGAAATGCGCTGTAAGCTCTCCCTCCCTCTTCCCATGTCTGTGGTTCTCTCCATGCTGCCGTCACTCACAGGCGGGATGCTGTCTACATGCGAGACCGCCCCACAGCTCAGCGTACGGTTCACGGGGGGCTGCTCTGCAGGTAGTTCATCTTGTCATCATCTGGCTGCTGGTAATTAGCTGGAGAACAGGAGTATGCGCTTGTTAGGGGCTCCTTTTAAAGTGAAGCGGGG
>CM070039.1:61861339-61886600 GCA_036250615.1 Ptychadena robeensis
AAACACTGTAGTACCAATAATACAACATGCTACAATACCAGTGATACAACATACTATGGTTCTATTGGTACAACATTATTATAGTGCTAGTGATACAACATGCTACATTACCAGTAATACACTACGGTACCAATGATACAAAACACTATAGTACCAATAATACAACATGCTGCAATACCAGTGTACCACGTGTACATACCATGGTACTAGGGGCACAACAGTATTATAGTGCCAGTGATACAACATGCTACAGTACTAGTGATACAAAACACTATAGTACCAATAATACAACATGCTACAAAACCAGGGATACAACGTACTAAGGTACTAGTGGTACAACATTATTATAGTGCTAGCGATACAACATGCTACAGTACCAGTGATACAACATACTATGGTACTAGGGGCACAACAGTATTATACTGCCAGTGATACAACATGCTACAGTACTAGTGATACAAAACACTATAGTACCAATAATACAACATGCAACAAAACCAGGGATACAACATACTAAGGTACTAGTGGTACAACATTATTATAGTGCTAGTGATACAACATGCTACAGTACCAGTGATACAAAACATACAAAACAATAAAAAAATAATACAACATGCTGCAATACCAGTGTACCACTTGTACATACTATGGTACTAGTGGTACAACATTATTATAGTGCCAGTGATACAACATGCTACAGTACTAGTGATACAAAACACTGTAGTACCAATAATCAACATGCTACAATACCAGTGATACAACATACTAAGGAACTTGTGGTACAACATTATTATAGTGGCAATGATACAACATGCTACTGTACCAGCGATACAATATACTAGTGTCAGTTATACAATATGTACTTCAGCACCAGCGATACAACATTACCAGTAATACAAAATGCTACAATACCAGTGATACAACATAATACATCACAAGTGATACAACACACTATGGTACCAATGATATGACATACTACTGTACCATTTTTACAATATGCTACGGTACCAGTGATACAATATACTACAGTGGCAATTATACAATACATACTAAATCACCAGTGATGCAGCGTGCTGCAGTACCAGTGATATGACATGCTACAGTTCACGACATAGAACGACTACGGTACCAGTGGTAGAATATTCCATAGTACCAACGATTCAATATAGTACAGTAGCAGTGAGATAGCATGCTAGAGTACCTGTGATTAAAAATAGTACGGTACCAGTGATAAAACATACTTTGGTACCAGTGGTACAACATCATTTAAGTAATAGAATATACTACAGTACCAGTGATAAGACATACTACAGTTCCTGATATAGATCCTACTACAGTACCAGTGATACAATATACAATAGCACCAATGGTGCAATTTAGTACAGTACCAGCAATAAAACAAACTACATTACCAATGAAATAACATGCTACAATACCAGTTATACAATAATAACAGTACTAATGACACAACATGCTACAGTACTGTGATACAGCCTATTAGAGTACCAGTGATACAACGTACTACAGTACCAATGATATGACATACTACATTATCGTTGCTACACCATGCTACAGTAGCAGTGATAAAATATACTACAGTACCAGTTATATGACATACTACAGCTCCAAATATACAACATATTACAGTGTCAGCAAACTGCAGCACCAGTTATACAACATGATACAGTTCCGCTGATACAATATACTGCAGGACAATAATAAATATATATATTACAGTTCCAGTGATACAACATGATGCAGTATCAGTGATGCAATAATATTACAGTACTAGTGATACAACATACTACAGCTCCATATAGTATACTATAGTAGATATAGTATACTGTAGTACCAGTTATACAATATATCAGTTATACAATATACTACACAGTACCAGTGAAACGATATATTACATTACCAGTGATAGGACAGCACCAGTCATACAACATGCTGCACTACCTGTGATACAATAAAGTAATTGTTCGTAGTGTGGCCAGGCCAGTCCTGGGGCCACAAGCATGGACAAGAAGTTGCATAAATTTTTTAGGCCCCAATCCCTGCAGAGGTCAATACCTACTAATTCCTTGTTTTTATCCAAGAAAGCAAAGGCCCATGTTACCCTGGCATTGGTTTGACTCACTACTGAAAGAACAGTAGCTATGGACAACAGAAAGAGCACTTTTCCTCAAACGCCTGGAAAAAACAAGTCTCCTTCACCGATTTCCTAGTGGCGCCCTCCCTCCTTCCAATAATTCTGTGAGGCGTGCGGATTTGGGCGCCGGTTGGGGGAGGGGGAGAGTTGGTGTTTGAGAGAAGGATTGCAATCAGCGATAACTGTCTGGGAGACATCAGGTAAAAAACAGCTTAAGCCCTTTGATTCCAAAGCAAAACTATGAGTAAATAACTGGATTATGTTCAGACACAGAAAATGGGGGGATTTATCTTTCCGCACATAAAAAAAAGATTGTGAAAAGCCCTGTAGCGGGCCGCGTTCCCTTGGAAAGAATTGCCTCGGTGCTTCTGCTCCAACACAGGCTGTCAGGTGTTTGTGTGCATATTATTAGAAATGAAAGAGGTTCTTATTGTTTAGTACATTGGGTGATTGTGATTGTAATTGTGGACCTGGTAGTGATGTACTCATTCAGGTGCCGAACTCTGTTCTGAGGTGATTGGTGACACATTGGTCACCATGGTCATTATGTAGTGACAACCCCACCAAGGAATCACCTGATGCCCAAAGAGTTTGGTTGACCTCATATTGTTCACTGACCTATGCCTTTAAGGATTATACCATCCAGACTAATGTTTAGGTGAGGTCCGTCATTTTTTTTGTCTGTGGAGTCTCCTTGCCATTACTTTTTAATCCAACCCTATGGTTTTGGTGTTCCCTGCTATCTCTGTGTGTCATGAAACTGTTTGTTCCTTTCCCTATAATATTCCAAAAAATATATCTAACATGGAGTGGGGGAGCTTAATGGCCACAGGATGTGTTAAGGCCCTAGAACTACACAGAGGGATGGTGAGAGACCCTTTTAACATATATAACAGCTGTATAGGGCAAGAAACTCAGCAGAGGGATGGTGGACAATGTTCATAATTGACACAGTAGGTATTTAAGCAGAAGGATGGTGGCAAATATTGGACACAGCAAGTATGTAGGCCCAGAACTCACCAAAGGGATGGTGGGCGATGGTCATAATAAACACAGCAGGTATGTAGGCCCAGATCAGCAGAGGGATGGTGCGCAGATGCTCATAATGGACACACCAGGCATCTACGCACATAAAATCAGCAAAGAGATAGTGGGAGATGCTCATAATGTACAGAATAGATGTATAGGCCAAGGAACTCAGCAGGTTTGTAGGCACATGAACTTAGTAGAGGGATGGTTAGAGTAGTGCATAAGGGACACAGTAGATGGCAAGAAGGGATGCGTTAGTTTTTTGTGTTTGTTTTTATACAATGTACAGATTGATCAATGCATTGAACAATGCATACCATTGCGTTTCAACTGACTCAATTAATTTTCTATGGGTGCGTCACCCATACTTGCGTTGGCTTACGGTGCGTTAATGTCAACGCAGTGCTCTGCATTGATTTTAATGCAACCTGACATTGCAACCTTGCATTGATCTAATGCAAGCTGACGGATCACACCAATGAATGTGTAGACACTGGATGCGTCAACATCCCTGCGTTTGATGTACGTAGGATTTTAACACACAGTGGAGCTTAAGCCTAATAATGGTCTAGGAAACACAGAACAAAGATTTTGCCTACATCCCACAAGGAAGCTTGGAGTACAGCTTCTAGGCAGTCATCATCTTTTATGTACAGGTTTCCTTGGCCTGAGTAGATATAAAATATATTTATTTATCTGAGCCCCTCCCCCATAAAAGGGAAAAAATAAAAAATAAGTTTTACGTACAGAAAAAAAACTGTTCATAATTCAGTTCAGAATGGTTTTCAGCCTTGTTCTTTAATGAGGGGCCATGATCATTTGTCGCGGTTCTGGGAGAGTCTACACATTGATGTAGAGAGAGGCATTGAGTGTAATATCGAGGAGGAGGGGGGACAGTCACAAAGAACAGGAATAGAGGATGAGGCTGCTACAAGAAGATGAGAGACTAGGAAAGTGACATTCAGAGTACAGATGATAAAGAAGAAGGGAGGAGGGGGGCTTGTTGCAGATGGATGAGTGAAGCTTGATGGAGTCGGGAAGGGGTCGATTCTTGTCATTTCCATTTTCATACCCCATAGGGATCAGTATGGAAGAGACTGACCCTATTATAGTCTCTTTTATATTAATGTAATCTAATGGTGCTTCCACTTGCATTAGAAAACCTGCTATCATATTTCATTCCAAAACAATTTCACCAGTCCAGGTCCATCAGGGTATTATTATTATTATTAACATTTATTTATATAGCGCCAGCATATTACGCAGCGCTGTACAATACATTAGAGTGGAGATACAACACAGTATTACACACAGGTACAGGTAATGACACAGGAGGAGTAGAGGACCCTAGGGTAACAGCTAGCTAGGAGTTCACATGTCCCACCATACCTCGAAGCACTGGAAAGTTTGGTCTGGCTGGGGCAGAGGTACAGAACAGCGGGGCAGCATAGGGAAATGAGTGAAGATCTCTCAGGGGTGGACTGCTGAAGTGTAATGTATTTATTCGTGACCTCCCTTATGACATCATTACATCACTAGCACTCTGTGCTGTTCTATGAAATCCAGAAAGATCATGGCTAACGGGAGGGGCTTTCATCAAAAAGCATGTCATCGCTAGCCCCAAAATAGAAAGAAGAAGGCCAGGGACAAGAAATGGCTGTACCCCACGTGCTGAAGCCCATAGTCTCCAATGAAATCACAGCAAGACATTTAAGTACAGGAGAAGAGCCTATATAATTGCACAAGACTGAATGCCAGACAGGAGTTCACCTTGGACACACAGATTGCCCACACGGCAACATGTACAGGTCTCCATTCTATTGATGCTCCAAGTGGAAAGACGCCCCCCTCAGAGATTTTCAGCTCTCAGCGAGATTGAAATGCCTCCAGGGGATACGTAAAGCTTTGTCTAATCTGTGAGGTGTGAGCAGGAAGTACACTCCACCGCCTGGGAAACATGCGTCACACAGCGACCAAAATTAGAACGGATAAATCAACAATTCCTCACAGGGAGCACAGGGCTGTGCAGTGACAGGCTGCTGAGATTTTGTCGCTGCACACTGACAGATCACATCAGCCGGCATGTCTCTAGAAATCCAAGGATGGTTGGTAAGGGGGCCTGTTCCCTTCTGGGCCTTCCCCACATTTAGAAATGAAGGTTGTCAGTGAGAGGGCAAAAGGGCTTCCTGTAAGGTTAGTACCAGCAGATTATAGTCAGCCGATATGGCTTCCAATACCTATAGAGATTGTACTACATCAGGAGAGGAGATGAGCATCAGGGGCATCCATTTGGATGGCTGAAGGTTTACTTACCACTGCGAACTTTCCTTTTCTGTTGTAAACCTGGAGCTGGCTTTACGTATGCATCTTAACCAAGAAGGATGTAGTTACAAATTCAACCTGGATACTCCCTCTGCCCATTGCCATTCTTATGATGCTAGCTCTCTGGCTTCCTCTTGTTAGGCTCTGGTGGTGCCCAAGTTGCTCATCAGAGCAAAGTCAATAAGGAGCAAAGTCACAAAGACTGAAAGACAGGACCATATAAGAATTTGCATGAAAATCAAGTTACTGTACTTTAATTACATTTTCTAATGTTCCTTACTCATATCCTCTTCATATCACACATGGACTGATTTTTCTTGGTCTTTTTACTAGACATGTTATAGTAAAATAGATTTCAGATTGAGATGTATTAAGTTTCTTTTCTATCTATTTTTCAAATTGCACCTACTTGTCATATTCATAAATACCTTGTGTGTTATGGAGAATGCAACAAAAGTATTGGCATACATATCATCTGCAATATTTTTTTTGATGTGTTTAAGTAAATTAAAAGGATGGGCCAGGGATAGTCAGGCTGAGGAGGAACGGTCAAATCACACATGTGCAAACTATGGTCTGTTGTCACCTTGGTGTAATCTGTTAAATTTCCCGCCCGGTCTAGCCACCCCCTAATGTTCCACCATCATTCCGCCGGGGATTCGAGCACTTGGGACACCTAGGCTGGGCTGCCATTAAACAAAAGTCAAAAACTTTAACCACCCCTGGTCTAGAAAATGGTGGATGTCCAGTAAGCAAATGGTGTGTTTGTAGGGCTAGCTGAAGCTTCTAATAGAGACTGTAAGGCTATGCAGTCCAATCAGAATGATGAATTTTAGAAGAAGAGAAGAGCCTCCAAGCTAAACAAGTCTACCGAGAAGGCTGGAGTTCACCTATAGTTTCACCTTCATGACTCCACTGCATTTTGCTAGATTGCCAAAATTTTGCACAAAGCTCTTAGCTTTGCTCATTCCTATTTTAAACCCTGGGCTCGCAGATCACTCAGCCCACAGGATTCCACCTCTATGCTTTGGAATAAACCTACATGAACAGAAGCCGGGTGGAATTCTAGTCCTTAGACCCTCCTGTCTATTTCTTTGTCTCTCCTGGGCTAATGACTTGTAGGCTCTCTGACATTTCCGCAATCGTCAGCCTGTCACAAGCCTGAATCCTTCCGTGGAGAGCAGAGGGGAGGTCGAGTGAAGGGGTCTTGTCGGTCGTTCTGTGCTCTTGGCAGACACTTGTTTCCTGTCCCGATCCCTTCATCATTTATGACAGCCCCAAGCGGCTCACTGCTCTACAATGTCTTCTGGCGACTTGCCACGGATCCAGTTCAGTATATTGAATTCCTGCAGATGTTCAGCCACCTCTCTAATTTTAAGAACTTTTTTTCAAGGCCTGCTTCAACTGTTGTTTCTCTAAGACCAAGTTTTTAATTAACACACCATACAACCTCAAAGCACTATAGAGTTGCAGTTGTGTTGCTGTGGATGACAAGATCTGCAAAAACGATGACAAGATCTGCAAAAACAGTGCAGCTTATTTTTATGGACCATTCAGCTGCAAAGCTGGATCAGATGAATGAGCTACCTTGATGCAACACATATTGAGGCATAACATACACACATTGCCGCATTAATTTATGTAACATTTATCTACTTATACTTTTTATCCTGTTCCTAAACTAGTTGTTATTTAAAATAACCACACAACATTCTCAAATGTAAAGAAGCCTTTAAGAAAAACAAGATGTGCAAACTTTCATTACTACAATAATATAATGGATAGTACCTTTGGGAACCCCAAACAGGGTTGGCACTCCCATAGGCTTCAATGGAAAGACAAACCCAATTAAAGGCCACATAACGCTCCATATCTATGCTTGTATGGAAGCCCTCTTAAATATATACACACAGTCAGGACCTTATAATGCTTGGTCAGAGATAGCCGCAGACAATTTCTTTTAGGCAACAGACAGAGGTAAAGCTGGCCATACAGGTATAGATTTTTGCACAATCAATTATAGATTTGATCAGGATGTTCAATATTTTGATTGAATATCAATTGTGCCTGTATCAAATGTATACACTGTTTTTTTTGTTCGAATGAAATTTCGTTTGGATGTACTTGAACAAAATATCATTAGATTTTTAATAGCTTCATTCAAATGTACTGGATCGAACAAAATCTATTGAATGAAATCATTTGAAATTTTCCATTTACATTTAATGGTTACCAATTTGATCAAAATTTACCAACATGTCCGATAACTTTAGATCGATTTCTGTTCGATATCGATCGAATAAACCAGTTGTTCGGTTCTTAATTTCGTTCAATCGAAAAAAAAATATACTGTTTTTGTTCGATCTAATGAAAATATCGAACTGTGTATGGCCATCTTTATTATATCAGCGCACAGCTTCTGTTTCATTCAAGAAGTAAGATACTGTTTCTTGCACCGACTTAAAGTTGTGCATTGATAGTTGCTTTGGTGGGGCACAAATGAAAAAGGGATTAAAAATCCCTCCCAGAGAGGACAGGTGACCTATTATTATTATTATCATTTATTTATATAGTGCCAACATCTTAGGCAGCGCTGTACAATACATTAGAGTGAAGATACACAGAGGTACATGTTATGACTAGAGATGGTCGAATTTCTGAAAAAACATGGTATCACAAAACTTGCTGGAGATGTATAGAATGGTTGGGGGTATACTACAAAAAAAAAGTATGTTTCTAACACAAATAGTTTTTGCAGAAATGAAGTTCAAAGTCAAGTCAAAATTTCGAAAATCGAAATTTCGACTTTCTTTTTTTACTTAATTCATGCAAAAACTACATGTGCTAGAGCAAAACTTTCAAAAATTTTCAGAGGCTTTGCAATCAGCTCACAAAGTTAGCAAGTCAAAAAATTCGACCCTCTCTAGTTATGACACAGTAGGAGTAGAGGACCCTGCCCGGTGGTGCTTACAATGTAATAGGTTGGGGAACAAAGTATACAATATGTGGGGGGATAGGACTGGCATGGTGGTGGTGTTAGGAATGAGAAGATGGATAGGCGAAACTGAAGAGATGGGTTTTTAGAGCTTTTTTAAAAGTGCCAAAAGTAGAAGCAAGACTAATGGCACGAGGGAGGGAGTTCCAGAGAGTAGTAGCGGCCCTAGAGAAGTCCTGAAGCCTTGCGTGCGATGAGGTTATGAGTGTGGATGTCATTAGTAGGTCACTGGAGGAGCGGAGGGGGCAGTTAGGGGTGTATTTAGGCCTTTCATCCAGGTTCCTCAAATACAGATGATGTCTGACTCATAGCTTTTTGGGATTAGGATGAGTTAACCCTCTCCTCCAGTATAGAAACAAAGGTACGTTCTTTTACTGCATCTAGTAGGTCAAAAGACTAGAATGAAAAATGTCTTCTAAAAGCCTTAACAATCATACATGGTGAGAGAGATGGACACCTGTGCTGTATTGTTGTTCGACCCGTCCATGCTCCCATGCCTGCAGGATGAGTGGTGACATGTGGCTTGGACCCCCCAGAATTGATTTCCATTCACGGGGAGGTAAGGAGAGTCATGTGTGAGCAGGATCAGTCTGCGTAACAGATGCAGCCTTTGTGTGGTCGACCCCGCACATGACCCGCGATGCCTTCTCTGCAAGGCCACCGGAGACTTGAGAGCAGTAGATTTTCTATGAACATTTGTGAAAAATATTTACCAGCCAGGTGAGCAAAATTTCAGGCACAGGCAGATGGCCACCTAAATAGGTCTAAGAGCTGAACATGTACAAGGCATACAGGTTCTAATTTGGAAAGACAGAACGCTGAGTTTACATGGGCTTTTTACCTGGTTGACAAGTTTAGCCCCCCATACACGTCTAGATTTTCTGTTCAATCAACTTAAAGATTATTTTTTTGGGGGTCAGGTAAATCGGTGATTGATTGTATGTTTGCCAACTGTAGTAACAGATATTTAATCAACTTTTTTGGGATCGACTGAAAGTGTAATCAATTTCAATAAAATTTACCAGCACGTCCAATAAATTTTCAATCAATTTTTTTCCCAATTTTATTGTTTTAATTGTTTCTAAACATGTGGGCTGCCATAGATTTTTTAAACAATCAACCAAAGAAAATTTATTGAATTAAGTTGATTGGATGAAAAATCTAGATGTGTATGGGGGCCTTAAGTCTTTACATTGTTTCCTATAACCATCCCTGCAGAGTCCCATGATGCAACAGGCACTTGTGTATAATCAGCACATGCAAAAGTTTTTTTTTGTGAGTGGAATAGAAGAAAGTTAACAAGAGCACTTTGGGAATACAAAGTAGCAATTCTACTAAATATGCCAATTGGTCATTGGGGGCAGTGCTTTACAATGTTGGGCCAATGTTGATACCCAGCATTGTTACACAGCTCTTAGTGTGGAGAAAAACAGAAAACCTAGACACATCAATACCTTTCCACTAGTCTGTATGTCTGCCTACCATGCCTGCCAGATAGATTGACAGCATCTTTCTATTAGCTTTTAAGGTGATCAGATAGAGATGGGCCAATGATCATGCATTAAGATAAAACAGGATAACTAGAGGTTGGCTTGACTTTTCTACTGATCCACCAAGCTTAGTGATAGACCAGTAGTGATGCAGCAATAATATAATTGTCAGCTGTAACTGCCTTTCTATTGGTCAGTGAGACTACCTATTAAAGTGATGGAGAGGATCCAGGATAGGGAGGCTTGATTGTTAAAGTTTTTAATTTTAATATAAACTTGAGAAACTCAAACTGAGTGCTGTTTACTTAAAATCCTATTGAAGCACAACTGTATTCACTTTCTTTTCAGCAATAGGAACCACACTGTGGCCTTTTTGCCCATGACAATGCCTTCCTAGCCTTCCCTCTCCAGAAGGTTGGTGCCATCTTTGTATAGTCATCTCTCGTGGGCACTGCACACTTCCTGAACAAAGATGTAACCTTAAGCTGGCCATATGTCAATCAAACAGGGATCTTACATGTTGGTAAATCCCTGTTCAACCACCATTACTTTGGACGGGGACAGAGGGGGATCAGCGAATGATTGACAAATGATCATTTGGCGATTAGTTGTGTCACCAGTTTGCGACTGATCACATGGGAATCGACCCCCGTATGATCAGCTTAAGAGGTTACACAATAATGTAGATCCTGGGGCCTTATCAGTTCTTGGCTGCCTAGACATTTTCTGTTACTTCTACTGTGTGCCTTCAATGGTAATATTATGGAATCTGAAAAAGAGGAGACTATAGAAATGATTTCTCCTGCCTGCAGCAGACTTATGAATTAGAATTTGAGGGTGAACGGTGTAGGAATTACAACAGTTTGCATATGAGCCTCCAACTTCTTAAGGGGCCAAAAGTAATGGCACAGAATAATAATCATAAATCATAGTTTCACTTTTTAATACTTGGTTGCAAATCATTTGCAGTCAATTACAGCCTGAAGTCTGGAATGCATAGACATCACCAGGCACTGGGTTTCATCCCTGGTGATGCTCTGCCAGGCCTCTACTGCAACTGTCTTCAGTTCGTGCTTGTTCATGGTGCATTTTCCCTTCAGTTTTGTCTTCAGCAAGTGAAATGCATGCTAATTTGGATTCAGGTAAGGTGAATGTCTTTTGTTGCTTTTGTAGTATGCTTCATGGTCATTGTCAATCTGCACTGTGAAGCGCCGTCCAATGAATTCTGAAGCATTTGGCTAAATATGAGCAAATAATATTGCCCAAAACACTTCACAATTCATACTGCTGCTTTTGTCAGCAGTAACATCATCAATAAATACATGAGAACCAGTTCCATTGGCAGCCATACATGCCCACCCCATGGCACTACCACCACGCTTCACAAATGAGGTGGTATGCTTAGGATCATGAGCAGATCCTTTCCTTCTCCATACTCTTCTCTTCCTATCACTCTGGTAAAAGTTGATCTTGGTCTCATCGGTCACCTTTTATCTGCACATTGTAATTGGGATAATGGGGGAATATCACACAACGGGCCATGGAACAAATGAGAAGCCAATTGTCCCATTACTTTTGGGCCCTTAACAAGTGGGTGGCACATATGCATACTGTTGTAATTCCTAACATAGTTACCTGATTTGGATGTAAATACCCTCAAATTAAAGCTGCATTTAAAGGCATTGTTTGTTTCATTCCTAATCCATTGTGGTGGTGTATATAGCCAAACAATTGTGTCGATGTCCCAATATTTATGGACCTGACTGTAGCATATTTCAGAGAATTCTGATGGTTTTGTAGTGTAATCTGATCTCAGACTAGGCAGAATTCTTCCTGTATTTTTAGAAAAATCACATCCTATGTGCCTGCGTGGAGAGGGAAAAGTGCTTGGGGCGTTGACGGAAGATCTTATGATCTGCTGCGTCTCTCCTGTAATCAGGGAGAGCTGCACCTGGTACCCCGCTCATTGTGCCAGCCTGCTCTTAGGTCTGCGGTAATTTTAATTGAGCTGAGCCAGCTGGGAACCTCCCCTGACTTGTAGCAGAGAAATATAAAAGGGTGCGCCGAGGAGCTTAAAAGGAAATGTTGTTTGTTGGACACTCTTTGGTAATACGGACCCAATATGTGGCTTATTTACAGTGAAAACCACCCCAGACCAAGCTAAATCCCACTCCAATGCATGCAAAAAGTATTGGTGTTTGTATTGTAAGGACTTCTTGTAATTGCATTTGTAATTTTCTTCATAGATTGCGAAGCTCTGTAAGCATTTCCACTGCTATCAGTTGGACATATTTTAGCACTGGGGGCTACAGAAGTTGTTGTCTAGGCAGCTTTTGGATGGGTAGGATCTAAGAAGTGGCAATACGGATTGTTTCAGCTCTTGCCATAAAAGCTATCTTTGATGTCTTGAGTGTGGTGTCTCCAGTCCAAATCCTCAATCTCAAAGATTCAGGATGTTAGAAGTAAGCACGAGGTCTATGTTTAATCACAACCATGTACATCTTTTGACCATTAGGTGGTTCTCTCAACATACAATGCCTCTATATTACCAATTTAAGTGGATAAATAAAGACACGTTCTTGATGGTAATTTATAAATAAATATCTGGTTGCCTGGAATAAACTATCTGGTTGCCTGGAAAAATCCCATTGCCCCCCTTACCATCCCTAGGAGGGGGTTCTATATAGTTTGTGTTAGGATGTGGCTCTATGGTTCTGAGGTAATCAATGCTTTTTTTGTATATTGAACACAGAGACCTTGGCCATTTTCCTATTCAGGAAGAAGTTCCCGGGTAGTTTAATGCCTATCCCAACCTAGTTATACTGACCTCTGCAATGTTTCCCCTCTGTATTAGCTGAAATAACAGCAAAATACTTGGTGTTGTTGGGTATGAAGGAGAATGTGGCTTTTCCCAATGATGCAGTTCTTGAGTGTAGTAACCAAATACTAGGATTGAACTCTCCCATATCTGAAGGTGTGACAGCATCAGCCACTGCATGATCCAGTGGCCATTGAGTGTTAATGGGTTGAGGATAGGGAAAGAGAACTTTCCATTTTGCCTTGAATATGCAAGAGGAAATGGCCACAATAACTCTTCAAACCCTAACCTGCTGTCAGATCTCTTGGTGTTCCAGCTTGTTTTGGGTCTTGTGGTTTTTGAGTGTGATTCTTTATGGGGTGTTGGCTTCTTTTGGCGAAGGGTCCCTCTCTCCTGCTGCATTCTATTGCCAAGAGATTTAACTTTTGTACATGTATAGCTGCCTAGACAAGGCATGAACAAACTACGCCCTTTAGTATTTTAATCCGTCCCTTTGTCACCTTGGCTCCCTGCAATAAGTGGAGATAATGCATAGAAGATGATTATAAAGGTCTCCTGCTAGAGCCCGTAGATTTACTATCTAAAATCAATTTTTTTATATATATGAATGTTTTTAATATATTTTGTTCTTTTTTAACCTCCCTGCACCCCTGGTCAGTTTGATTATTACTGGACCTAATCAATTTATCATTTTTTTACAATTTCCACTAAGGCTGGGAGGACTTCGAATTGGGCGGCCCTTACAGGTTTATTGTCCCCTCTGTCAAGTTTAAAACCCCATTTCAGCCAATGAGTCACAACGTTTGCCCTCCCCTTGCCTTGACACTATTACGTTTGCCCACCCCTGGTCTTGACACTATTATATACCTGAATATCTAGGGGAAATTTTTAAAGTAAGCTTATATTTCAAACATCCTGAAAGCAGGTGCTGAAAAATCATGCTAGGGCTTTTTTTCAAGGCACGTCTTATATTCAGTGAAACAGGGTCATTATTTGAGAACCTTGAATCTGTAAACTGCGTCTCCGCAATGCAAAGGAATGGTCACCAGCATTACCCACTTTTCCTTACTTACCATGATTTGCTTTGCTGTCTCAGTGTGGATGCGACCATTGTGGTAACATTTTGCTCCCTGTCATAGCTGCCCTTTACTGATGACAGGTGATCTAGTAACTGACAGGAACGCTTAATAAGGATCTCCAGAAGAGGTCCAGATCCACAGAGCAAAATAATCAGAAAAAGGAAGAGCCTTGCAGGTCCTCAGGTACAGTTTTCTCTACAGCAACTAATTATGAGTATCACAGTAGTAATATTGCCAAATCGCATTCTAAATCTGGGTTAAGACCCCCATACACATAACGAGCACGCACATCAGTCAGTGGCAAACATGAACGGTCGTGTCTGTAAACTCTGGCCGATGATGGCACACAAAAGGGTGCTATCATATAGCTGAGTAACATCCACATCAAACTCCACTACTCAACAAAAATGCCAGCACATCTAGTGTAGAGTAAGAGAGCGGGCATGTCTGACAAGGTCTGTCAGATTAGGGATGCCTTGTGCAGCGCACTCACACCTGTACAACACATTTATTTCTCTGTGTTATTTCCGTTAGGGTCCCCATACACCTTTTAGATTTCTCTGTCAAATTTCCTTTAGATCTCCTATGTAATACAAAGTCCTCCATAATTAGAAATTGATTTGTTCGGCTTAAGCCATACACCTTTAGATCTCTTTGTCAAATATCTTTTAAATCTACCAACAGACGTATTGATTCCCTGCTATAGTTGCGGGAGATCGCAACTACGAATGCATGGGGGTGCTCCATCAACTACAGAGGTGCCCACCTTGACATATCGACCCCATAAGCCCCACCAGACGGATCGCATGGCAAACCGTCTGGTGGTAGTTTTACGAGCCGATCCTGATACTTTGGATGGGGACCAGATTCCCCATCCAAAGTAGCTGCCTGCAATCTGAAGGGAATACCTGAGTTAGTGGCACACACAGGATTCCGACCAGAGTTCTGCAGACAACTCATCACAGAGTGGTGACATCACATCGCCTACAAGACAGCCCAGAATCAAGGTGGGCATATTCAATTCGATTTTTCCAATCAGTCGACATAACGTTTATATTACATTTAAAGTTTGAAAATCAATAAAAAAATGTTTTGATCAAAATCAAAGCGGAATCAAAAATTTTTATGAAATCAAACATAAGGACGATTGAGTTGTGATCAGACATGTTGGTAAATTGCAATTGATCATTCAAGTATCTAGTTATTTCAATCAATTTGTATCTGATAGTACTATGGAGCATGTGCACAGGGCTTAGGAAAGAAATCTATCTTTTTTGAACCTTTTACAATATGTGGTGGTAAAAATGATCCAAAGGAAACTTGAGTTACCATACACAATGCCGTGCCATGCGCTGTTCAGTGTGTTTACCTTGTATAACACACTGCTGTATTTAGTCTGTATGTGCTGCAGTTTGCTATTTTAATGCACTTGAATTGGAAACGCAAAGTGGGTACTGGTTAATGCCCAGCATTTACCTAGCACGTTTCCACCAGTGCTACGCAATGTGTACAGTGCTGTGCAGTGTGTAAGAGGCCTAAAGGAAGCTTTTGGCAACTTTTGGTTTAGGTTTCAGTTGAGCAGTGTTTAATGCTTTAAGAGAGAACAATCTTGTACACATACTGTATACCTTATTCCCACAATGCAGTTATGGCATCTTATATGAACTGTAGTGTGTTGAAGAACATTTGCATGCCAGACATGTAGTGCGAAGGTGTCCCACAGTCTTGGGTTCTCCCTGCAACATTTGGTAAAGGATTTTTTGTTACCTAGCAGTGTTATTTTCTAGCACATAGTGGTTCCTAATATAACACTGTATATCTCATCATTTGCGATCTAATGACAGGTTTCCTTTAATGTCAGTACCATACTCTATGGCTCAATTATTTTCTAGCCATTTTCCTAAGGTGATGCTATCCTCCATCTCCATTTTCTGTTCTTTTAACTCTACAATTTGCATATTGGGAGATGCTCTATTTGAATACAGCTACTCTGACTGTGTCTTTACATTCAAAGGGAACCTGTTGCATCGGCAATGCACTCAGTTGCTGTCATGTTGTGTTGTCTTGCTTCCCCAGAACATAGTGATTGACATTGGCCTCCCAAAACACAGTAGCCATTCTACACTGCTCTTATTTATGATGCTGGTCATGTCTCAAGATTTTCAAGTTAGCTTTCTGGTGGCAAATAATTTACCCAAGGTTAAAAAGCTGTCAGTCAACACTTTACCTAAAAGAGGATAGTTTAAAGTATCACAGCATTATCCTGGAACATCTAGAATAGGGTGTTCTTGACTAGTGTCAGAACTTTACCGGGACACACTTATTGGTTCGTCCAGGAAAAGTACAGGCAAAATTTCTATTTTCACTTTCCCATACTGGGAACGAATGAGGGGATCTGGTTGCTGAAAGCAACAAGAACAATTCTCAATAAATAGGGCCCAATGTGTTTTTGTCATTATGTTTGCTTAATACACTAATAACTAAAGGAAAAATGTTCAATGATGGCTTTGTCATATCTGATTCTGAATCCATTTTGATTGCCATTGTAAAAATTGGTTCGTCCATGTCTATGGGAGGCTTCCAGCTTTGATAAACAACTCATGTCTAGCATAAGAGCCAGTAAGGCAGCTTACAGAAAACTTTTAATACTCTTCTCCATTCTGCCATCTGACCCATCCTGTTTATGTCCCTAATGCAAAAACTCAGGGTCTCTGTAAATATTTTATATTATATATATTAATAATAATAATAATAATAATAATAATAATTATATGTTCATAGTAATAATAATAATATGTTGAGACAAACATCTGTCCAAACTGTGTTGAATGGAGGGATTTTACTGCAGTGCACAAGCCGTCCATTGACGGCAATGGGGCTTAGACAGGACCCGTTGGCCCGAGCCTCCGTCAAGTTGATGTCGACGCAGCAATCCACGTCCACAGGAACGTAAGAGAGGCTTATGCATACCTGTGAACAAACCTCAGTATCTCATATGTAACCCACGGGGATGCCTGTATAGAGATGGTCATAGTTCAAACCTAAAATCAATAACATTCAAGTGCGGACATAGCAGAAATCATAGGGTCTACATTATATTTCCTCCAAATGTGTACACATCTAGAGCAGATATGTGCTAAGAAACATGACCCTA
This sequence comes from Ptychadena robeensis, assembly GCA_036250615.1. NCBI lineage: Eukaryota > Metazoa > Chordata > Amphibia > Anura > Ptychadenidae > Ptychadena > Ptychadena robeensis. The sequence goes on from CM070039.1 coordinate 61,878,379, forward strand.
CTTCCACACTACAGAATTCCTTATTTTCATATACCATATATATACCACATATATTTCCTCTGACAACTCAGCGGTGTGTTCTGCCAACCCTTACTGTGTCCTGTTTTTTCATTGGGGACAGCAGGAGCCTTTTTTGGAAGCCGTGGGTTCTTTTTAAAGTTGATTTTAAACAGATACCATATCTCATGTCCATCAAAAATCCCAATGATGACATATTTAGTGTAGTGGGTGAAACCATGAAAATAATTCCTTTACCTATGTCAACGGTGCTTTAAGATCTCCTAAATTAAACCAATTACAGCATATTAAAGAGCCAATGTTTTACTTGCAACCAACTATGACAAGGTTGTTGGCCATGACCAATCCATAGCTTCTATGAAATAGAGCTATGAGAAATGATAGCCACACAGTGATGGGAATAAATGTATCTTCATAAGCCCACCATACATAAACATGTTTGGAATATGGAATGTGCCATTTACTGTGGCTTTTGTTTACAAAGATCTATATATCTTATGCTCTTTGGAATTTGGGAATATCATAACTGTGTACCTAGATGTCAATTGTGTACCTAGATCACTACCAGTACCATCTGATATGTAGTTGGGAGCACTCCTTACAAATTACCAGGCACTATCATAGCTATTTGCTATGGTAAACAGTGGAGATTCCCATAAACTGGAAGTTTCTAGGGTGGGCGCCCATCTGCATATTTATCCAGAATTAGCATTCACAAACCACAAAATAACAATCAATGGAGATAAAAGGCAATGCCGATACTTGGGTGGCCAGATATGCCCCCAAAATTACATAGAAGACCTAAATTAAAGGGCTTATCATGACTACCTTGCTTTGCTACAGTCCTGGGCTAATTGTCCAGCAGAAATGCCATCTTCCTGGAATGTGCCATTTACTGTGGCTTTCATTTAGAAAGGTCTATATATTTTTCTCTTTGGAATATGGGAATATCATTACTGTATCCAAAAATTATAGCTGTGCAATTTTTATTCCTTGGACTAAATTTTTTTTTATAAATGAATGATTGATAGGGAGGTATAGACAAACCCAGATTCCAATCTAGAATCTTTGATACCACAACGAGCCCCTGTGATCCTTCAGGATCAGTCACCTCCACTCCAGATGATCATTTCGGCACCATCTCATAGGTGACCTTGGAAGAGTTAATGGCATAGAGAATTTAGGATGTATTATTGATGGATCATGGTTAGTGAAGCCTGGCTTTGCTCTCTCTCCTCCTTTCTGGCTCTCCTGAGGATAGCAAGCAAAGAGCATAGCTGAACTGTCTCTCCCTGACCCCTGTCATTGGCATTTCAGAACTCCTTGCTTGCTATTCCTGGCACAAACAGGCAGCCGCACACTCATCTACGCACACACACAAGCAGAGCACACGAGAAAGAGAGGGGGCACGCCACCTACTCCCCAAACAAAGGCTGCTGTGCCAACAGCATCTCGGTACATCTCGAGCCCCCCGACCTAATGTCTCAATAGACACTGTCAATGAAACCCCCTCCTCCCATGCACACACCTCCCCTCTCTTTCCTTCTAACACTGTCTGCTCTAACACCCCTCCTTCTCCTGCCTCTACATTTTCAGGCTGGATGCTACAGCGGACGGTCCTAATTACCTCTCATCCCCAGTGGTTTGTGAATAATCACCGCTGAGAAGGCTTTGAACGCTTGCTGAGGAGGATGACAAATACGAATGGTGCCATTTCTCACATCTTCGCCTCCTAAGGACGTACCCTGGTCACCGTGCCCTAAGAGAGGAGCGGACACAGCCAACCACTCAGGTACCTTATTGCTGTATTGTCCAGTGGTGGGCTCTTGTGGCTCTTGTTATTTATTAAGGCATTGTAACAGAGATGGTGTCCAACTGGTCTCTGGTGTAGGGGCAGCCAATACTAGGAAAAGTGATGGATTATTGGTTGGTAGTGGTTGCTGCACTTTGCTTATGGTCTTAGTAAAGAGGGGGCTTTGGGAAGTGAGTCAGGTGATTAGGAACAAAGTCATCTCTAATTGATATGGACCCAACTTATCCATTTTCTCCTCCTGGCTGCTCAATGTGATCAGTTGTATAGGTGCTTTTTTGCACACACTGTGGTGGTACAGGTACAAGGAAGGACCTGAGGATGGCACCTGCGCTATGATGGTAATCCAAGCTTTTGAAGTGTCTAATGCATTAGGTTTGCCAATGGCAGGCTTTCTGTGTGGATTTCTGATAGATAGATAGATAGATAGATAGATAGATAGATAGATAGATAGATAGATAGATAGATAGATAGATAGATAGATAGATAGATAGATAGATAGATAGATAGATAGATAGATAGATAGATAGATAGATAGATAGACAGATAGATAGATATTGTATTATCCTAGATTTCCTAGATTATAAGCTGTCAATTTACTGGGACTGTTGCGCAACTAAAGACTCACCTGTTCTGTCAACAGAATAGGTTTTAGAAGAGCCGTCATTAATAATTTCCTCTTTAAAGACATAAGACACCAATTTCCTTTCATGAAGCAGGTGCTTTGGTGCTGTGAGTGATATACAAAGCACAATAACCTATAGCAACAATAATGTAGTTATCCTCCCTTGACTGACAGTTTTAGGTTGCTATGGGTTACCACACTGCTCAGATCCTGACTGATCTTTATTGTGCCTTATTGCATAAACCTGTTAATCTGTGGTCCGTCGATAACCGGTTGTGCGTTGTTATTGATGTAGAGGCTGGTGAGAGATCATTATGATAGATTGACGATTCACTGCTGCGGATGTGGGCATTTGCTTGAAAATTTTGTTGGGTGTCAAACTGTCTTCTGGTCACTGATGTTGAATGAAGGTGAGCAACATGAGAACCTTTCAGGGGAGATTCTGTTGCTGCAGAAAGATAAAGGTATATTTACACTGGAGAGGTTCATGGAATGCTTCTCAATGTCCACATTTGGGTTCCTCTGCCCAACTGGTACTTCTCTCCTAGATCCTAGATCTCAGGGGGCTGAACTATTCAGCTGAGGATTTATACTTGTTGGGGTTCTGTCATTCAAATATCTGCACCTGTATTGTCATGTCCACCCACCTGCTGCGTCTGTTATCCATGGGGGTGGCACACTCCCTGTGCGAGACACTATGGCAAAAGAGCAGCAAGACTGTGAACTCTGGAGGGGGAAACCTCACTACTGAATGTTATAATAAACCTGCTTGTGATTCAACCCAGCAGCATTCTTTAAAAACTGACGCATTAGCATTGGGTGGGCTGCCCTTTAATCCACTGAGATTAAAAATCATCACATTACATAAAAGCTTTTCTGGTGCTCTGCTCGTTCTCTGCAGTACTTGGTTTTACATTTCCTATAGCTGAGGACAATTTTATTTTTGATATTTTTTAACATAACTGGTGAATTACACATGACTCTTAATGTCTTGAATTTCAAAAAGACTTGGACCATCCAAATCTGACATTTCGCTAATTGTAATGATGGCCATATACAACCAGGTAAACAATCAATTGTGTACCTAGATCACTACCAGTACCATCTGATATGTAATTGGCATTCAAGAGTATCTAACTTTGTTGTTTACATTCTACTGAGCCATGACATGAATGTGCATAACACTGATATTTAATAGTGTTATGCACATTCAGGAGCCTGGACACAGTACTGTTTTCAGCTCATCAATCAGTTATCTGGATAATACCTATCAGATGTTGGGAGACTCTCGGTTTCAGAATCACCCTCAGGGGTAAGTTTATATATTCTATAGGTAAACCTGCACAATTATAACAAGTGATAACAAATTCAGGAATGATTTTTTTTTTCATAACTCCGATTGTGATTGGTTGCCCTTAACACCTTTTTTTATGTGGGAGGGGTTTGTTATTAAATGGAACTGCAGTATGTGTACTCAGTGGTTTTGTGTTGGATGGATCTCTTTGCAGCTGCAGGCTTAAATATGTATTGAACAGTCCCATTTTTTTCAAAGCCATATCCAAACTAACAAAAAGACAAATATACTTTGAGCTCTCCTTTAATTAGTCTGATGGTCACCTGGTATTTATTCATATCCTTCAAACAGGTGAGGGCTTAAAGGGCAGCACTGAATAGACAAAGCTGGATGCCTTTGCTCACCTTGGCAACCGGAATAGATCCAAAGTCCATTAGAATAAAAGCATATTGCAATGGGATTTCATCTGGTGCAACGGAGACGCTAAGAGCAGATTTACTGATGCCTGTGATACAGCCAAACAAGGAGTCACATGACACCCCGCCGGAGAGCACAGGGAAAATGATGTCATGCGCCAATGACACGTTAAGTGGCTCCTTTATCATAACAGTGCAAGCCCTGTCGGGGGAGATTTAGGCAGCTGCAGTTTGTCATTGAAGGCAAAGTACAGGACAGATCTACAAGGCATGCTACCCTTGGTGTGGAAGAAAAGGGCTGATGTGGAATTGTCTAGTCCGTTGGTCCAATGCGTTAGCTAGAAGACAAATTAAAAAGAACTGTCCTTATGAGATACTGTGTGCGCCAAAGAAAATTTTTGTGAAATTTTACATAGAACAAGTCATATCACACTATGCCATTATATTAATATATATATGGTATATTTGGCAAGAGGGAACAGGTTCATCTGGTACTGGAATGGGATCCTTAACACAAACAGGCATCTCAAGTTTTAAGGCCCCCATACACGTGTTGGATTCGCACCGGATTCCGGCACGATCGATTCCAGGCGCGTGCACGTGAAACGATCGTGCCGGAATCGCATGCAGCCCACCTTGTCCGATCGATCAGGTCCGATCGTTCAGGGGCTCAGAATCGGATCCGACGGAGAACCAACATGTTGGTCTTTCTCATCCGATTCTGCCCAGATCAGGGGGAGTTGCCATTTGTGAGGTGGAATCGGAGGTGGAATCGCACACGGAATCGTGCCGGAATCCGCTCGGACAAGGTGGTATGCTGCGATGGATACTCTTAATTGGCCAATTAATCACACCTGCGATTCCCGGCAGAATCGCCGGAATCGATCGGATGATGAATCGATTGGACATGGAATCCGACACGTGTATGGCTAGCTTTATAGTGTTTTGTTAGTACTCAACCTTTTCACCCAACAGCAGTTTTCCTCAGCAAAAAGGAATTGGCTTTTCTCTCATATATAAAGGCCTGTTAAAAGTAGGCTAAAACTACAGTAATTGTTAGGTTACAGCTAAAGTTAAAATCTATGCAGGAGCCTGGAGGATGTCTAGGTACAACCTTTATGCTCCAAGAGGTAACCCAAGGAGGTGGTAGAGTTGGTAAAAACCATGTAGTTGCTGTTCGTTTTAAAAATCTGGATGGATCAATCACTTAAGCTAGGCATAGATGGGACAATTTCTCGTCGACTGCCGAGCCGACCTAGCGGGCATGATGGCGTCATCACGCATGGCCGCTAGTGCAGAGAATCGTCCATCCCCATCAGAGCTAATGGAATCCGATCTGAATTATCCGGCAGATTTCCCAGTTGGCGCACCAGATTCCCAGCCGACCAAACTGCCGATCGGATGCAGGAAGGCGCACCACATCAGATCGGCTGTCGAATCGGGCAGGAATCGGCCCATCTATGCCCAGCTTAAGTGTTTAATGGGGCAGGCAATGACAATTGAAAGCAGTCAAATAGATGGGGTGTCCACAGCTACTGCCTTGCCCAGGGTCATACTATGGCTTAATCCATCTCTACTGGTTGGGTGTAGCTACAAATCTGAGATTTTTTGGCAGCTTATGGCTGAACAGAGTTGCTGCTGAAGCTGATGGTTTTATTTTAATTATATTTAGAACCACACTTTATAATAAGGAAAGGGAAACATTTTCACATTTAAACTTGCATACATTTAAATGTTCATGAAGCTCAGGTAATTATATTCTGATATGTGGTGGTATAGTGGGGATAAGGTTCTGAGTCCTGTAGTGACATAGGGGTCATAGAACATGGACTCGTCCTATGGTGGGGACACAAGCCTCTGACCCTTCCAGACTGACACTTTCGGACTGACAGCTACAGTGCTGTATTGATGGTGAAAGACAGCAATCCCTAAAGAACAAAAACTTTCTGACCTTCAGGGAACTTGACAGTTTAATGCTTTCTTGGATAGACTGTAGTACAAAAATTTTACCAGGTCCCAAAAGATTGACTGTCTTGCCAAGTCTGAACTATGCATTGTATTTAACTTCCATAGCCTTTTTCTTTTCAGCTCCTGACCCCCCCCCCCCCCCCCCCCCCCCCCCCCCCCCCCCCTCATCATTTATAAATCGCCTCCCACTTGAAGTATGGAATCCATGTGGTTACCCTAAGGTATACTGTTTCAGCAGACTATGAGACCCCCAAACTCCCAGCACCTAGTTCAGCATAACACTGATATGGCTGAGTCATCCTGCTAACCTGAGCCATGGTCAGGGCCTTGGATGTTGTTTTCCTACTGAACCAATAACAGATGAAAGGAGTAAAAACCTTCAACTATATCATCAGCTTAAATTCTGAATAAATTCCTAAATAGCTATGATTTGTATGCCTGCAGCATGAAACGTCTTGTGTACCATGGATCTGGCAAATCCAGTAAAGGACAAAAGTTGTTGCCATTATGGGGTTAATAAATGGAGCACACTTGCTGACTGGGACATTAGGCTGGGTATGACATCTGTGGACCTCCACTGCTCTTGATCCCTCAGAGATTAATATCTTGGCTGCTTGGTGCGTCGGTCTCCTAAAATTTCTGTAGAATGTCTGGTGTCAGCAGTCCTCATCATGGTCTGGTGTCCTTGCATGGTCTGGTGTGCCTAATATTTGCGTTTCAAATGGAGCAGGGCTGGGGTTTTCCTTTTTCTGGCTTAGGAGCCATTCACATTGGTAAACCCGAAAATATGATCACATTTACTAGTCCTTAGACGTGATGGCTCAATTAGCCCTGGTGTTCTGGTAACATTTCCTGTGCAAGGGTGGCGACGCTCACTCGCTGCATCTGTGAAGGAGCAGCGTTGGCGCTGCTTACATTTCCTTCTTTCTTAATCTCCATTACATGGGGGAAATTAGCAATTTGAAGATATCTAAGAGAGTGAAACTCTTGTGACACTGGTATTCAGAGATCACAGAACCCCCAATGATGCCTTTGTCTGTTTTTATCTCTAGAAGGATGGAGCCATCTTTATTCAGTCATTGTCCAGGATAAATTTTACAGTCCTGGACTGAGATGCTTGTCTAGAGATGACACCAGCATGTGAATCCTGACGCCTGTTCAGTTTTTGGTTGTGGTCACAGTGTAGTCTCCCAGCTCTGGTTGACACCCCGACACAGCTGCCTGCAGTCATTGAAAGACAATGCTATTTGCCTGCTTGCAGAGCAGGATAGATCTCGTGCTTCCTCTGCAGCTTGGATGGATTAATATTGTCCACGCTTAGTAACCCCATATTACCTGCCATTTTAAAAGGCCATGCTATGCTCTGCTGCCCGCTGCAGCAATATCTTCTGTTGCACATCCCTCTTGTAGGCTTTTTTTTCCATGGAAAACCTTTAATCCTGAAATTACAAGAGAGTTATGTAATATGGCAAGTCTGCAAGTAGAGCTTATAGATTAATTCTCATAAGGATTCTCCTATTGATATTTGTCTACAATGGGGTGCTTATGTGCTGGAGATCGAGTGCTTATATTTTGAACAAATCTTAAAAGAATTTAAATTTTTTATTATTTTTTATTTATTAGAATTATAAATCTATCCCTAGTGTAGGTGGCATTTAATAGTGGCTTTTTTTTTGTAAGGGTGTAACAAGCTGCACTTTGTATGACCCACAGCCATTTTTCCTGCAGGGATAGGCTTGCATGTAGATCACCCACTGACACGGTAAAAATGAAGTATGGGAAAGGAAAAGTAATTAAATAATAGTGATGCTCCGATTGATCGGCCGCCAATCATGATCGGCCGATATTGGCTTAAATAGCATGATCGGCGATCGGCGCAAAAAAGCCGATCACGGGGGACGTGGCCTGACGCCGAGCTGCATGGAAGCCTGCTCTGGAGCTCCTCCACTTACCCCTGTTTTCCTGCCGTCCTTCACTTCTTGCGTCCCCAAACCCACCATCAACCGGCTGGTAGTCACCCTCCACTCTGGGGACAGTTTGGCGGCGGCGCGCTGCACTTCCGGATGCGGCCGAAAATTTAGGCCCCGGCTT
>CM070039.1:61886700-61911199 GCA_036250615.1 Ptychadena robeensis
AAGCAAGCAAGGGTAGCTGAACTATTAAGTCACTACTGGGACGAGAGAGAGAGAGCATGCATTGCTGTGCTATTTGTGGGAAGGGAGAGAGCAGAAGGTACTGAGCTGCTGAGAAACTACATGCAGGGTGATCTGAGCTGCAGAGTCACTGCTGGTCAAATGAACAGGAGAGCTAAACCAAGTTACTCCTGAGAGGTGCCTTATGACTTGGAAAGTTTAGCTGCTAAGTCACAGCTGGGAGAAGTAGCAGCAGAGAAGTTATTCTACTGAGAGAAAGACTTCACTGACTTCAGTGCTTGTGCCATGATGTTTGAAGAGGAAATGTTCCACCATGTCTCCAGCTAAGTCAGCTAAGGCTTGTTTTAAACCTTATTTACAGCTTAAAATGTATGTCCCTAGCTTGGGCACATCCTAACTTAAAGATGATTGTCGTCAGAGGAGTCAAAAATAATCATTTAAGCTACGAATTTACTGTACTACAGGCCAAAAAGAAGGTATGCGACTGGAACGCGGGAAAAGGAGGATAAGTATTTTATACCCTTGGGGCATATGTACACTTCACAGGGTACTGGCAGCGTGTAAGTGTTCTGTTCTCTCCATCAAGCAGAATCCTTTCTGTCTCTGATTACCTCTGGTGGCCAAGGACATCAGCGAAATGATCCACACATTAATTAAAAATTATTAGATCTTGATTGAGCTGTTCCCGCATCACCTCTGCAAAGAAGAAGCCGAGATGTGAAGTTGAAAGAAAAAGAGGAAGGGAAGTTGCCCAGGAGATCTCCGCATTGAACACACTTAAAGGAGGGCTCCACTGAATGCAATTTTATCGAATTATCAGGAAAACCTTAACCAAACCTGAGCTCTAATATAAAAGTTTTCAATTTAAAAGGCTAATGTAGGTACTACACATTTCCTCATTTACCTGTATTAGTACATACCTAGTACTAGTGCTGGCTGGTCAGGCACTACATCAGTTGATAGATCTGAGGGCCCTTTCACACTGTGCGCGCTGCATCGTGTTTTTGTAGACATTCGAGTTTTAAAGCACATTTACAGTTTTAACAGTACCGCGTTTTTATAATAGAAAACCAATGTGACCATTCACATTGGTTTATAACACCCTGCTGCATGCATTGTTTTTAGCATTATGCAGTCACAAAATGGCTTATAATAAAGTTTTTTGTTTTTTATATCTGTATATTTTTTCATGTCTATTGCCTGTGTTTTCATGCAGGGCCGCCGTCAGGGGGTGACAGGGGGTGCTGGTGGTAGGAGGCTGGCGATTTTTCTGCTAGCAACAAGGCCCCCCCCCCTGCTCCCCCCGCTCAACAAGTCCTTCCATGGGGCCTGGACATTTTTGCTGTACCGGGCCCCATGATTTCTGACGGCTGCCCTGTTTTCATGTATTGCTGTAATAATAGGGTGTAATGCACCCTATTAAAAATGGGATGTGTTGCATGCCATTGAAGGAACTCACAGCTTTACCCTAATGACAATGTGGGGCCCCGCGGACACAGGTTTTGTCCATGGCCAAATTCCTGCATGCCAGGATTTCAACACAGTGAATGCAAGCCCTGCTAGCTACAATCATTTTTTATTCATTTGCCGCCATGTATACACCAGTATTACGAGTCCATGACGCCCAATGGTTGGCATGGCCAAGTATTGCCTTTTCTGTGGGCATGATGCACACAATAGTGGGTTTTTTTACACATCCATTAATTTTCATACTTTATGCCATTAGATCATCCACATTCAACTGTTGGCTTTCACGCTTATTGTCATTACTGCTGCCCAAGCACTCGCACACTGTGTAGAAAGGCGCACACTGTGAGCAAATTCTTCTCATGGATTATGATTGTGGCACACTGAATGCAAATACTGCACATTGTGAGTAAATTCTTTACCTTGAGTATAAATGATACACTGCAAACAAATGGCGTGAACACTCCACCCAGATTGGTTTCAGCTAGTTTGGAGGGCTTTTTCTTGAATCTTTGAGCTGTATAATACAAGCTGTATTTTGTGATCATTGTTCAAAAACACAGATGTGTTGTGCAAAAAGCATGTGTCTTAAGCCATACCTTTTAAAAAGTGCACGCCTTTAAAAAACGCAAATGAAAGGGCCCTCGATGAGAAGTATATGGCTAATTTAAGGTAATTTCTCATTTTGTGGCCATATTTGGTGGGTTCCAATCACAACTTTTGCTTCAATTACACTGACAGCTAGTAATAGGAATAAAATTTTCCCAGTATAAATGGAATAGCATTGAAATGCCTGGTGAAGAGGAACTGCTGAACAGGTGAGGAGTTCATTGGATTACACACTTTTTGTAGAGAAGCTTTTCTCTCTGTTGCAGATATTTTCATATTTTGTATCTTTAAAGTATCAGAAATGTTTATGATAAAAAAAATAGCACTGGACTCCATGAATGCAAGCCCTGCTATCTTCAGTAAATTTTTATTCATTTGCCGGCATGTTTACTCCAGCATTACGAGTCCATGACGCCCAATGGTTGGCATGGCCACGTATAGCATATTTTGTATCTTTGAAGTATCAGAAATGTTTATGATAGAAAACAGCACTGGACTCCTGATATGTACATTCATTGTGATTTAAGAGTTAAAAATCTTTCATATGCTCCCAAGTAGGCAGGGATGACACCATGTCCATTGCAATTTACATTAACTTTTCAATGCTTGAAGCTTGTTTAAAGAAGGGGCGGGGGGCATGAAAAAGTGTACCTTGTCTTGGCTCAGATATCTCAAAACAAGTCAAAGAAAGGAACCACAGAGCAGCTAAAAGGTGCCAATTCTGTATTGATGGTCTGGTCACATAACCAGTGCCTTAGTTGCAAAGCCAGTCAATCAGGTTGTACCTTAACAATCAACCTCTCAAATGCCATAAACCATGGCTGTGTATGTGGGCTGATTTTTTATGTTGTTTCACTTTATTTTTTGAAAAACAAAATGCCATAAACCATGTGACATTGCCTTGACACTAAGCGCATACTCGCCTAATAACTATAGCAAGTATTTCTGTTGGAAGGTATTCTACTTTGGTTTCGTATTTTGGGTTATATGAATTTCATACGTGATTGAAATGGATGTTTAGGGATAGCCCATTAATGTCTCTTTTTATTAAACTTTTTGGACCAGATGCTTCTGTCCTCCAACTGCACACTTTTTTTTATCTCTCCAAGCTCTTTACTCAATAACTGTGTTTGCAACATACCGAGACTAGTATATAATAAATTGTGACAAAAATAAAGCATCAATGGGATGATAATTTTTTCATCGTGGTTTCTCATAAAATTAGAAAGTATTAATGATCATATAAAAATTATGTTAACTGAAAGAGAATTTTAAAAAAAAAGTACAATACAGATGTCTTTAGTGAAAAAAAATTTCTGAAACAGTCACCCAAAATAGCTTTTTGATGAATGGCATAAATGATTTAAAGCATCTTTATTTGTTTAGTTTGGGAGGGTAGGGAAAGGGTTCTGATTCTGCATCTACGTTACGGGCTGTCTGCTCCATCCTCCAATCTCCTTCTGGCTGCCTTCCCTAACGTTATAACACTAACCGATGATTCTGACTGCTGTTCCGGTCATAAAGCCTGATCACTCAGCTCTGCAGATACGATCTTCATTAATCCCAAGCCTGCACCTAGCCGCAGATCTGCAGCAAAAAAAAAAATGGAAGGGAAGAGAAAGTGTTTTTTAGGGGGGATGCTGTGTGCAGAAGGTCATACCTACAAGTATAGAGGGGCGGGAGAGCCTGTTAGTGGGGGTCCTCTGTATTGTCCTTGCTCCTGATGTGTCTGGATGAAAAGGCTGGAGATGGAGAGATAGGGTTGCTCTGCCCTTGCAGCTGAGGGGGAGAGAAAGCTGACAGATCATTAGAGCTGAAGGAAATCTCTTGAACGGCACTTATCAGACAGCAGAGAGACTGTGTGTGTTCTACAGTCTATCATCAGCTCTCTGCAGACGCAGGCAACCTGCCCAGCTGGGGTACAGACTACCAAGAGGAAGAGGGGGGGCAGCTTCCAGTAAAGAGCAGATAGTCCAAGCCCAACTGTAGACTGCATATGCGTGAGGCAATTCTGCTTCTCTGTTCCCACATCAAATAATAAAAAAGACAAGACATGCAGTTGTTCTATTGCCACTCCATAACTAAAGCTAGGCATACACGGTTCGGTTTTAGTGTTCGATCGACCTATAAGGATCAAAGTTTACATTAATGCTACACACATAATTGGATCGACAAAATTGTTAGATACCGATCAAAACATTGATGGAAAAGTGATGGAAAATCGACGGTATTCGGTGAACATGTTTATATATGACACTTTCCTGTGTTTTTTTATTGAAACAAAAATAATCGTTTTTGGTCGTATTCTGATCTTTTTACGATTGATCCTTCCATGAGGTCCTACTTTGGATTCGATAACGATCGGTGTCCAATTAAAAGATCAATATCTAAAATCGACTCGAAGATCGATCGTGCTAAAATCGAACCATGTATGCCTAGCTTAACTGCTGCTGTGATCTAAGGACAAGTGTCTGGGAACTACAGAGGAGCAGGTACCCCCTCAGAGAAACGTCTAACACTCCCAGATGGGTGATGGATTCTGAAATTTCTTTAAACAGCTTTGTTTTTAAAAAGAGATATTTAGCATGGGCGAAGGGACAGGAAAGTCACTATTTCTATTTAATTTTTTTACATTGAATTGCTAAAACTTCAAATATATACATTTGTGTTTCGGTATCTTTGTTGAGTTTTTGTATAATCCACTTTGGTGTCAAATAATTTATTATAATGATCAATGAAGATGATCCTGTGTCATGCATAAAGCAGCTGGGTGGAGCTAGTAAAGATTTAATAAAATAGGGCATGAGCCAGCACAATGACCTCCTATCCACAACTGACACTTTTGCCCTTTTCTGCTGCCCGAACTCAGCCGATGCTTTGGTTTTTTTTAACAATCCGCATAGAAAATTAAAAAAACACCAGAATGTTGTGGCTGTCAACAGGACAGCTTCTTCATCCAATAAAACCAAAACAAACAATAAAACTACGGTAGAGAGTAGATCATACATATTGGCCAGAAATAACGAAATAAGATATTCAGGGCAATGCTATGAAGGGAAGGTGTGTAACCCAGGCTGTGGGGGGCAAACTCAATCAGTTATGTGTAGAGTGGCCTTTGTCTTCTGGTGTTCTGTGTAAGTGAGGACTTTGTTTATGAAGGGGTTCCATCTTTTATAGAAGGCACCCTCACGTTTAGCATTCCCATTGGGCACCCCTATAGCAGGGTACACACACGGTATATGGGCCAGATCGATGGCCACTTCGAGCGCCGTGCGGTCATGTCCGATATCACTGTTTTCGAGCGGGATTGATTGGTCCCGCTAGAAAACAGGGATGGCTGCATTAGATATGGGCCAGATAGATGGTCGTGAGCGCACATGGCCCATATCTATATCCAGCTTTAACCTTGCTTTCTTAAAGCTGGCCAGTGGGCCAACATAATCTTTTACATTGAATTTATATAGTGCTGATATATTACTCAATGCTTTACAGAGCCTATTGTATGTTACTTATTGCCCCTTATAATCTAATTGTCTTAATAGAACATTAGTTGAGAGAAATCCCTTATTGTATATATTACAAGAGATGGTACAAACATCATTCAGATCTAGACCTTGAATCCTAGATCTTCAAGGCACATATTTCTGCTAGCCACCATGCCTCCTCACATTACAAAAAGATGACAAACTATGAATTGTGATCTCCAACATCATAACAGCCCCCACACACGTACCGAGTAGGGGCCTAGAGATCAACACAAATCAGCGATGGAGTGCAGCGTGATGATGTCATCACGCTGCACTCCGCAATCCGTCGCTCACAGTATCGGTGGGCACCCTTTGTGTGCCGGACGTTAGTTTCAATGGAGTCACCAGTCTCCATTGAAACTAACGTCATCGGCCAGAGATTATTGGACTGACCAAGCTTTTGGGCGACAGGGTTCTGTCGCTCCATGTGGACACCCCCGATTGGCGGCCAAATTTTGCCGCCTACCGATGGCCACGAGCATCAGTTTCTCCTGGACAGACAGAGATTTTCATGTATGCTGCCACATATCAGTGCTGACCATTAGTGCCACCTTAGTAGACATGCATAGGATTGTCTATTGTAGACCCTTTGTAGACATACATAAGATTGTATATAGTAGACTCTCAGTAGACATACTTACAGTTTTCTATAGTAGAGTCTTAGTAGGTCAAAGCAACTGGACTTGCTTAAATTGCCTTGTAGTCATGGCTTTCTTATTTCTGAATTAAGAAAGTTAGATGATTAGAAAACATCTTTAAGAAACCTTCAGCAAGTCCAGTTGCGTACTACAGATATATCATGACCTGGATGGACAAGAACCTTCCAGCATACAGTAAACACTATGCTTGTAGGGTGTGCTAGTCTAATATAGCTGTAGGCAGCTGGTACATCACAGCTGCCACTGTTGCTTTGGAGGATCAAACCATGGGGTCATAAATCTTTCTGTTTTACCCTAACACTGTTATAGCATTGGAATATTTAGTGTAGTTCAAGGTTGTCCTGACCTGAACAGCATCATGCTTTTTGCTGTGTTTTTATTCTGATTTGTGCTATGTACAATGACTGGTCATTAAACTTTACTTTATAAATAATCCACATACATCTTATATGGATTTTGATCATGTAGAATTCTGCTGCTACAATTCTATTATCATGTGAGCAGTTCGTAATATGAAAAAAAATTGGATTTCCCAGAATGCATGGCTTCACTTACGAGGCTGCACCCTACATACTGTGTACCTGCTGGGTGTTGTCCAGTAAGGAGACTACCTTTATCCATTTTAAGGTGACTTCACTAAGTTGTATTTTAACATAATTTATTTTTAAATAAAAATGTTGATACATGTATCAATATTACATGTTTAGGCATGACCATTAATAGTCTCCATGAAAAGACCTTGTGACAGGTGATAACTTTTTTAATGAAGTGTTACCACCCATACTTAGGCTAGGTTTCCACGGCATTATGGGCTGTGTCGATACCCCTGCGCTAATCGCATACTTTGATGGACATGTCGACGTAGCCCATCTATATACATAGATCCAAGGCTTTAGCTAGCCATACACGTGTCGGATTCCATGTCCAATCGATTCATCATCCGATCGATTCCGGCGATTCTGCCGGGAATCGCAGGTGTGATCAATCGGCCAATTAAGAGTATCCATCGCAGCATACCACCTTGTCCAGCGGATTCCGGCACGATTCCGGGACGATTCCGTGTCCGATTCCACCTCCGATTCCACCTTACAAATGGCAACTCCCCCTGATCTGTGCAGAATCGGATCAAAAAGACCAACATGTTGGTTCTCTTACGGATCTGATTCTGGGCCCCCGAACGATCGGACGTGATCGGACGGACAAGGTGGGCTGCACACGATTCCGGCACGATCGATTCACGTGCACGCGCCCGGAATCGATCGGCCCGGAATCCGGCCGGAATCCGACCCGTGTATGGGGGCCTTTTCTGAAAGCCTTGGATCTATCCGGTCCGCTGGCCAGAGGTTGAGGTAGTTATGACAAAGACAAATGACAAAGTACCTATTGTGTACAACAGCCATTAATACCATTCACAAGTAGGTAAAAGTTCCCCTAGCAGCATACAGCGTCTTTTATTTGGACTTCTGTGATGTGGCCGCTTAGCCTGATATGTTACCTCCAGTACAGCAAAGCGTATGTTCTTTGAAACATTAGTCCATTGTCAGGACCATGTAGTCGGCCAAGTCAAGGATTGACGGAATTGGGAGAAATCAGTACATGAAGGATTAGGCCGTGCAGCCTCCCTAAAAGGATTGTGTTCGAATCCCCTATTGATCAGAAAGAGGTGAATGGGTTGGAAAGGCAGAGAGGACACTTAGGTCGGGATTAATTCCACATATGGGACATATTGGAAAGTCAGCCTCTCTCAAGCAAGCCCATCTCTGGCAGACATGGCGTCTCAGGAGAATTCAGATTGCAATTGGCGTTACCATATGTGTTTAGTGTCTATCCTGCAATGGAATTTGAAAATTCCCTGATTGGATTTCAGGGTTTTCCGTAAAATAGATTTCTTGAATCCATACTATTATGTTTAAGAACATCCAAGGAAACTGCATATAAGGTGAGATCCTTATGTTCTTTGAGTAATCTATTGCCACACACTATTTATTATAAGCAGGAGAGACATAAAAATTATATTTACATGAGCCTAGTTTGTGCTAAGTTTTTGCTCACCTCTGTGACTTTAGAGGCAGCAAAAAGCCTAGAGATGTTTCAGGATCACTGAAATTGACAATAGGGGGTTGAGTGGGCATCCAACTACAGCAAACTTTGTAAATATTATGCAGACAGCCTGTTTTTGCATAATATATCTAAAGACTTCCATATGCCCGACCAAACAAGAATCGACTAAAAGTCGGATCAGACATTGATCCGACATGCCGTCTTTTTTGGTTGATTGCTTGGCAATCGAAGTACGTTGGTGGACCCATAGTCTCTATGCAGCAGCCTTTCCGATCAATGTATTTTGGGGAATCGGCCATTTTGGCGATCAGCTCACGTCCAAATTGACCACAAATCGGATTCCCAAGGTGGTGTTCCATCGATTTCAAAACGATCAATCGCTGATTTCACAGTCTCTGGGAATGAACAGATCGGGATTCGATCGATGACAAATCGAGGTGTCTATGGGTATCTTTAACAGTATTAATAGGCTTATGCACTAGTAATAGGCTTATTCTACAAGTGGCAAGAGGATAATGTGTGATATTATTAGGAAAAATCCTACTGTGCCCAACTTCAGTGTCAATATGCCCATAGCCAGGCAACATAAATTTTGGAACAGTTGGGGATTAGTTTGCATTGAGCCTTGAGCATTATTTATTAGGGCAAAGTGACAGGTTCTTTATATTGGGTACCTACCCTTACCCACTGATACCTCTCCCCTGTCACTCCATGTGATTGTTTGAGGCTTCTGAAATAACCAGTGCATTCAAAAGATAGGGAGAATAGGACCTTCTTCCCTTAGTGAAATCCTTGGGTCTAAGCAACTGATGGTCAGGCCAGAAAACTGCCACATGAAAGAGGTTTCAAAGTCATTAAGGCTGCCCATACAAGTGTCTATACCCGTCCGTCACCATGGTGCGCTGGAGTGTTGGTCGATTGAACGGTGAATCCATGTGCACCACTTTGCGCTATCGATCCAGTTCAAAACTTTGAATGGGGATACTGGTACCCATCCAAAATAATGGCAATCGAATAGGGATTTACCAACATGTTGGCTCCCTGTTCGACCAAGCTTTCTTCGAGTGTGGTCAATTGAAAGGGTGGCCGTGTTTGATTCCCAAACGTCCATGGCGATTGATTGTATGTAATCAATTGAAAATCGACACTTGTATGGTCACCTTACCCTTGAGCAGGCTCCCACAATGACCTTCGCAAAGCTTACACAAAGATTAGACCCATGATAGTGACACATGAACTGAATGGTGAGCAGAAGATAAACAAAAATTATGAAAAGAAGGCGCAGATACAGTGAGTTATAGCATGAAAATATGAACACTGCCTAACACTATTGAGGATATTTGATTAAAAATAAAAGAGGCAATTGGCTTACTGATGCACAAGGCCCTTTTGTACAGTCAAGTCACATGTGTGGTGGTGATGAAGAGTCGGTGGTATAACACAATTTGCATCTACATGCTCTGTACAGTTATTGAGTGTTAATAGCTCAGGGTGATAGAAGTGTCGAAGAGATTCGCAGACCCGTCTAGCATGGAAGCGGTTAAAGATGGAAGCTCTGTAAAAATATTCCTGTTTACAGCCCTTAATTAGCTAACATCACCTCTGGCACAAAGATGAGATGTATTGGGAGGTAGGTGAGCAATTGGCCGCGTGTGAGTGGCGCTCGCATTTGCTGGTACCTGATTCCCAAGCAGCATCGGAGGTGTGGGGAATATTAGCACGCCGTGTGCTAGATGAAATCTATCAAGAATTTGACAGCTGTGCCGTTGGGAGGGGAGCTAAGCCGTGATTGACACCCGGGGCACAAAGAGAACAGAGATACTGAGACTTCCTTTCTCCAGGCCAATGTGAAAAGGTGATGTCTGGGGTAAAGACTCATTTCTGGTGTTACAAGTCAAACGTCAGGATGTTGCCCTAAAGGGGGCAAAAAAATTTACCAGGAGATACATTTGTTTTTTTGATGCTGCACATGCTTTTTGATGATTTTTCTTTATATAATTTATTAAAGTTCTGATCAGAAAACAAAATAATTTATATTCATTTATTATATATGATTAATGAGCAGGATTCCAAACAGTCACATCTTCTATTTCATATTCCAGAAGAAAGTGTATAATAGTAAAGCTGGCCATGCACGTTTAGAATTTCTGCCGATCTCCCAGCAGATCGACCACACGTTATGACGTGCAGAGAATCAGCTGCGCACCCTTTGTGTGTCGGCCATTACTTTGGATGGGGACGCCGGTCTCCATCTAAAGTTATATGATCAATCTAAGAAATTAGGGACATGTCCGTAATTTCTTAGATCGTTTTCCCGGCCGACATATGGCCGAATTTAGCTTTTGAGCATTGCTGGTCGATGGCAGATCAACCACCGTGTGCGTGGCAAAATTGCCCGCAAATCTAAACGTGTATGGCCACCTTAACACATAGTGAAATGACAGCAGATTTTAACCATAAGAGCATCTTCTTTTTGATGACCTCATAAGTTGATGACCCCATAAGACCTTATCACCACATAAAGCTTTGGGTGTTCAGGGTGCAAAATGGCTTCCAGGGCTTAATCCATGTGGATTCTTGTATATGAACCCATGAGGCCTTAGTTCTTCATAGGCAAAATTTTATTCTAAAATGTGTATGTGACACTATATGGGTTTGGGTTTCATGGCATAAAAGAATTTCCTCTGACAAACCATAAATATTTGTTTTAAGGACCAAGTTGGCTGCAGCCAGATATAGGCCTGTAAACGTAACCCTCCTAAATATTAAAGAATTTTTTATCTTCAAAACTACACAAGATTTAAAATGCAAGGTCAGGTGGGTTGGTGATGGGAAGTAAATATTGTGAATATGATTAGATTTCTAACTCTGACCCTATACAGATTTGAGGGCTCCTGTCACTACCTACATTGTTTGACTGCAATCTCCCATATGAATCTATATGAACAGATATTGAATAATATCATCCATGGTAAAAAGAAGGGGGATTTTATCCACAAGGTCACAGCAGGCCTGAATTGAGGAAGCAATTCCGCCAAACAGCCAAGCGTCATCATTTTATGTCCCGTGTCTGGGACTTGTGCAGGCCTGAAGGTTATGGGGTGACGAACGGAGCGTGCAAATAGCATGGGGCTGGCGGAAGAACCCCATCCTCATCTATCCTCATCAAACGTGGATCTGTATCCTGTCACCATATGTCTGTGAATGTGTATCAGGGGATCTGCAGCCTGTGTGCATGTGGGAGAGGAATTCTTATGAGCGAAGCAGGCAAAGGAAAAGGAATTAAGAGGAAGAGGAACAAAAAAGAATGAGAGAAGGAAAAATGGCAATGAAAGGGAAGCAATTGATTTTTTTTGTTACCAGCATGTTTACACAAAGGCACATGATTCTTCCACAAAAAGTACTCATTCCATATTCAAATGAAACTGTTGGTTTAAAGGGTAATCTCCTAGATTTTACAGCATATTTAGTGTTTAGTATATGATCTTCTGTGTCACAGAGATGCAGTTCAGTTCTCACTCTCATGTTACCTGACACACCATGAAGGAACAAAGTTTAGGCTAGTAATAGGTTTGGGTCGCCCACATGAAATGTTAGGCATACTAATAACTTATTTGTAATGTTTTTGTTACAGGGGGGCTTGTTCTTAAAATGTTGATGTTGGCAAGAGTAATTCCAATAAGTAAATATATATTGCACTATTTCCTATAAGTCTTTATAGCAGTTAAATCAATATAAAATCTTAGAAGGATAGAGCTCTGTATATACCCGCCTTCTATAAAATACACACATAAATTAAGCAATCAATAAAGTGGTAATCTCTGAAAATAAAGTACTGGTAATATAAAAATTATGAATAAGGAAACAAGTGTTTTCCCTATCCATGCACCTAAGTATCCCAGCAAATACTACCTGCAAAAAGAACTCACTATATATAATTAATGACTGAAATGGGTCAGATATTTCATATGTATGTCCTCTCCCTTCCTGGATTTGTTTTTCCTCCTTTGAATTCATCTGCAGGGAAGAACGAATCAAGAAGGATGAAAGATTTTTATTGAACCTCATAGCTGTATGTGGGAAGTCGGAGGCACTGCTGGACAATTGGGAGTGAAATTTGGAGACTGCTTAATGTTCTTGCTGGAGCGGTAGCTGTAACTGAGGACCTGCAGTGCAAGAACCTTACTGTTTTGTCTAGTTTGTGGACCTTTTATTTTGCTGCCTGTTTCCCCACCAGTATTCACAAATGCTTCTTATCTGTTCCTCGTTACATTTTACATTTAAAACATTTTTATTGATCCACATCAAACACAACTCTATCTAAAACATATTTGAGCATGTTGAGCTGGGGGAAAGAACAGGTGGATCTGAGCTGCTGAGTGACGGAAGGGAAGTAACTGCCCAGAGGGCAGAACAATATAAAGAGTAGCAGTGTGGTGTAAGCTGCTGACACCTGGAAGGGAAACAGCAACATTTCATAAACATATTCTGAGCTCTTCAGACTTCACATTTGTACAGACGGCTTTCTGAAATGCACTTAAAACAGCTTCAAGGCAAATGGCAACCTCAGTTCCTGGCTTAACCGTATTCAGTACTGCTCAGCCCTTTCCTTTGTAGCCTTTGTGCATTGCCCTATGATTGAAAATATTGATTTAAAATAAAAAATAAATCTAAATACAAAAAACATGGAATATGTCATATTTAGGGGAAAAATATTGGTCCAAGTATACACTAGCACCTTAGCAGTATTATTGTGGATGGCATGTGATAATTTGGTCCAATACCAATCAGTCTTTCCCATGGCTGGAGTTGGACCTAGGACCTCAGCACTACAAGGCCATAGTGCTAAACAATAAGCCACCATTTCAATTAATAAGTGCGATATGGGGGTTGTAATGGATTTTCAGTTGGCTGTCTTCGTGTTTGAGACAAATTGAGGTGACGGACCAGGTGAAATGCCTCCAATGTGTTATGCCTAGACGCTGATCTCCCTGTAGCAGGAATAATGCAGAAGGAGCAGGAGAGGGGGCTGCAAGATGAATATGTGTATGCAAATTGACCCTATTATTATGCAAATGGTCCTCCGTGCCTGGAAATGGCACATTACCCTTTTCAGACAAACCTTTCTTCCACAGGATGGACAGACGTGCTATTTTGGGTTATTTGTGTGCTGTAGAGAACTAGGTATAAGAGCTACAGTATACAGCCATTGGACTGTAGGTATAGTATAATCGCCATTGGGATTCTCCATAAGGAGCTTACTTCCTTAAATCACATTAGATTATGTATGATAAATAAGGTGTAACTGAGACATTCCCATGTATTAGCAGCCTTTCACACAGATCACAGTCCTGCATCATCACCATTAACATCCTCAGGGTCCCCATACACCTTTAGATTTCTCTGTCAGATTTCCTTTAGATCTCCTTTTGTTTTACCAAAACCATGTAATATGAGAGACTTTCTAAACAAGTCTGCCTGTGTTCAGTCGCAGAGAACCCCATACTACATAGTGTAGATATAAGAATATCTGACAGAGGTATCTAAAGGTGTATGGACAGCTTTAGAGATGGCAGTCAGGCATGGCACAGTTTAGGCCAGTGGTGGGCAACTGAGTTGATATGTAGGACCACACGTGCGGCCCTTGGCATCACTAAAGGGCCGCACATAACATCTATCCAAACCCTCCCCCTGTCCACAAATCTGGACCAGATCTGGTCAGGCAGTCAAAACCCGACAGCACCCACCCTCCCCCTCCTGCCCCTGGGTGCAGCGCTCATGTGTAGACCTAGTTTTCCAGATCAACATTGCGAATCTTACTGATGAAGAGCGCTAAAGTTGATTAGGAAAGCTGGGTCAGTGTGTGACCACTACAGGATGAGTTGCTATGCCCTATGCATTAACAGCTAGGTTTTGGGGGCCGCATGTGGAGGACCAAGGGGGGCCGCCGAACAACACCCAAAGGGCCGCATGTGGCCCCCGGGCCGCAGGTTGGGCACCTAGGGTTTAGGCCCTCAAGCAATTTCTCCCATTGTAAGTTAAAAAGATACAATGTTACAGTATGATCAGTGGAGGAAAGGAGACTCCAGTCTGCTGCAGGCAGAATGAACATTTCCTAAGCCTAGCCAGAGTCACTGGACAGGTGCATTGCCCCAAAAAAAATATGTGACTATTCCTCCAGAATGGATGCCAATTAGATTCCTACTACATTAACAATGAATTAACCAAAATACGAATAAATCTTTTAAAAAGCAGAACTTATGACAAAATCTCCCGCTTATTCACTAATAAGTGAAGAATCATAGTTCTCCTTCTCTAATTTGTAAACTCTATTTCAGATTTTCAGAAGGACATAAACAGGGGTTTGTGACACATTAATGGCGAGGGTTAAATCCCCCAGAAATGAAAATCCCCCCAGCTGCGTAGAGATCCCACCGCAAGAGCATGGTGGCGGATAATGTCACGGCAGGCTTGTGCGACTGCGATGAGGGATGGAAACTGATAAATAAATAAATCACACGGCAGCATTAGCTGAAGCAGTGGCTCTAATTGCTTCTGTGTTTGGACGCGGCGGCTGCTGACATCTCATCTACTGATGTCTTCAATGAGGTAATCACCGCCTGCCAATCTCAGCCAGCTTCTGCCCCAGCCAACAAAAGCAGCCCCCACCCCAACTTTCCCCCTGCTGCTTAATTCAGATGTTCTATGTGTCACCCTGGCAGGGTTCCGGTAATGAAGGCTACTACATATGAAGATGTGAGATATTAGGGGGGCATAGAACAGGAGTTAATAAACCTGAACTTTGGGCAAAGAAAAAAAAAACGTTTAGTCTGGTCATTGGTTCAATGTATAAAAGTAGATGGAAGCCATCACTGGATGATTTATCAATGTTTTCATCCATGAATCACACTAATTAGAAAATAAGTGAATGTTGTGCACTTTGTGGGTAGAAATCATTGTTTTTCATATGCATATATATATGCAGTTCAGCGCACACGGTGTTGAATGGACAAACACTAATTCATTTAGGCACTGGGCATTCAGGCACTGGTAACTGGGCTATTTTACAAAAATCAACAAAGTATATTAAGGACTAAAAAAATATATGTAGGTAAGAAATACCAAATTTGAATCTGGGGTAATTTTTAGCACTGTTGACCTTGAAGTTGGCAGGACTTGACCTCCAGACGATTTTCTAATCCATGTCACGCTTGCCAGCAATGTTGCGGGGATGTGCTGGCTATCGGCCAATTTGAAGCAGACCCTGTCACCTCCGAACAATGGGACAGCTGGGGACCCCTCCCTTACCACCACCAGTCAGCAGGTCATTACGCAAACCGAAGAGGTGGCTGCGACCCAAGTTGTGGCTGGAATTTTAATTCAGCTTTCCCCTGTAACGTTTAACCTCTGACCTCGAGAAGCAGCACTGTTTGACTCGCAATCAGATTTGATTTAAATTACATTGTGTGTGAGTGTGGGTTTATTGTAAGCGAAGATTTCATGATAAAAAAAAATGTGTGTGCTTGCAAGTATATAAATACATCACATTCTTGGATTTATAGGGGAAAGACTAGATATTTTATGAATGATAGTCTTTAGTTAAGCTATGTTATGGAAGGTTTACCGGGGGGCTCCCATTTAGCTGTGATGAGGTTCTAGTGGGCTTAGGGTTCTGGTACTGCTACTATGAGGTTCTTGTGGGGTTTCTGGTATTGCTACTTTGATATTGTAGTTGGTTTACAAGGGGCTCTGGTTTAGATATGATGAGGTTCTAGAGCTTTAATTGAGGGTTCTGGTTTAGCGTCTAAGAGGTTCTGAAACGCTTACGGTGGACTCTAATTTAAGTACGATAAGGTTTGAGTACATTGAGGGTTTTGGTATTGCTACTATAAGGGATCTAGTATGTTTACTCTGGGCTCTGGCTTAAATATGATGAGGTGTGCTGGTGGGCTTACTGTAGATTCTAGTTTAGCTGTGATGAGACTCAGTCAGATGGGGTCTGTTTTCACTATTTTGAGGTTCTAGTGTGCTTACTAGGGGTCACTAGGGGTTCAGACTGCTGTCTGTCTGCAGCAGCCCAGGAAATGACCGGGTGTTCCCATGAAAGGAACAACCTGTCACTCATGCCAAATCGAGCTAAATCCTGGTTGCATTTTTTGCACATTTACCAGGCGCTTAAAGACCACCTGTGTAAATGCCCCCTTACTGGGGACTCTGGTTTAGCTAAGATAAGGTTCCAGTGGGCTTACTGGGTTTAACAACGTTTAGCCAAGATATGGTTCCAGTGGGCTTACTGGGTTTAACAACTTTTAACTACTATAAGATTCTAATGGTTATACTCAGGGCTTTGATGTTCTAATGATTCAAACATGGGAAGATGTCTCTTCTTTATTGGCTTAAGTGGCCATACACAGTTTGATTCTTCCATTCGATTGAAAATAGCAGATTTTACGAAGGTTAAAATAATTGTTTTAATTTACCCCTTCCATTTTGCAACTACCTTCCATTTTAACTAAATGACCCTTTGCTCGATCGATCTTAAATTCTTTCATCATGTACAGTTTCGGTCAACAGTACCATCTCATAGTGTGATTTAAAACCAATTAATTTCTTCCCAAAGGCACATGCTCCATAGTATGATTGGATACAAATCAATCAAAATATCAAATACTTGAATGATTGACTGGACTTTACCAACTTGAATGGTCACTTATAATGTTCACTTTTGGTCACTCAATTCAGGTAAAAATCAATTGATTTTCTAAAGATCTACAAAAAAATACAATCTTTTCGACATGCAGGCAAGATATGGCTATGTGGCCTTCCTTTTAGCGCGACCATTTAACATTTTATTGGAAGAACTTGTGGCTGGACCGCAATGCAGGAGACAGGTATTAGAACATTGTCACACTAAGGCCATGGGTCCACTGCAGCATCCCTGCGTGGACGAATCGGCTTAGGGCTCTATTGATGCAGCAGGGGAAACATAGGGGAAATCACCTCCCGAACAGCTCCATTGATCTTTAATCACATTGATTTTCAAAACAAGGCACCCCTCAGCTTTAAAACAGCACCGCAGATGTACAGCTAAGAATACGCAGAGATGACACTGTCCCATTCATCAGAATGGAAAGTGTCCTCTCTGCCTCTTCTTTCCCACTGCAGACGCGCGTCCACAGAGGGGAAAATTGCAGTGGACACAAGCCCTATCAGCAAGTGCTTGAACAAGAACCTTTATAGCAGAATTTTTAAGTACAGAATTTAATAAAGGAAAGATGCTCATGCACTATTGAAAATTGATTTGGTAATGATTTTACTTAAGATTTTAAAGCTTTAATGATTTAGTTTATGTACACACAATTAAAGAAGGATTACAAAAGGGGGATTAGTTAGAAAGGTCTGTACAGCATTTGTGTAGTTCATGTGTGCCCCCATGCCTGTGTGTACAGTTTGTTTACTTTGCCTTTGCCCAGACCAAACCAGCTACCCCCCTGCCCAGCTCTCCCTTCCCTGCAGCTCCTGTATGAGCTGCACTCACCATGCCTCTGTCCTCCAACTCTGGGAGAACTACAGATCCCAGAATACACCAGGACTGGGCAGCAGGTACTCACTGTGATGTCATTGGAACAAATGAGCAGCAAGGACTCGTAGTTCTCTACTCCCAGAGTGGGAGGATGGAAGGCGGTGAGTGAACTGCTAGGAAGTCCACCGGGAAGGCAGACCTAGCAGATCTGCCACAGGCCAAAAATATTTGCTCTCTGGGCCAAATTTGGTCCGCTGCCAGATTTTGACGCCTATGCTGTAACCTATCTCTACACAACATTTCTATAATTTATAACAACTAGTGGATACTGGAGGGATACTAGGCTGCAGTGGGCATCTGGGAATAAGGTCTCAATTTTTGTTGTACATTGAGGGAGGGCAAACAGATAACTAACTTTTGTGGCTAGATCGCTGGCCTTCCGTTATCACACATTAACACTTTCAAGCTTGTGAAGCAGGGGACACATCATGTCATTGATCTGTGACAGCCCAAAAAAGACAAAATATTGTTGTATTCAACCTAAAACTTGTGCCTGCTTTATAATAAATGTTGGATTTTGTTTTTCATCTTGCGAGTCCCCAGGTGGTTGGCAGCAACACATTTCCATGTCACGATTTTACCGAGGTGAGGTTGCTGTGGTTACCCTATGTCCTCCTTGCTGGAGTCACCTACTTACTTCCTGGCTGCTGTTTGCACATCCCCTGTATGATGGATTAGGACAAACATGTCAGACTCTAATGAAACAACGGGCTGTAGTGATTGGTACATATATGCCTGAGAGCCAGACCTACACAATTCCAGAAAACAACTGGATGACATTGGTCATACATTTAATAATACCGGTATTTATCTTCTGTGGTCTCATCGGGTAGATTATCCACCACTATATTGTGATGTTAACCAGCAGACATGGCCGTCACACAAAGTCTGTAGCAATGAACTCTATGTACATTTCCAGTTTTGTTCCTCTCGACAGAGGGGTCACAAAGTCTAACACGCATCTGCTTAAAGAATGTGTTTTCTTTAAAATATTTATTCTTAGTAGCTAACATGTGACATTTCCAATGGTACAGTTATTTACAGACTGAAATTTCTATTGTAATTGTAATACAAGTATTAAGTGCTTTATATTCCTTTTTCTTTGTTTACGTCTTTGCTGTCACTGTTGGAATGACAAGGTCCTTTGGTATCCAAGCACAGCGTACTTTGTTCATGCATGGCGCAGTTACCATGAAATTCCCATCTCTGAGCTGTTTCGCTAAAATGAACCCATGATAACCCTCCCTAGTATTAAACTGCCATCACCTATACAATGATTCCACAAACTAATGATGTCCTAAAAACAAAAAATCATTTAATATATTTTCATATGAGGCGGCTGTTAATCAGGTACATCCACAAAAACAGGATTCTGTTTAGGCCTGCCTGCCCATATTTATTGTCCCAACAGCACACAGTCCAATTTACAAACACTCTTGCAGGGGTTAGTATCAAACAAGCAAAAAAAAAGCAATTGGAAAATGCCAAGCCTCCTGGTTTGAAAACGGTCCAACAAATGATCTTCCCCTTAGCTTACATGGCCTGACTAGCAGTGACCAGCCTGGGACACACACTCCCTGTGTGTCCTCTATAGCTGCTGCTCCAGCTGAATGGTCTCATCTTTTGAGGAGACACACCCAGCGCACTTGCTGAATTTCAGCAGTTGTAAAACCTGGTGCGTGTGCCTGGTAGGGGATGGGAAGGTCCATGCAGTTCCTTCTTTCCCATTCCAGAGTCTGGAACCCTCTAACTGAACTAAACCTACTGTTGCTGTCTAACAACCCAAACTCCTTTCCAGGACACACATCATGGGACTCTTTCTTTGCTGGCCATGGTCAATTCACACAGTGACAGATGAACAGTCTGTCACAGAGGATAGAGGTGTGCTGCATAGAAATCTTCTGACAAGGATTTTTTCATTCTTAAAGTGCCCATACACGGGCAAATTCTCCCTCGATGGGTGAGGAACCGACTGCACCCTTTGTGTAGCGAACATTACTTTGAATGGGGACTGGTGTCCCCATCTAAGTAATGGGATTGGCCGGGAATATTCCGACATGTTGGATCACTGTGCAATGCGACATGCGGGAGGATCCTGGTCTATCTGACCAGGTGGGCGCACCCGATTTGCAGGCAAGTGACTGCGGGGCTATCAGCAGGAATGGCCACGGCAGTCAAATGCCCAAAACATAGGGTAGGAATCTGACAGTGTATGCCTACCTTTAGAGAAGCAGAGAGCAAAGTGAGCAGACCAAATATAGTGTCCATTTATAGGCAAAGGGTTGTCAGGTGACCCTTATATAATGTTAAAACTACCCATAAAGGGCAAAGGACTAGTCACCTGAATTGAGAATTTTCTCCCTGTGTCTATTTTTTGGGGGAAATGTAGGTTACCATTTGTTTGTTTCCCTTATACTTCTATAATTACTTCAATTCATTCGCTGGTGAAGGGTTTGGCCCATCTCCCAGGATTCTATTTTGGGGAGACGTCACCATCAAGAACAGGAAAATAGATGTCCATGTAGGAGCTAATTTTTGCAGCACAGGCCACAGCATAAAAGATCTCAGTATTATGGTACTGAAGGGGAACTTTTATACAGAATTTCAAAACTCTAGAGCATGGTCTGAACAGGGACATGAACTTACATTAAAACCTGTTTTTTTTTTATCAATAGCTAACATGGTACAGCTCATACAAACCTTGCAGACCCTTACAACTTCCTCTTCATGAAAGAGAACAATGTACAGCACAAATGCGACATTACCATGTCATGGCAGCTCATTGGAAGGGTTGGTAAGTTCTCCTTGGAAATGTTCTCCAAGTTGATATTTGCTGAGGAGCAGGATGATTTGATCAAGTAAAATTTTTGCTTCCTGAAAATCAGTCGATCCCAGTAGTACCAATTAATGGGCTGATTAGATTGATCATGTGCTTCTCCAATTCTCTTAAGGTCCCCACACACGCAACAAGCGGTGGCTGATTTTGCCGGCCCCCGATGTGTGTGTGCGCTCGGGTCCGGGCAAAAACGGCAGCTAATCGCGAGTCCACCAATGGGTCGACCAGAGAACAGACATGTCCGTAAATCTCTGGCCGATGCCATTAGTTTCAATGAGGAATGGCTGGCACACACAGGGTGCCCGCCGATGCTGTGAGTAATGGAGAGCAGCGTGATGACGTTATTACGCTCCTCTCCCCAGCTCATCTGTCGCTCTCCTTTCAATACTAGTGTTGGCACTTTTACAGGAGAACGCTTTCATTGGAGAGTTTGTCATCTCTAAACACCAGGGTCATACTGATTCAGGTCAGGTGATTCAGGTCAAAAGATTAGGGCACATGAAATCCTATAAGGGGAAGGTGCAAGTTAACTTCCTCTTAAGGACATTGCATGTCCTTTGCTCCTGACTGTGTTTGTCCCCTCACCTTTAATTGAGAAACATAGAAGCACCATGTACCTGTTAGTACATAATATCTATCTGGGCTGCTGCATGCCCAAATGGATCCTTATTCTACATTAAGACCAAAGACATGGAAGAACCTTTACATGAAAACCTTCACTATGGAGCACAAAATGCAGTTTTCTATATCAACCATCACCTCCCAAAATTTTCTTTTCAGTTGGAAAGATACTTTTACCTTCTTTAAATACTTTTCATGTTGCTTGTCTATCACCTATCATTTTAAATGAATAAGAATATTATTTTACTAGATACCTGGATTTCTAGGGTCTTACAGCTTGTACATTTTGTCCTGGGAGTGGAAACCATGTTGTCTTAACCAGGACCTTCAATTCATGCCAGAAGTTACTGCAGGTCTCATGGTGACAAGAGATTTGCAATAGTAATATTCAACAAAGATTGTGAATGAAAACAGTATTCAGTATTTTGTGGAACTTTTTTCCAATCAGGATTTAGACATGTTCTTTTTTGTGCTTTAACCAAAGTGACCTTTCCTTTTTATCCATAACAACTGGATGTGGCTCTGTATTGGGCAGATGTCCTGCAGCACCACAGCGATGTGCTCATACCATTCTGGCAGTCCTGTCATTATGCAGCATGAATCTGGCTGCCTAATACTGCTGTGGCTCAGACCCTTATGTACTCATGCTTTTCCAGTGGATTCTAAGGGCCCCCACACATGTGTCCATCCACAAGCGATTCTTGCGGATGATCGACTGCTGTGCACATTCACGCCGCTCAATCAGAATCTATGTGTGAGTGGCACACATCGCAAATTTCCATACGTTCGTCGTGCTACTGAAAGCAGTGTTGTGACGTCACCATGCTGTGATCAGTAACTTGCGCAACGCACTGGAATCTACCCGTGTATGGGTAGCTTAAGGCAATCATTTTTTTGCCATAATTCTATGGCCACCACACCAGCCATGCTCATCCTTTCCCATAGTGGTAACATGAATCTGATGCTGACACTTATGAAACTCGAAAATTTTTATGTGTTGGTATGGTCACTGTAAACAGGCTAGCAGATGCAGATAAAGTGCATGCTGAAAGTATTCACAGCAAATCACTTTTTCCACATTTTGTTATGTTACAGCCTTATTCCAAAATTAATTCAACTCATTTTGTTCTTAAAATTCAACACACAGCACCCCATAATAACAACATGAAAATAGTTTATGGGTTTGATATATTTATTAAAAATAAAAAATCACATGTACATAAGTATTCACAGCCTTTGCTCAATACTTTCCCGATGAACCTTTGGCAGCAATTACAGCCTCAAGTCTTTTTGTATATGATGCCACAAGCTTGACACACCTATCCTTGGCCCATTTTACAAATTTCTCTTTGCAGCACCTCTTAAGCTACATCAGGTTGGATGGGAAATGTCGGTGCAGCCATTTTCAGATCTCTCCAGAAATGTTTATTGAATCAGATTCAAGTCTGGGTTCTGGCTGGGCCTCTCAAGAACATTCACAGAGTTTTGTGCTTAGGGTTGTTATCCTGCTAACAATTGAGCCATCGCTCCTCTTAAAGTGCGCTCTGGGTTGGGTTTATATCCATGTGTCTCTGTACATTGCTGCAGTCATCTTTCCTTTCATCCTTATTAGTTTCCCAGTTCCTGTTGCTGAAAAACATCCCCACCACCATGCTTCACTGAAGGGAGGGTATTGGCCTGGTGATAAGCGGTGCCTAGTTTCCTTCAAATGTGACACCTGGCATTAACACCAAACAATTATATTTTGTCTCATCAGACCAGAGAATTTGGTTCAGAGCTGATTGGCATATACCTTTTATTAAGGAGTGGCTTTCCATCTGGCCACTCTACCATACAGGCCTGATTGGTGGATTGCTGCAGAGATGGTTGTCCTTCAGGAAGGTTCTCCTCTCTCCCCAGAGGACCTCTGGAGCTCCCCTGATCCCTCAGTTTAGAGTCCTGGTAGTTTTGAACTTCTTTCACTTACATGTTATGGAGGCCACTGCGCTCATTGGGACCTTTAAAGCAGCAGAAATTGTTATGTAACCTTTCTAAAATTTGACAATCCTGTCTCGAAGGTCAACAGACAGGTGTGTGCCTTTTCAAATCATGTCCAATCAACTGAATTTAACACAGGTGGCCTCCAATTAAGCTGCAGAAGCATCTCAATAATGACATGGGGAAACAGGATGCCTGAACCTAATTTTGAGCTTCATAACCAAGGCTGTGAATATTTATGCACATGTACTGTCTAAAAAAAGTTATCTTTAGGTAAACCTTTTCCATGCCATTATGGGGTATTATCTGAGAAAAAATAATTTAATCCTTTTTGGGATAAGGCTGTAACATAGCAAAATGTGGAAAAAGTAATGCGCTGTTAATACTTTCCAGATGCACTGTATATTAGATTCTTGCACCAGACTGTGAAGGGATTAACAAGGTTGCTTTTTTTTGTATAAGTGCTTCTTATCACTCATCAGGATTTTCTTAGAAGTGAAAACACTTCTGTAGACAATTATTTGGCCCCTTTTCTAAAAGAAATGTAAATATCTTTTATTCAATTTGGAAATGCTGAGGCTAGTCGTAGATCATACTAGTATCTGACGTTATTTTTCGATAAGTATGTGATCATACTACATACATGCCATAGCACGATCTTTAATTCATTGTGTTTAAATCACTGTGGGATGGTACGATCAATCGATGTTAGACTTGCCAAGGTTGCAAAGAAATCGGTGTATGGCCAGCTTAGGAGGTGGGGAACAAAGTTACAATACATACAATGAGAGATGGGACTGGCAAAGTAATGATGTTCAGACTGAGAATATGGGTAGGACAGACTGAAGAGGGGTTTTTTTTTTAAAGTGTTAAAAGTGGGGGCAAGTCTAATGGGACATGGGAGAGAGTTCACGAGAGTAGGAGCGGCCCTAGAGAAGTCTTGAAGCCACACATGTGATGTTGTGAGTGGGGATGTCATAATTAGGTCACTGGAGGTGTGGAGGGGTATATTTATTTATTTGAAATGCCGGCAATCTACGCTACTTACTAACGGGAATCTAATTTTCCTTTTGGGTATATTTATATACAGTGGAGGAAATAATTATTTGACCCCTCACTGATTTTTATAAGTTTGTCCAAT
>CM070039.1:61940041-61951074 GCA_036250615.1 Ptychadena robeensis
AGCTTTGCAATTTTAAGAGTGCTGCATCCCTCTGCAAGATATCTAGCTATTTTTGACTTTTCTAAGCCTGTCAAGTCCTTCTTTTGAAGGATTCCTTTCATCCCTTCTAACCATAACCTTCACAGGTACTTCTCTTTGTTCGGCTTCCAAGCCCCACACCATAGAGCCATGGTTTCCATGCACTGCATTGATGATGGCCAAGTAGCCTGAAACAGCTGTATGCAGTTTGGAATAAATGGCTCCGTACCAAAAAGGCTATATTTGCACTGTACACCAGCGGTTTCTGGATGTGCATCTGGCTGATGGGGCGAAAAGGAATAATTTGCATGGCTCCGCCACTGTCCCAAAACAAAGGCTTCTACCTAAAGTTTTGGGATTTGTGCTGGATCGGGCCATGTAAATACCTTCTGTTTTAAGAAGGCTTGATTTGTGCTATGCACTGTTCGAGTTGAGGGCTTTTTGATTTCTTTCATCCCTTCTCACCATAACCTTCACAGGTACTTCTCTTTACTAGGACACATACAAATAGACTCACACTTTCATGGCTAGCTTACATAACACCTACTTCACTGAGAACACTATCTGGGGTACATGACACACTCTGCATACCCCTTTCTATATCCTGATCTCACCCTATGAGCCTTTTTTGGTGATTGCGCACATGGTTTTCTCACATGGCAACCTCTGGGTCTCATTTTGCAGACCTGGTTTAGTCTCAGGCTAGTTTACAGATCATATATTCTGTGGACATAGTTCTACAAAAAATACTCATGTGGACATCCCCCTGTGCATGCACCGACCGGCCCATTCCTGCCGGAGCAATCCAGGGGAACCCCCTCCCCTAAGTGATATTCAAGTTTGGCATGTTGGTTCGGGTAAGCGGCTGATCTACCCTAAATTGAACCCTTTTGTGGTCTGTTGATACGCCTGCCTCTGACTCCCATTATTTGAACCCTCTTTTCCTCCATTTCAGGCATAAATGATAAACAGATAAATCTCCTGATGAAGAGATTATTTCATGAAAAACCGTGAGATATTTAAACTAGAGAACCTGCCAATATTTAGCCATGGTAATTCTAGGTGCAAACTGGCCTAATGTAAATTCCTGATGCAAACAAATGGCTTGGACTCTAAACAATAAAACTTAAGGTCCCCATACACGGGTCCGATTCCCAACAGATTCCGGGACGATCGATTCTGAGAACCAACATGCTGGTCTTTCTGATCCGATTCAGCACACATCAGGGGGAGTTGCCATGTGTGAAGTATTCGATCAGACACGGAATCGTCCAGGAATCCGTGGGCCAAGGTGGTATGGCGCGATCGGACGGACTTAATTGGCCGATCGATCGGACATCCGATTCCTGCTGACATCGCCGTAATCGATCGAATGGGTGATCGATCGGCCATGGAATTGGAACATGTATGGCTAGCTTTAGCATGTTACATATTTGATGCCTAAAATCCATTTTCTGGGTATTGTTAAGTGGGAACTTGTTTGTTTTGTATAATCTCAGTTATGGCCTATGAAATCCTCTGGTTGATAGCAATGCATTCCCTCTGCATATGTGAGTGGTCAGCTAAAATGTCTGAGGTTTTGTGCTATTACAAAGTTCATTTCAGGTTTGGAAGAAACATAGCTCTTACCTTGTCACAGTATTTTGCTTGATGTAGATTTTAAAAGGAAAAAAGAGATATTTTATTTTAAAGCATTGCAGAGGTGAACAAAAAAAACATCCATTGGCTGAATGTTTTCCACTTTTCCAGGTCCTGGTGTAGTTAGTAGTAGTTAGTAGCAGTTCATCTTGTTGCACTAGACTTGTTATGTTATGGAATGTTATGGAATATTGAAGACTTTGTTGAAAAGCCTAACCACTATTTGTCTAGCATATATGGTTGAAAGTTTGGCTTGACTACGAATTAAATTTATGCAAAAACTATTTGTGTTAGAGACATACTTTTTTGAAGTATCCCCACAACCCTTCCTTACATCTCGTGCAAGTTTAGTCGAACTAGTCAAATTTAAATAAAAAAATTCGACCATCCCTATTTGAGAGTCTTCAAGGTCCTGAAGAACAATTGCTACTGGATAACAAAAACTGATCATAGTATTAGATAAATTTTTTCTGTATTAGACAGACACATAAGCGGAGCATCTGGATGCCTTGGGCAGATTCTGTTTCTGAGCATTAAAGTGAAGATCATGTTTAGCAGCCTAAAACTGTGTATGTGGTTATGCAACACAATCCAACTGCAATCTTTTCAAAAGGTTTGTAAACTTCACTGATCACTCAGTAATGTGGTTCGATCACTGTTGTTTCCAAATCCTAATATGAGTGATTTGTTGTGATATATGGTTCAGTTCCTTATGTTGAGTCTGTAGGAATTGTCAGTCTAAGAGTAGTGTGGTAAGAACTGTAGCATGCGAAAAACATTGCATCTGAATCTACTGATATATTCTATTTTTTCCTACAGATAACAAGACCAAGTCATGCAGTCTTTTCGGGAAAGGTGTGGTTTCCACAGCAACCAGCAGAACTACCAACCATCCTCACAGGATTCCTCACGCCTGGAGAATTACAGGCATCAAAGTCAGCCTGGGCTCAACTGCGTGCGTCAGAGACAGATGACCAAAGGCTACTATACCCAGACATCCTACCAAGCCTATGACAATAGCTCCGGGGAAAAATACCCCCGGGGTGACAAGCACATGAACGTCCAGCAGCTGCAGGGTCGGGTCTCTTTTGCTAGTTTCCCTGAAGCCAATGTATACCCTGCACAGTATTCTAGTGAAGATGGCCTGCAGAGCTGGGGTCAGACTCAGGCATTGAGTGGGGCAAAATATGAAGAAAATGTGATAAAAAAGACTGCTGGAGAAGGAAGAGGGTACCAGGATCCTTCTGGACAAATACCATTCCATTCACACTCACTGCACCACCAACAGCAGCCCAGTCTTAATTACCCTAAGCTCCCTAGGCAAAAGGTCCAAAACGATGTCTCATCATCTCCTCACCCCTACTCCCAATCACCCCATTTCAATCAGAATTTTCCCACATCCACCTACTCCTCAGTACCAGCAGGCAGCCCTGTCTCTCATACCTTCAAAAGCTGTACTTCCCCTTCTAATCCTCCGCATGAGCGGGCCATGGCAGCTACTGGCCAGAGGGTGCAAGCCATGCATGGTTACCAGGCATCTAGAATGGGTTCCTATGAACAATCCCAGCGGCATCACACTCAGGAATCTTTGCATTACCAGAATATGGCCAAATTCCATGGGCAACATTATAGTCAACAAGGCCAATCATACTGCCAGCCTGAGGCCCCCAATAGGACCCCAGAACAGTATTACCAACCATTCAGTCCAAGTGCCAGCCATTCCCCAGCCCGATCAGTGGGTAGATCCCCGTCCTACAGTTCTACACCATCGCCTCTGATGACAAACCTTGAAAACTTCCCATATAGCCAGCAACAGCAGCAACATAATGCCAATGCATTCCCCATGGGTATTTCTGACCACAGTCACTACATGCCTCTTTTGAACCCCTCACCAACAGGCACTTCAAGCCCAGAGTCACAGACTAAAAGTCTACAAAATGACAAGATACCAGAGGCTTTGCTTTCTGATATCAGTCTGCAGAGCCTTACAGCCCTCACCTCTCAAGTTGAAAACATCTCCAGTACTGTGCAACAGCTACTTATGTCCAAGTCTGGGATTTCCCAAAAGAAAGGAATTAAGACTTCCCCCAGAACCCCAGAGTCAATGAAGACACAGCATTGTAGCTCTGAAAGCAGCGCATATTCTTCAGAACCAATGGGCACACCTCTATCTGAAACACTAGGAACTCCACAGTCTGTACATGCAGAAATGCAGGATACTGACTACCTAAGTGGCTCTGAAGACCAGCTTGAGAGAAACTACATGTATTGTGGTCCAGGAAGAAGCTCCGGGAGGGCCAACAGCAATAAGATGAAACCTGAGTCTATTTCCACCTGTTCTGTGACTTCACCTGATAATATGTCTACAAAATCTGATGATTCATTTCAGAGCATCCATACTAGCCTTCCTCTGGAGACATTTGCTAAGTTAGTCAGCAGTGAAAGGGAGTGTCCACATTTGCTAGTTAATGCATTATCTCAAGAGGAGTTATCTACTGAGATCATTGCTCTTCAAGATGCTATTGATAATGAGAAAGCAGAAAAGGCTTGGGCTGATTCTCCAGAAATGAACAGTTCCCCTAAATCTCCATTTAACTTGGAAAATCATAGATGTGTAGAATCTGTTGTTAAGAATACCTGGTCAGACCATGGGGCTCCACAAGTAATTCCCAGTGTTATGAAAAAAGTTACCCCAGATAAAACTCCAATAAGAAACAACAGTGAGTTCAATGAACTTCCATTAGTGCAAACAAAACTTGACACTATAGAAACATCAGTTGGTTTAAATACAGAAAAAATTATTGAGAATGCAACATCAAGCTCTGGATTTGCCATTTACTCAAATACAGTGGCCAACACAACCCCAAAGGGTTCTGATCCCTTTGAGTGGCCAGATAAGAGCATGTCAGAATCCTGTCTCAGGTGGAAAGAGATCGAGATGACACTTAATTCAGATCTCCAGAAGGGCTTGTTTCAAAATAAGGAGAATAAAGTTGATAGCCAGCTCGATGTTCCTGATGTTGAAACGCCTCTAGAAAACGACTCTGGAGAAGAGTTTAACAAAGAAGTGGCAGAAGAGTTGACTTACACAGAAGACAGCAAAACTGACAATGAGAAATGGTTGGAAGATACCAGAGACTGTTACAATGAAGATGAATTTAAAGACATCCCCGATCTGCCATCCTCAAAAGAATCCAACTTAGAGCCAGAAGATTATTCCTCACTGTGTGACTTTTCAGAAAGAAAGTCTCTCATAGATGATGAATCCCTCCCAAAGCAGGTGAGGGATTCTGAAGCCTTTTCTTCCATTAATACCACAGAGTCAATGGAAAACCAAAGCACAGAGGAAAAAGAGAATTCAGTTGAATCTCCACAACTGTCAGACAGCTCGATCATGTTGCTCGGTCCGACTGTTGAGACAGAGTCCAAAGTAAATAGCTGGTTCGAATCTACATTGCCGCACATCAAAGCCGCAGAGGACAGAAAGGAAAACAACGAGAGCAAAGAAACTATGGAAGTCTGTGAGAGTCAGTCAGAGCCAATGGAAGCTGAAAAATTTAAATCCTCAACCCCTATAGAAGAAACAATTGACCAACAAGCAATACATGAACAGCCAACCATCAAGGCTGAAGAACCTCCTGTGAAGAAACCTCAACGTGGTCGAAAGTGCAAAGCAGCAGAAACAAAGGTCGCTGAAAATGTCCGCACAGAAAGTGGGAGCCAAGATGTGATAAAGCAGACACACAGTCTAAATTCCACAACAGCCGTTCCAGTGAATAAAACTTCTGTAACAGAATCCACTCCAGCAAGGATGTGCACACGTTCCTCCACTGCTCGAGTAGAACAAGAATGTGGCACTGGAGTAACCTTGAAAGCACCACCTAATGATAAACTTAGCAAAAGAGGAGCATTTGGTGAAAAAGAAAGGCCCCCTTATAAAACTGCTAGAAGAGGCGGGAAAACAATGCAGACAACCACCGATCAAGAAATGCTAGCGCTTCCAAGCAAACCATCTTCTGTTCTGGGTGCTGGTCCAAAATCCAAAGACAATAGCATCCTGAAGGATGCACAGTCCATGATTTTGAGGTCTCGAAGCAAAAAGCAGGAGTTCTTCCCAGCCAAAAGAAGAAGAGGAAAGAGGGGAATTAATTTTGTGCTTAAAAAACGTACATCTTTAAAGAAGATTATGACTAACAACTGTTCAGCAGCTGACACATTTCCAATAATGCCTAAAATAAGGAAAAGGATGAAACATGCAACCTCAGGCGTTGGAATAAACGCGAAGAACTCAGAGCGGCCACTGCATTCTCTGAAAAGAAAATCAACCTTTATTTCACCAGTTCCAGCTAAAAAGAAAAATTTGATAATACGCAGCAAAAAAACTAAAGAAAAGTCAGAGAACCCTCCTAATTTATTCAAAAAAATTAAGCCCATCAAAAAGGAAAAAGTTAAGTTAAAGCTTGCTTCCAAGAAAACGGGTAAAGTCATCCTAAGCTCACCTTCTATAAGAATGCCCCCCGAAGTTTGCTTGAAGATGACTTCACGGACGACTTATGGAGCTATGAAAACAAAGGTTTTGCCACCCAGAAAAGGCAGAGGACTTAAACTAGAGGCAATAGTACAAAAGATTACGTCACCAAATCAGAAGAAACATAGTTCTGCTTTAGGAGGGACTGTTAATGCACTGGCAGTTAGTAGCAATACTCTTCCTTCTCACATGAAGGAGCTGAGAGATAATAGTTTAGCATTAGCAGATTCCAAAGCCAAGTTGTTAAACCAAGATATAGTAACAATAACATCCCCAAAGTCTAAAGCTGAAATCCACACTGTTGGCTGCCGAGGTGGCAATAGGCCCTTCAAAGGAAAACATTACCACAAGAAAAAAATTGCTTCCAATTCTCTTCTTGAAGAATTTGCAACACAATCCGTAAAACCAGAGGGGAACTGCCTAGGTTCAGCAAAGCTCAATGTAGTTCCTAAAACAAAGCTCAGGAGAGGTAGGTCAAAAGGTTCTCAGAGCAATTCCAAAACCGCTGCCAAAAAGCTGCTATCAGCTGCACCTTCTGTACTTCTCACTTCAAAAGACAAGTCATTGTTGGATAACACTTTGGTAGCCAATAAATATCGAGTAAATGCATGCAAAAAGTTAGAAATCAAGGAAAGCTCCACTATTTCGGAAGCAACCGAGGTGACTTTGACACAAACCAGAGCCAGAAAAAAAACCAAGCACCCAACTTTTAATGGCTACAACAAAAGGCAACGCAAGTGTACTTCTCAAAGCAAGGCAACAAGTCAACCTCCTGCAACCAAGAGAAGAGGTAAGAGGCATAACATACCTCCTGTTACACCTAAAGAACCTGAAATCAAGCTAAAGTATGTATCAGCTAAACCAGTAAGGGCAGAAAACCGAGTCCGGCTTTTCACGCCGTACATTCAGGTGGAGAAAAAAAATACATTCACCACTATCTGCACCGTAATAAATACTGCTGGGGAAGAGACTAGATTACTGAAGGAGAGAAGCGCTGCTCACTCCGCATCTCACCCCGTCACATTTGCCAACCAAGGCAGCCTGCCCATTTCCTCCAGGATGCAGCTGGGACCTTTAGTGTGCAAATCGGTCAGCTCTGGCTGTCTCCTTTGCTGCTTGTGCCGGTGCCCAGCCAATTATAAAGACTTGGGTGACTTATGTGGGCCTTACTACCCTATGGACTGTTTGCCTAACAAAAAATCCAGGCTGAAAGATAAACCAAAACCAGAGGAAACAGACAAATCTTCCAAGGCCATGGATCCTCACTGCACAGGAGGTGGTGGGAGGTCGTCTTGTACAGACGCTGGAGTCACTGATCTAGTCAAACAGAATACACTACGTTCTAGTGCCCGTGGATTGCTCAGGAAGTTGCCTAGCTGTTACTGTTGCAGCAAAAAGTTGGAGGTGACGGAGACTGAGAAACCCAAGAGACATCAGTGCAACAAAATTGCTGAGACGCATTTTGTGGAGCCAGAAACGCAAGAGCACTGGGTGCATGAGGCCTGTGCGGTGTGGACCAGCGGTGTTTATTTGGTAGCGGGGAAACTTTATGGCATACATGAAGCCATTCAGATGGCAGCCTCAGGGGTGAGTGCTAATATTTGTCATGTTTGTAAATATAGAATACATTTGGCCTTCAGTCTTAAGCTGGCCATAC
Source organism: Ptychadena robeensis (assembly GCA_036250615.1). Classification (NCBI taxonomy): domain Eukaryota; kingdom Metazoa; phylum Chordata; class Amphibia; order Anura; family Ptychadenidae; genus Ptychadena; species Ptychadena robeensis. Next base: position 61,947,883 of record CM070039.1, read on the forward strand.
ACCATTAGATCTCTCTGTCCGATATCCTTTAGATCTACCAACAACTATGTAGTATAGGATCCTCTGCTATTGAACACAGGTAGACTTGATGGTTTACAAATTCCCTCATATTACATGGTTTTGGTAAAAGAAAATGAGAGCTAAAAGAAATCTGACAGAGAAATATAAAGGTGTATGGGAGCCCTTATAATAAAATGCTTGTGAAGGTGTAACCAAAATTTCACGATGTTGTTGGAGCTTTCATTCCAAAAAAAAGGTACCTTATATAGTATGTTTCTTTTATCATGTCAGTTAGAGGTTGTAGCAGTGTAGTAGTGAGGAGACCGGTATTGCAGTTGGCATTTCAGAAAGGTCGTCTGTAGGGTTAAGGTCAGAGCTCTCTGCAGGATACTTAAAGTCTTCCAAACCAATTTCATCATACCTTGTCTTAATGGAGCTACCTTTGTACTCAGAGGCATAGTCATGGTAGAACTGACAAAACTATTGCCACAGATGGAATTACACCATTGTGCTTCTGCATTAATAGTGCTTTTCTAGATTATATCTAAGGCGATCAAAAACACTTCCACAAAAATCAAAAGCTGGCCAACATCCCAAAATAAATGGAACAAAGAGGGGAGCAATTGCCATAGGGATCTTTTGCAGCTCCTACTAGATAGGATGACCTAAACTACCATTGGAACCGTGTGTTTTTTGGCCGTTTAAGTCTCCAGGTCCCTACTGTATAGGGAAAAATTGTGATGTGGGCGTGGAATTGAGGATCAGGACATCTGCCCTGTTTCCAATATATCCCACAACCTCCTCCCCTCTTTGTTCTAGTGCTTTTCAAGAATATTTCTAGGAGAGTCCACATACATTTGTCTATATTAAATATGTTATATTAAATGTGTTATTTAATATTCATGTTTTTTAACTTTTCTAGTACAGCAAACTGGAAGGGGTAGTGAATGTACTTGAGGGCAATCAGATATACACCATTTACCATATATGTGTAAATATCCTATATGCAGAATCGAGAAACATGAGGAAAGAGATCATTATCCATCATCTACCTCTGCATCCCTGTCACATTTAAGGAGTAGACAGCTGCTTAGCTGAGATTGGTCTGTCTGTGCTGTGTGGCAGAATGGGTTAAGTCTCAGGACTTGTTAGAAAGTAATGCATTTTTTTTTTACAGTTGGGGCGCTTCCTATGTATGCTTTTACCCATTCGCCTTGCGTTCAGCTTTGATGTTAAAAAAAATTCCCCATTTTTATTTTTCTAGTGCAGGCATGCATTTAATTAACTGTGAAGGGCAACTCAAAACATGCCTGTGCTTTACTGTATATGGAAATAGGGCAGAGAATATAAATGTTGTACTTTAAATATTTTGGAAACATATGGAAGGTGTGACCATCTTCACTGTTTAGGATTTTACTGTAACAATTTTTACAATCTAAAGCTATATACACGGGTCGACTTTTGCACTATCGATCGAAGATTCGATTGTGTTGGGAGATTTTATGATTGTACCACCACAGTGTGACCAAGTTATACACAGTCTATTTACGAGCGTACTATGGAGGGCATGCATGTTCGTAATTATGATTATAAACAAATGGAAGGAAATACCTAGAAACACTGTACTTTTACAATCAAGCAAAATTTACCAACATGTCCGTTCACTTTCTGATTTTTTTTTGTTTGATTTTGATCACTTCCTGATGATTGTGCCAGGTGTGCAGGAATCTATTACCGCACGATCTAATGAAAATATCTAGTTTTAAATCGATTGAATGGAAATATTGAACCGTGTATGGCTAGCTTAAAATTCTGAGGGTGCCATGATATGGGTCGAGACAAAACCAGGTAAAGGCATATGGTGTGTGTGGACTGACAACCAATGTGTTCTGCTGTAATCACAGTTTATCATTGAGAAGAACAGAGGCTTACTAACTGTAATTTTATAACACAAACAGCTATCATTATAAATGATTGAAGGTGGTGTCCCATGCATGTTAGTTAGTCCATAACCTGGATTTTGAAATCAGGGTAATTTAGGAGGCAGGGGTTCCCACCCCACTTGTGCTGATAATGTGTAGGGTGGGACATTAGCAGGGAGAGTAACGCCCTCTCCCTCCTAAATCAGCCCACAACTACATGTAAAGGTAGCTATAATCTTTGGTTGACCGTCGTGCGCAAAAATCGGGTGTGCCCACCTGGCAAGATCAACCAGGAATCTCCCAGCAATCTCGCATGGTGATCTTAAATGTTGGTAGATTCCCGTCCGATCCCATTACTATGGATGTAGTAATGTCCGACACACAAAGGGTGCCAGCCGAACCTGGCTGCAGTGTGATGATGTCAGCACGCTGCAGTCTGTCCCTCATCTATCGAGGGAAAATATCTACATGTATGCCTACCTTAAGGCAGGCCTCTCACTACCAGAAGTGACATCAATGACGTCACGTTCTGCATTTGGAATGCGACCTATGATCCAAATACAGGTATTTGTCCCTTATTCTGCCACAGTGATGTTGACAGGTGTATCATGTTATGAAATCTGATTGGAGGGTACTGTATATAGCACAGCTAATATTGCACACCTTGAAATCCTGATAGCTTATAATAAATAAATGTAATTAGGTCAAGCTTTTCTTTTACAATAACAAGTTGCAATCTGGAGAGACAAACCGCGACTCCATAGTACAAAGCAGTGGCCCGTTTCTCTTGTGGCTTTGACATGCTCTCATGATTTACCATATTGTTTTGTGTATTAAGTCAGTTTTGAGTCTGTTCTAGGTTGTTAACCATCCTGTGTTCTAAACTTGCATGTTAATATCTTCTGATTATAGACAACGAATCAAACAACATATTTTATCAACAGCTGTAAACCAATCAAGTTTAAAATCCTGTTTTGATCTGAATGTTCACATGTACATGTAATTCAAAATCAGACAACCCAAACCTGGTGTTTCATTTATGGTTGAAAGTCCAATTCTAGCCTTGTAAACCTAGCTCAGTAGTGAGTAATGTTAAGTAACTTTGAACTGCAAACTTTGGCTGAGTGATTCGGGGCAGGACCTTGACAACCTGGGCTCAGAAAAAGATGGGTTGTCATTTAACACAGAAAATTGGTGGCATCTAGTGGTGAAGAAGAAGCATTGCAGGCACATAAGATGTCTGAATTTGGACTGAATTAACCCTCAGTGG
>CM070039.1:61951084-61961273 GCA_036250615.1 Ptychadena robeensis
TTAAATGAGCAGAAAAAAATCTCTTTATTTCACAAAACAGGTTTATAATTATTTTATATTATTTGGTGTGTAATAAACTGAACGGCACGCCCAAGCCAAATAAGTACTCATTTCATTTCTGGTCACCAGGCAACAGCTAACATAACAAGGGCCTTGGTTCGTCTCCCTTCACCTTATATAACATTCTCCAGTTTAATAGTGAACATAAAATGGCAAAATTTATGGTTTATTTAAAAAAAATTCATAATGGGGCTGAAGTGTGATGTCATAGGATGATGTCATTTCATTCATTCGTTATTCGTTACGGCCGCAGGATTAGATGCGCTATAGTATTCTACAGCTACAGTATTGCCACCTACTGGTGGAAAGTGGTCACTGCATGCTACAGTGTTTATGGTCTCTTAAGGCCCCCGCACACGTACCGAGTGGGGGCCGAAAGATCAGGGATAGAGTGCAGCGTGATGTCGTCATCACGCTGCACTCCGTCGCTCACAGCATCGGCGGGCACCCTTTGTGTACCGGCCGTTAGCTTCAATGGGGACGCCGGCCTGGGCACCCCCGACGGCCACAAGCGGCGGCAAATTCAGCCGCCGCTCGGTGCGTGACGGCCTTAAGTTTGTATAGGGCATCTGGTGTCCATATTTACTGTTGGTGTTTACCAGCTTGGCTCTGCACCTCCTTAACGTGACTCCACTATTTAAGTTTGACTTCCCTTAAGGCCCCCACACACGTACCGAGGCATCTGTCATCCCATGTGGGCACCCCCAATCGGCAGACGATTTTGCAGACGGTGATGATCAGAGATTTCTCTTATAATCTGAAAAATTGGCCATCCCTCCAAGCTTTCCTTTTTCTTCCCTCCTGTTCTGTTATTCTTTGTCCCAGATATGGCCCCCCAAGAAACATATTAGGGCTGAGTTATATGTATATGTCTGGTCCCCTTTGGGGAGATTTGTCTTTGTTTCCTGTCATTGGAGTATAAGAAACCAGGTCATCCTACCAATCTCAACCTATATCTAAAATCTTATTTTTTCTGTCTAGAGCTGAAACTTGTAAAGTTTTTGCTTAAAACACAATTTTTGTTTGTTAACCCTTGTAAAGCCTATGCTACACTGGGGAGAACAATCTGCCCACTGGTAAAAGGGGATGGGGAGAGAGTGAAGGATCAGGCGCCTATAAATATTTTTCTGTCAAGGCCGTTCAATTGCCTTAACACCAGGGTGGAAAAATGTTTGCTACTGTAGAAGGTCCTCATTTCCACTACACGGCTTATTTTGCCTAAGGGATGATGAATACGATGATAGTTCCTGACATTTACCTTTGTCCTTGCTCCCTCTGTAGCCAGGACTGTTTTCTGCTGGCTTCAGTTGTCCTCCTGTACATAACATGACGTTTGGTCCAGCATTGCATGGGATGATGACAGAAAGAAGACACTAAGCTTACAAGGCACTGGTAAAACTGTAGGAGTAAGCTGGTGGGAACAAGAAGTAAGGTCACTGTGACATCATAAACAGTTCCCAATGCCGTGAGATGGGGGGCCTACGATTTTTTAATCACTGGGGTTCAGCTTGAAGTTCTTCCAGCTCGCCTATAAAGCTCTTGAGAAAAGCAGGAAGGAACACAGTGAAACCTGCAGATTGTAAACCGCAGATTATGGCATTGTGTTCCTGTTGACATTTCTTAGACAAGTCCGCACAGACACATTCTTGCAGCCACTGAGAATTCTGGGTAGCAGCATGCAATAGCTCTGAATCATAATCCTGCCTTTGATTTCCCTGATCACCCCACATAACCTCATCCCCGAAAGACCTCGTCCTTTGCCTCAGACTCTGACACTTCTTTCTGTCTTACAGCTCTGTCCCAAATGTCAGAAGCCCGGGGCCACCGTGGGCTGTAGCCACAAGGGTTGTGTCCAGTCTTACCACTACACGTGTGCCATGGAGGCAGGTGAGAGGACCAAGCACATATGTCTAATAGTGTTCAGTATTTAAGAGGCCCATACACGCATTAGATTGTAATCGGATTGTAATTCGGGCAGAAATCGGCCGCCAAATCAATCTAAGCCATTACGGAAATGTCCATAATTCTTAGACCAATGTAATTACTTTGGATGGGGACCAGTGTCCCCATCAAAAGTAAGTGCCGCCACACATAGGGTGGTTTGCCGATTCTCGGCAAAAGCGGCTGATCATCACGCCGGGTCGATTTTCCGGGAGATCGGCAGAAAATCTCAGCCTGTATGGGGGACTTTAGAGATAGTCAATGAGATGCTGAAACTGAGCCAATAATGTGCAAAAGCTGCTGCTTGTGATTGGCTCAGTTTCAGTTTTCACCAGTACAGGTCGGGTATCAGTATTGGGGACTCAGACTTTGCAGTCAGGAAATGAATGCGGAGACTGTGTTGTCACCCTCCATGGAAAGAGTCACATTATAGAACTGTTTAACATGTAAGATATATCCTTTGTGTTCTCTAATGACCTCTCACAACAGCAAAAGCAGGCAGCATGTTATGTTTTACCCAGAATGACCCCAGCCTGTGTAGATTTGAGCCTGCTTCATATCATTGGTCTGGGCATGAAACTTATTAACCTCCCTAGCACACTGCTGAGGTACAGATTTCTGTACCAAAAGCGCACCATAGACTTTAATGGAAAAAAAGTTTTTTACATTGTAGGCCTGTAATTTCCCAAAGTTTGTCCACACTGGAGTCTGGTAGACATCCTGAATATAATAACATGTTTAGATGTGTTGTGAATAACTCACAATATCAGATAATCAAGATTTCAATAATTCACTGTATCAGGTAAATTAGCACTGCGACCACTAGATGGCGCTGCAGATGTGCCAGGTTACATAGGAGAGCATGGGGGGGGGGGGTGATCTGTTCTGCAGCTGCCTCATTAGATTAGAGCCACACGGAGCAGTGAGTTTGCTCTCCTGTGGCTCCGATCCCTGGCTGACGAACCCAGCTCGTCCTCTGCTGTTTTGACAGGTCAGAGATGGACGTCCAGGGACCGTCAGGAACGGCAGGGGGGTTAAAGACTGATGTGAGAAGCTAGATAAATTGGCCATATGCATTTTATTTAGGTAACAACAACATACACGTAGTAGTTGTGTAGATTTTGCCTTTGATTACATTTTTTTAAATATGTAAATGTTTATTTTGTTTCAGGCTGCTTATTAAGTGAAGAGAACTTCTCGTTAAGATGTCCTAAACACAAGGTAATAGTTCTGGTGCTTATAATGAACTGTCTGTTCCTCGGGGAAGTATTTTCCTCCACACGGTGGACTTCCTGCTAAAGTCATCTCATCAACATACAGTGCACATGTGTGTCTGGAGGGGACTGGGCTGGGGTCATTTTTAAAGGGGGAGGGGGGTAAGGATATAGTGTACAAGGTAAGCCCTGGTGCACTCTATGTAGCATGAATGATGGAGCAGACTGTAAACTGCTGAATGCATCACCTTTAATAGGCCAATATGTCAAGTGGAGCTTCAGCGTCAGCAAAGTTATTACCAGCTCGCCTGCAAGGATTAAATGAAAAGTTCATTTACTTACCTCTTCACTGCCTCCCTGCACTTTGAACTGTAGGTGCTCAGTGTCTTATTTTAACATTCAGAGCTGTATTCTCTGCTTTATGTGGGGGTGACCACAGTAAGGCTGTTGGTGTTAGTCAGGTAGGTCAGGTAGCGGCAGTCAATGAGCAAGAAAGAGGTAAGTAAGGGACTAGACCCACTCCAAGAAATGTAAGCTGGAACTGGAGTTCAGCTTTAAGGCACAAGCCATTCATAGTAGTACATGTGTAAAGGCTAATCTGTCCGATCCAGTGGTCGAGACAGGGACCACTGCACCTTCTCTGCTCTGTCCCACACACCTTCTCTGCTCTGTTACACACACCAAGCACTTGCAAAAGATAAATACATTCTATTTATGCTTTATTAAATGCTACAGATTATATGTACTCTTCCCTGGAAGTTTGAATGTGATTGTTGACAAAGGAAGCAGAGGGCATTTACATAGCACTGGATCCAGTACACTGTCATTGACCTTGTGAGGTTCTGGTTTCTGGTCACCTCACTTGCTGCTCTTGTTAACAGAAATTGATCATCCTGGCAATACCCAATGATTGGGCCTATAAATGTATATAAAGACATTATCCTAATTACTTTGTAAAAGGATTGGTAACATATTGCTAATTGCTTACTACAGTAAAAGCCTGATAATATGAAGGATTACCAGTGATCCTTGTTGTACTGCATTATGACCACATGGGGGCAGCTGCACTCCACGAAATCTCTATACATTGGATGCATCAGACACTGTGCTTATAGTCATGTCACTCACTATTTTAATGAATATGTACAATGAGCGGTTTAATATGAAAATAAAACAACACACATACATTAAATAGACACATTACTCACCTGTCAGCAGTTTTCATCCTGGAAAACTTCCTCCCCCCTCACAGAATTCCTACAGAGAAGAGCTTCTCTCTCCTCTGTTGGAGAGCTCCAGTGGCATGTCAGCTGCAGTGATGAGAGGTGCGCATCCCAGGGGGAGAGAGACGCACCTCTCTGGAGCACTCTCATCACTCAAAGTCTTGCATATGTGATGCTGATGTCACAATCCCACGGGACTGGACAGGCACAACTTTCTACTGCCACAAGGGCACTTGGGACAAATGTCCCAACTGCCCTTGGGGCTGTATAACATCGCACCTAGGTACTACGTCACACGGTGGAATGGGAGATCTTTGAAAAATCATCCCTTACTGCTGTCAGAAAATGTTTTTCTATTTTCCATCATGAATCTCCACAGTATGAGGTGTTAGGTCCGCTTTAATAGTATGTGCCCTTATCCTGCAAAGATAGGTACAATTGTTTGCCTTCACGCTCAGAAGACTCATAGAACAGATTCTAAGATAGTAAATGGAATAAGCTCTTAATATGAATACTTGTTCTAACAGTTCCTCTTTATTGCAGAGGCTCCTGGTGTAACCATTGTAGAAGTTGACATCACTTTCATCACACCCGCGACCTTTTATTCACTCCTCCACCACAGTCACCGTGCCCAGAAGGAGGGTAGGAGTTGGTCACCGTCATTGTGTTTGCAGAGAAGTCAGGCTCTGCAGCGCCCATGTGTTGGCAAGGAAGGGATAGCAAAGGACGTTGTGCACCCCGCACATGAAGGAACAAGGACAGCAGGATCAAGACAGTACGGCTTGGCAGGTATAATGTGAGGGCGGACATGATGATCCCATCAGCAGGCTCAATTTGTGTAAACCAGGAATGGTGTCCAGCTCCGGTGATCTTGTTGAGTTTGATGTGTGACTTCAATGCGGTTCCTTTTTTCCGTATAATGAGTTTTACTGGAAGGTACCTTCCATGTAACATCCATTCCTAATGTTCCACCACCTTACAAAGATCATGGGTAATCCCGGCACCTTGAGACAAACGCCAAGCCCTGATTCTATGGAGCAGAGAGTGCATTACACGTCCTGGACAAGATGGCTGCCCAATGGCTACACAGTGATTTTGGATCACACGCGTTGGGAACAAGACAGACAGATTATTGCCAAACGAAAGGGGTTTTTCCTGTCTTTTATGAATGTTTGAACACTCCCCCAGTTGCTGTTCATGTGTATGAAAATCATCAACTGACCAATAATCCCACCATCCTGTTCGTTATCTCAGTGTCTCGATTTCTCGGTTCAGCCATTTTGACTTCAGAGGCCCATTTCATCCCATTGCCCTCTGCCAGGCTAATCCCAGTGCTGCAGCGGAGGCCTGTCGTAGGTGCCCACTGCCTGGGAGGGCAGATCCAGAGCCCTGCTGTACATACAAATGTTTGACAAAGTACGGACAATGCCTCATTTTATGGTGTGTGTGTGTGTATATATGTGTATACATATGCATATATAATATATGAAGACTGTACATGTCTAACCCCATAGCTGCCGGGAGGCCTGCAAAAGCCCCACATTGTGTTTTGGTTTTTTCTTTTCGTTTTTTTTTTGTCCGCTCCTCCGGCAACTGAGGAGTTAAAGCTAGTGTTCTTTTTAGTAAAAATTGCTTCACACTGAAGAATGTGTGTACCAAGCTTTCTAAAAGATGTTTATTTTCTTTAAAAGAGGCTATTGGGAATGTCAATAAAAACTACAATGGACCGTTATTGTGTTTGGGGCATTTGTGAAAAGCTGGCACCTGACGCTCATACACAGGGGAAGGGGGTCATTGCACTCCAGTATTTTAAAAAAAGATTGTAAAGCTTTCGTTTTAACTATAGTTCTGACAGGGACTGCAGCAAAGGGACCACTGCTTCTACACACAGAGCAAGGGTCCCTAGAAGGAGACAAGCTTTTCTACCCAGGATTTTATGAATTGTAAGACTTTGCACATGTTTTCCTTTAAAAACAAACGGATTTAAGCTAAAAGTTTGATGCACATAGTACAACATAAACAAATATGCCTGTATGTCCTCTGTAGGTTGGCCAAAGACAAAGAGCCTGCAAGGGCCACCTGGCATAGGGGTCCTAAGTCCACATGGCTAGGGTATTTGAATAAAAAATGTTTTAAAAAATTATAAATAGAAGCTTTTGATAGAAAAGCCTAAACATTCTATGCAGGCAAACTATAGGAAACAATCCAAACAAGTATCCTCTATGTGTTATCTTCACTTATTGCAGGGAATGAGGGGAGCCAGAGCGTCTTGATACCAAGGTGACAAAGGGCCAAATTAAAACTAAAAGGTGCGGTTTTGGCCCCCACGCCTTTGCCCACATCTGGTCTACACGCTCCCTTTACTTTAGTTTACTTCCTCTTCACAAAAGGTAAGAACCAACCAAATGGGAACGTCGTCGCTCTTTGTCAGCGGTCATACTTCTTTAAGACATATGGCCTGCAGTAAGGGGAACCTGGAACTGGTATTATCTTGTATTATTACCCCAGCATGATTGTTGGTGTATCGGAGTCTGAAATAAGTAATAAGAGTCAGTTTCATAAGCAAAAACGACTTTAATTTATTATCTGTCATAAGAAAATTATAAATATTTTAATAAATCCTCTGTACAAAAAACACTTGATAACTAAGAAAATAAGATCTGGAACAAAGCAATAGGATCGGAAGCCTTTCCCGGGAGTTTGATGTAGAACTTTCCTTAAAACACATAGAAGGTCACCACTGGAAGAAGCTGGAGACTGCAGACAACAACTAACTGGACAGTCTGTGTTAGTGGCCAGGTGACCACCATGGTGGTGTCTTATTTGCTACAAATATTGTATGTGCTATATCAGAACTGGCAATACTGAGGTAAGGATCAAGAAATGTATATGGGCTGCACACTAAAAAGCCCAGTTATGGTGTTTGCAGTCACTGAAGGACAAAGGGTCCCTATAAAGAACCATTGTAGTCCGCTTTACTCTCCATCACAGCAATGCATCACAAGACCCCGGCGGTCATTGGCAAATAACGGGTATTTTTGATTATTACAAGTTTTATGGAACATCCTCTGCCTCTATGTGATACTGCGAAGGCCTGTCCATTGTCTGCACCTGCCCCAAGCATTGCAGCAAAGCAGGGAGGGGGCATTCACACAGGCCTCTGGAAATGCCACGTTTCCAGTGCCCAGACACCCAAAGATGCGATTTGCCTGATATGCTAAACATGGGAGCATTTCTAAACACTCCCTGAACGCCTGCACACAGCGTGCACAAGAGGGGCTGAATGCGACCTACCTGGAAGGCCTGGGATTTTTACAGATTACAACAGAGGTTAATGGCATAGCTAACCTTAGGTTTAAATCCTAAAACAACGCTCCCTCCAGTACATAAAGATAACCCTGATCTATGGACATTTTGTCACAACTAGATGAAGGGGTATTTAGAGAACCTGTGATTGTGGTGTACCCCTCTACACATTGCCTTGTTTTATAACTAAAGAGAACCTGTCAATCACAGTAATGGACAAGTCCACTCTTTTACCCTCTAACATTATACTAGTTTGTAGGCTCTAATAATGTTCACAGAAGTGGGGCACAACACTGAACTAGTAAGCAGTGCTGCAATGGAAAGATGAGACCCAGATGTCACGTTTCAGATTCAGTCAGTGTGTCTTGTGCCAATTACTAGAATAGAGCCATGGGGTGGCATAGCCATGTGATTTTAACAAAAGCTGAATCTCTGAAATCACACGGCTATGCCACTCCATGGCTTTATTTCTGGCATATACCTGATAGGGTCTTTCTCATAGCAACCAGATTCCTCCATTTTCATTCCGCAGAATCCCAGGGTGAGCCCTCGGCCTCCTTACATAGCAATGAGCAGGTAAATCATGTAATACTCTTTATGCATAACTGTTGATGAAGCTGTACTATATGTATTTGTGATTATAATGTTTTATCATGGTGTAGCTGTGGCCTAGACATGCCTAGGGCAGACAATTTTATTAGTCTTTTCACAGAAAAAAGGTCAGCCTGTCCTTCCTCAGCAACCTGCAGGTGATCACATGACAAGGCTGTTCTACACTCAGGGATGGCTGCTCCTTCATGGCACTGGCCCCTAAAGCGCCTTCAGCTACGTCTAGGCAGCAGATACATTACATTGAAATGCTGTTTGTGTAATAATATGCAGCCATTTTAACGTGGCCACTTTTCTTCCTAACAAGCGGTTTGATTCCTTTGTAGATGTGAATACTGAAGAGAAGTCACCCAGTGGTCACTGGATATGTTCTATAGTAGATGCATTTGGTAAAAGGTGAAGTCTTCCTAGCTGGAGGTCACAGCCGTGCTGCTGCCCAACGTCAGGATAAACTGCTGACAGTCCTGCAGCGTGCGCTTGTCGCCAAGCTTTTCTAAAGTCCGGGCAGCTTCGGCAAGCATACCCACCCTCTGCCCCGGGGCAGACAGGAATGATGGAGGCAAGTAGCGGCATGCCAGGAGGAGGGCTTCTGCATGCTCCCTTGTAGTTGGTGCAGCTTCCCGGGTGCCTGCTGGGAACACAGAGGCTAACAAATCACAGACTGCTGCAACTTCAGTCAGAACATTCAGTTTTATTTATCAAAACATTTGTTTTCCTTAGATTTACCAATATCCATGTGATTCTATGACCAAACTGACTGAAAATATACTCATTGTTGGTAAATCTGCCGGTACCTTGGAGCACAGGGCCTTCCTGGAGTCACAGAAAGTAAAGGGTTTTGACTTCACCAAGGACACTGTACAATCCAGTTGTATAATGTATGGTCCGTATAGTTCAACATCTGTCTATACATGGTAAGCAGTCAAGTCAGTGACAAGTCAGGAGAGGGTTTTGGTAACAGATTTAGAGATCACACACACACAGCAAAATCTGCAGCTTTGTAAAAGGAAAGGTGTGGAAGAAGGGGAAGAGAGCAGCAAATGTATATATTAATGGTACAAGTCTGATGTTTGGCTACTAGTACATATATCGCCATTTTCCTTTAATGACAACGAAGAGAAGAAGATCAACGTGGGGGCACTGGTCCATCACCAAAGTTAAGGGGATTCAGGAGATGTGTCTGGGTAATGCTTTAACACAGAAAGACCAATACACAGAGGTGCACATAAGTGGTACTCTGGTACTCAAAGGGGCCAAAAACTAGCTATGCGTACCGGCATTATTGTTACACAGCTCATATGCGTACTAACAACTTGGAGGCACTCCATGTCTGGGCGGCCGCAGCTACTGTAAATGTTCCATGTGTACAATTAATGTCACTTGGTTAACTGCAGGGAAATATACATAACTATGAAAGTTGCAGTTAGGAGTGTGATGTTGGGATTGTAAATTAATAATCCAAAAAAAGATTGGACTTCTAAGGGTGTTGGAGATTGTGGAAGGAAGTAGGTCCCCCTCCCCCGTCATATTCACCAGGGGGTGGGCAGGCAGATGCCTGAGCAAGACAAAGGGTGAAGGGCTATAAACCCTCCACCCTTGGTTTAATCAGATGTGTTAAACATTCCTCTTTGCTGGTACACACACTGAGCACGCTCCAGCCAACATGATGACATCACGGAGCCCGGGATATTTAAAGGGCTGGCTGGTTGCCATCGCGCTCTCTCTCTCTTTGTTACCTGCATCCTGACCCCACAAGCCCAGCAGACGGTCCCCCTGCCAGCAGCAGCCCAGCAGGCAAAGCCGGCTAAGTATCACTGCCTCTCCTTTACCCCTTCA
>CM070039.1:61961373-61973415 GCA_036250615.1 Ptychadena robeensis
CTTTTACTATAACGAGATTTTGTCATCACCACATCATTATACATAGGTCAGAAAGAGTTAACGTCTAGTGACCGACGCCCACTGATGCATACTAACTAGGGATATTAATTAGCAATAATTAATATCTCCTTTAACAGAGATCTGGGGGATGAAAGTCAGAGTAGGCATATGCAATGGTAAAATCTGGCAAGAGAAAAGCACTGTATGACAGCTGGAATATGACTATGAAAAGGTTGACATTTGGACTGCAGGTAGTCTTGGGATAGTTACTAAGCCAGATAAGGTCAGGGGTGTACTACTGAGGTATGAAATCTGGGGGCTCAAATGTGTTGTACTGTGAGAGTTACATTTGACCCAAAGCCAGCTGGTGACCTGTGGATGGAGACAGCTAATCAGAGGCTCAGGGACAGGGAGGTCTATCTGCAGCAGAATCTTCCATGCTGGAGGCTGACGCAGAGGACAGTGAGGGTGAGTACCAAACACCATCTCCTGGTACTCATCTGAGGAGCTCACTAAAAAAGTTATGTGCACCCCTGATTATACAACAATTGCCCCTGTTGTTGGTGTGGATGAACTCCTTGGTCCTACTGAACACCTTTGGGATCAATTCAGGTCTTCTCATTCAACATTACTACCTGATCTTATGAATGTTCTTTTAGCTGAATGGGACATCCTCCTGAGGAAATACTTCTCCAAAGAGTAGACCATTCTATAGCCCTCACGCAAAGGCCCACTCTAATATAAGCCAATGGCCATGTATTCGAGGGTGGGGAACCCAGTGATGGTCTATACAAGTGCTGCACCTACTGTGAAACAATTACAACAATTCCCTATTCTAGACCAAGCGTCTATCAAAAACACTTAAAGGACTTTCAAGGCACTGACAGGAGAGAACTGGAAAGAATGTGTTGTAAATACACTAAAAGGTCTTTATTATGAACACTTGAGCATTATATATACATATAAAATGACAATTATCAAACAAAAATCCTTAAAATATTGATTTTGTACAAATAAATAGATATCACCAAATCCACAAACCATCTATATGTGGGATTGTACAGATGATAGGAATTTGAATTTGCGGCCATTAGTCAGGGCTTCATCAGGGAGAATGTGCTAGCAGGCAAACGAGAATAGAACGATACATGTAAAAATCATACAGATCACATGTCTCGTGTGTACCTTTTTGGCGTGTATGATTGATATTGTTTGTAATTCTATTTTTGATTACCTGCTTGCACATTCTCCCTGATGAAGCCCTGGCTAATGGGCGAAACGCGTCGGAGACATTTGACCACACATTTAGGTTGTTTGTGAAATTTGGTGACATCTATTTGTATATGTACACAATGTGTACACAAAAGTGTTTCAAATAAAGACCTTTTAGTGTGTTTACAACACATTGTTTTCCATTCTCTCCTTTCAGTGCCTCGAACACCCTTTTAATGTTTTTAATGTGTTTGGGAATTGTTACCATCATATATATTTTATAATATATATTGCAAAAGCAGATATTCACGAAAAAAGTAGATTAGGGAGATTCAGAAGAAAAGCTACATGGAAGGTTAGTGTTATGGCTTCAGGGGTCAGGGTTACAGGAATTAATAGTGTTAGTTGTACACATGGCATGGTTTGATTCCTGTGCTGTAACCCCACAAGCACTGACCTGCCATTGAAAGCTAAAGTAAATTGTGATGGAAGTCCATGTTGATCCCGATAACCACTGGAGGACTGCCAAGCTTTCACCAGCCCAGAACGAAGTGGTCACATCAGACCCTGTACATGGCATAGGTCTGCCAACAATAAGAATCTGATACCTGATACCTATGTACATTCGTTCTCATGGCCAAGAGATAAGAGCTGGAACCCAGGAAACCTGGATATCTCCCCTTTAGGCCAATGTAATCCTTAATAGAGGAGTTCGTAGAGAAAACGTAGAGACAAGTCGCTGCAGTCAGTTCTTAAATTAAAAATGATTTAATAGAAAGAACAGACGCTGACATATTTACAAGCTCTTACAAGGTATATTCCACCTTGGATCACTCATGAACCAGAGCAGCATGTGACATACAGCAAAGCATTGTCTAACAACAGTCCAACGCGTTGGGGCTCTGAAAACACAGTCATGGCAATTCTAACACTCTATGAATAGCGGCAATGATCCTGCCGCATGACTGTTGTGTCCTCTGCGTAGCTCCAGGATCTGAAAGAAAAGCCCAGAGGGAGGACTTGGCATATATATTCATAGAAGACCAACAGGACTCCCCCCTCCATTCCTCTCATTACTGTGCTGACTGGCGTCAATGATAAAACACAGTTCCATCTTCTCTGCTAGGTAAAATATAGACGAGCGAGGCTCATATTTCCTGAGATGGTCTTTGTAAACTTGTGACAATGGGGCAGACCTCTGTCGCTGCTGCCATAGATTTGAGAAGTTTGCACCGAGAGGTGGGGGGGGGGGGGGGGGGGGGGGGGGGGGGGGGGGGGGTGACAGCAGATGTCAAAAACAAAGGGAGAGGCTTTCTCTTTAAAACGTCAGTGACGATTATTGACAGGGCAGGGTCGGAAGTGTCACGCTGCAACTGACCAGACGTGCTATATCTGCAAATAAAAGAAAGGCAGCTTCAGTATGGACTGCTCAAACATCCAATCATTTTGCCATGCCAAAGTCTATTGCTGAAGCTAGTTTACAGAAGATCATTACACCAACCCCAATATAAACGTCACTTCCGTTAGCAATGTGCAGTTCATAGGCGCATAATTACACCTCGTGTGTCCCATCGTTTCCTGCTCACAAGCACAGTTGCTGCGCTAGCCAGTCATACTGCTTTTACAGCATTAATAGGTTTCAGGATAAAAAGGGAAATTGGTCTCCCTTTGTGAAATGATATGGTGCAGCGCCTACCTCCCACATCGCCCACCCTGCTGTTGCAAAGCACAAACGCATTTTTTCAGGTTGTACTACAATATCACATCTCCATCTAAACTCTCCAACCTACAAATAACTAAATGGTAAGTCATAACTATGGTACACTTGAAGATCTCTTGATGAAGCCCTTTAATGCCCAACCAAACTCTCACACTTTAAACACCTTATAGCCCATTCTTGTTATGGTAACCGACTAAAGTTTTCTTGAAAATGCTGCCTTCTAACATCCCAACTTGGTTGTGCTCTGTACTGGCATAGGAAAGAAACAACCACACCTCTGACTAGAAGTGTCCTTACGTAGACATATCAATGATAGCGCTAGGTCTAACGTTACCACCTACAAGACTACACAACAGGAAGCAGGAAGTTAGATGATTAAAATGGAGGTTAGTACAAACACCTTAGTGATTGAAAATCTATTTTTGCGATTTTAATGAGGCTTTAAACTGGCTACACTAGTTTCAATGTAATGGTAAAATCTCTTATAGATTCACAAACTATAGCGTGTTAAAGCCAAGCAAAACAGTCCATTCAATTTATATGTATTCAGGCAGGCCCTTGCACTTCATTATTAAGTTATATTATGTCTTTAAGATTTCCTACTTTGTATGAAAAGCTTAACTTGTCCAATAAAGAAGGTCATATTGTTTCTCTAGGAACAGGTCTGCATATACAAAATAGTCAGATTGAAAAAATGTATGTATCTATATCTATACAACCATGTACACATTAGGCATTGACAACTTTGGTTTATATGACACTTATGTATCTAAACTAAATCTGTATATCAAAGGTCATCATTTAATAACATTTTGACTAGTAGGCCCCCCTCCAATACTAGTCCTACACAGCGGAAGGGACATCAGACTATAAACAATTTGGGGCATAAGATAGGATGTTACAGGAGATATAGAACATACAAATGGTAGCCCACCCAAAGCTCCCAAGCTGAAAGGGAGAGAACTGGAAATAATGGAAAGAAAGTCATACTACTGAAATACCCAAAAACCCAGGTGGACTGATCAGTGGTTATTAACCTGTGGGTCGGACCCCTTTTTACAGGGGACACGGAGTTAACTGAAAGCAACAAAGCTGCTGCCAAAACTGGGTGTGAAGCTAGGAGGAAGAGTAATGCATCCTCTCTCCCTTATATATTCCCACCCCACTTGTGTAAATCATGTGCAGGGTGTTAAAATGTAAGGGAGGGGACTTTACACTTACCTGATCGTGCCAGAAGTGACATAGCCGAGTGTCACTTCCAGTATTTAGAACACAGAAGTGACACCGCTATTGGGGTCACAGATCTAAACCGGTTGAGAACCACTGCAATATATCATGTTTAGGCTAGCTTACGAGACTTAATCAAAGTTAATTGGTGTCCATGGCGCACTAATGTTCAAAGCATTAGTTAATGCAAAACAATGTATAGAGACAGCATACTTCTTGCAAATAGTCCCCTGGATGGTTTTTATTAGATTTTTTAACTTTTAGCATCAAGTTTCTTGTTAAATGGTTATTTCCTTATTACACACAGGGGCTTGGGGGGTGGATGGAAGCACTTGCTGGAAGCTTGGATATACAGAAACAAGCAGTACAATTGCTAAATATCAGTCTATATGCTACCCACCTTCTTTACTAGATGGAGGTACTCTTCTGCGCAGGCTCCGGTCCAACAGCTGATGTGTTCGAGTTGGGCTGGCACCTGCCATGAGTCGAGCTGTGGCTTCATGCAGAAACACCTGTGATGGAAATGTCATATGAAAACATGTCATCTTGCCATTTGCTCCAAGTGACAGGTTCTCTCGGCAGGCCCTCAAGCTACTGATTCTAATCACAAATATGCCTGGCAATTGGCTATGAACAATCACTCCTGGGGAAAGTGGTGAAGGTCACATACCCGTTTTTTGTAGGCTCCAATAGAAGAATTTAATGGCACAAGTAGAGAAGAATAGGTTCTGTCAAGAAAACCAAAATTTGCTCACCCTGCGCATGGCGGGACGAAAGGATTGTGCTAGTCGTCGCAGGCTGCTCAGATCCAGCTGGAAGCCTCTTAGCTCCTGGGGAGACGCTGGGTGGATGAGGCTTGGCTGCTGCCCCACCGAGTTTTGCTGCTGCTGCCAGATGTTTGTCCTGGTCACCAGGAGAAGGTCACACATAAGGAGCTGCACTGCCTGAGGGAAACGGAGAGACACCATTATTTAGATGTGGCAGGTGGGAAGCCAGCCAGCGCTAATCACAAGCTGGCTGTATTAATGACACCCCTGTAATGGCTGCACATAGCTAAAACGTATCATGTATGCCCTGAATCCTAATCAATATTCCTATTATCTCTCCCCAGTGAGCAACTATGTCAATATATCATTATCATCTGTTGCCTGGTGACAGCTCTGGTGGCCATTTTGTATGGTGAACCATATTTTAAGGAATTGCTGATTACAGCATCGGCGTCTGATGAATAAACCGGGATGGTATAATTAATGCACTTTATACTGCAGGTGGAACCATTATGTGTGACAACCAATCAGCTTTTACATTTCATTTAAACCAAATAAGCTTTAATCAGCAAATAAAGAGATTTTTTTAATGATATTATTAGTATACACCTATTCCCCACTGCGAAATATTCACAAAACTAGCTAAAAGTCTACTATAACTTTGCCCATCACATGGCCAAAATCCATCAATACAGAGAGCAGCCTTCTACCAAATCCCAGGATTCAGGGCCTGTGCACACTTGTCCCATTGATGCCTTCTAATGAAAACCCCAGGAGCCTACTTACTCTTATCCTCAAGGTATCCCATCCTATGGGCATGAGGGTTCAAGGCCTGTTCACTCCTATCCCCTAAGTATCCCATCCCATAGGCATGAGGGTTCAGGGCCTACTCACTTCTATACCCAAGGTATCCCATGCCAATTGCATAAGGGTTCAAGGCCTGCGGGCTCTTGTCCCCATACTGTCCCTTCCCAAAGGCATGAGGTTTAACCTCCTGAGCGTTTCGCCCATGGCATGGTTTTTTCATAACCGCGCCACAGGCAATCAGCTGGAGATCAGATTGGCTGCTCAGCTGGAGGAGGTAAACATAAGTCTGGCGTCACTGGAGACGCCGGACTTACGTTGAAAGAAAGCGACGCCCCTCCAGTTAGACCGAGGTCTATGGCGCCGCCTACCCCTGCCCCATTTGCGCCACCGGTGACTCCGATGCTCCCGACCGCCGTAGAAAGACGGCGATACCTAGAGCGTGGCTCTAGTTAACTGGGGCTGAGTTTCATGATGCATGAAACTGAATGCTCAGAAGGTTAAATAGATTAATTTAATTAGGTTCAGGCACTCAAATGACATGAACAGAATTTTTTTTATGACGTCGTCCTGTAAATTACTGCAATATGTGCAAACATGGTCTAGTAGACATCCTGTATATAATAAAGTTTGAAGACACAAATGTTAAACAAAAATTATTTAATAATAAAATTCATAAGTTACAGGCCTACATCATAAAAGAAATAATAATTGAAACTGGTGTACCACTTTGGCAGTGGCATCACTAGGTTGGGTGTCACCTGATGCTAAGAAGCTAGGGTGTCACCCTGCAGAGTAGTATGTGGTGCATCACAGCAAAATGTGGGGGGTCATTAACCACCCTAGCGCACTGCCCGTATCGCGCCATTTACAACGGCGCGATATGGCAATCGAGGCAGTGTACACAGTACACTGCCTGTCATTTCCAGTTTCTCTCCGGAGCTCTTCACACAGCTGGTGTCATTACTGACACCAGCTGCATGAGAGGGAAAGCCGGCGCTCCTCCATTAACATGGAGGTCTACGGTGCCGCAAACCCGGAATGCTGCAGCGATGAAGACAATCGCTGCAGCTTTGCGGGGAGGCATAGGGTCTCCCCGCTGCCAGCTTCCCCTGCGGTTGAAAGGACCCTGATCGGCGAACGAACAGTGTTCGTCTCAACCGCTAGGGAGGTAAAATTTTCCTATCAATGGGAGGGGCTTAGAGTGATATGTTAAATAAAACTACTATGACTAAAATGCTATGCGTCAATGCATAATGCCCTGCAGCATTTTATTACCACAGCGCAAACATCTTCCCATCACTAGTATGGTAGACCATAATTCAGCACATGTGGTAATGCGTTGTTTTGTGTACAATCAACCTTTGTGTTAGCACACAGCACGCAGGTGCAACACAGCTAGTATAAAATGACCCCAAGACATTCCATTTCCTTTTGCTCAGAACCTCTTACAAAAATGAGTGCTGCAGGGTAAAGCCTAATACAACGCACGCAAGTATGAACAGTACCATGCTCTAATGCTAGCGCTAGGTCATATGCCCTGCTGCACGTGAAGCTTATTCAGCAGGTTTGTCTGGTGCAATTAATAGAGATGGTCACATTTTTTCAACTTGCTGACTTTGTGAGTTATTTGCAAGGCCCCTAAACATGATTTCATCACCAAAATTGCTGGAGATATAGAGAAGGGTTGGGGGAACACTATAAAAACAGTATTGGTCTAGCAGTTGGCATGTGCAGTTCTGCATACATTTTATTCAAATTTAAGGGAAAACTTGAATTCAAAACTTAGATTTTGAACTTAAATTTATGCAAATACTACACGTGCTAGAGCAATATTTTCTTTTTTTTTTAAACGTTCCCACAACCCTTCTTTAAACCTTCAGCAATGTTATTAATACCAAGTCCAGTGGCTTTGTAAATGATTTGCAAAGACAGATTGTTGAATTTTCAAAAAGATATTTGGCCATCTCTAGTAAAAATTAGTTAAACGTCCACGTGATGAAACGCGGCCTAAAGCTGGCCATACACCTTCAGATTTCTCTGTCAGATTTCCTTCAGATCCCCTTTTGTTTTACCAAAACCATGTAATATGAGGGACTTTCTAAACAATCAAGTCTACCTGTGTTCAATCACAGAGGACCCAGCACTACATAGTTGTTGGTAGATCTGATGGATATCTGACAGAAAGATCTGAAGGTGTATGGCCAGCTTAAGCGTTTATATTTCACCAGCCTGAGTCCAGCTCAGGATTACTGATTTTAGCAAGTTGTTTCAGCCTGAGCTGGACTAGGGGTTACCACCCAGGAGGTTAGAAATATAAAACAAAAGATTTGGCTTAAGATTTAACACATTCATATCAAATACATTTTCAAGTTTTAAGGATACTCAGTAAATATTAGGTTTTCTCTTTTAGCTGATTCATTCACTATTCAGAGCTTACCTACATGGTGAAGAGCATCATAGAAGATGTATCAAATATGGTAGGTAAGAAGCTGCCTCTGTATTGCACTGCAGGCACATTGCACACAGGGAATAGGAAATGCAATGCAACTACAATGCACCACAGCCACAACAGTGTCTGCTGCACTCACTGGATGGGAGGACACTACAACCTAGAGGCAAAAAAAAAAAAAAAAATTTGACTTGTTCCCACACCTCTACCCACCTTATCCACATTGGCATTGCTTGAAGGGCCCGAGTTCAGACTATCTCGCAGGTATCCGCTGGCCTTCTCACACTGACTCAGGCTGACCTGACTGCTGTCCTGCTTCCCCAGGAGCATCCGTACAGCTTTGAAGGCGTACAGGGCTGCTTTAGGCAGAGGGTTCCTAAGAAGAAAAAGTTCACACTTCTAACTTTTTTTTTACCATTTACAATGCTGTATCCCTGCAGGTTATTGTTTACAACTGAATTTTGATTGCCAATGCCCCAAAAATACCATTTAAGTCTCAATAAAGTGCTGCTTTCTGCCCTCACACTGCAGTCTTCTGAGAGAGTTATACCTACGCTCTCAAATGCTGGCAGACTTATTAGCATTTCAGGCCTTTTAAATACTGATTAGTAAGGGCACTGGAACTTACTCCATTGGCTTTTGAATTGCACATGTCATATTAACACTTCCTGCATACCTGCTCTGTGAAAAAAAAAAAAAAAACTGAATGCCACGAAAGGTGAACTGTAAAACATATAGCCTGACAAGTGCCCAACATTTGGAAATAGTCTATTCCATGTCAAGCTAGAACTATTGTCCACAGTCCCCCTCACTCACTCTGTGGCATGAAGAGATTTCGGCATGTATTCTACCACTGGATAGAGACGCTGAGCAGCTTCATCATCTCCTTGAAGCCAGTTGATGGCCACAATGACAATAGACGCCCACCACTTGGCCACAGGGTCCGTTCCTGAAAAAAAAAAAACAAGCAGTGATTAAGCCTTAAGCATGCATACTGTTAAGTCACCATCCCACACATCAAGAGAGCAGGACTACAGAGAGGACACAATGGTTCATATCTAGCATAGAACAGAGAGACAGACTTGGATTTGGTAATCCAGAGTAAATTATTTTGCTAACCCGTACTAGCAGAGGATTGTTGGTGCTAACCTGTAACGGCAGTCATACTGGAGCTGATAGAAAATGTGTGGTTGGGCACAGCAGCATTGTCAGAGCACCCGTTCAGCAGCTGTAGATACTCAAGAGCATCAGAGAACTCCCTGCAAAGAAAGATAGAGTCATGTTATCTCCTACTCTAATATAGACTCCCCAGAGTGAAATAAAACCAGGGAAAATGCACATTTACTAAAAGAATACAAATAGAACTCAAGTATTACAACTGTTCCTAAAGTCAGATTAATACCCTTCTGCCAAGTTTTTTTTATGTTGTTTTGGTGTTTGGAGGATTATGAAAACTTACCACTGTTTTTAGCGGATTTCCATTGTCATGAAGCTGAATTCAATAGGGGCAACTGCACAAAAACTGTCTGCTGAACACAAACTGTTTTCTGGAAACCAAATCTACCAATAGAGACAATTGATCTAATAGCAACCTCCTCTTACTTTCGGGAGGTTTCCTCTACCTTTCCTCTATGCTTTCCACTCAGGATGTGAAGTGCTCCTTGTAGGGTAGAGCAAAAAATAAATTCTACACATACCTAAAAACGTTTAGCTTGACATTGAAACTCATCTGATGACTTACCCCTCGCCATCAGGCGTGGGTTTCCCCTGTTCCGGTTGAGCCACACAATACAAAGCCTTTTCCAGGAGGTGTTCACGGAAAGCCTGAGTCACCTGAGCCAGTGGGTCCACTGTTTACAAACACAAAGTCACATCAGTTCCATGGATAGCAAAAATAGCCATTCTGTCCTTTTTATTGTGTATAAGCCAGTGTATTACATACAAAATGGAGTCTGCTTGGTTTACATAACTAGTACTTTTCATTAGTAAGAAAGTCACCAACACAAGGCATTTTCAGTGAGCTTACTCATTCCTACTAACAGAAGTGCACATACCAGATGCAATTTTATGTCATGCTATCAGAAGTGAAATACCTGCACTGCCAGCTGTACTGTACATCGTATCTCGAGGGGAGCTCCTCACACTCCAATCCCCATCTACAAAAAAACGATGACCCAAAGGATGGCACAACCACTGCATGGCAGGAGGAATGGTGACGCTCTGTGCCAGGCAAACCTGCCGCGCACTACACAGGAAGAAGCGCTGTAGAGAAGAAACAGGTACAAAGACAGAGTAAAAAAAATGGGATGCAGGGAGATGAAAATAGGATCATACCAGGATGAAAATGTCTCTCACCGCTAAGAAATGAAAACGTCTGTGTAGACTGGCCTTGACACGCAACGCCGCTCCCACATAGATCTCCGCAAGGGTGGCTACTGAGATGGTGTTGCCAGCACAGTCTGCCAGGTTGACGGAACTCAGAGCCATGTTGATTGCTGATAGATGACCTCCAGCATGCTTTCCTAGAGAAGAAAGGTTGTGGAACATTTGATAAACAGACTTCTCTTTTGTGTTAAAGAATTAATGACACTTGATCTTTTTGTTTAATCGAGAACAAGATTACATGTACCATTGCCAGGGATCAAAGGTCATTGGAAACAGGAGCCAGGTAGGCATCGCTTAAACACAATGAAAACTTGTGTGCATCAAGTAAACCATCCCAAGTGTGGCTTGGATTTACTGCTTTTGCAGGGAGGTAGTTATCACAGAGATAAGCTGTTTTAACAGCCAAGCAAAACCATATGCTGTTTGTTTTATCATGGTAAGGTACTGAAAATGGACTTCTCAATCACTGTAATGAGTTACATTACACAGAAATATATATTGTTAAAGTCCAGTTATTGTGTTTTCCTGCTTTGCTTAGAATGGTGAAGCATTGTATTCTGTCAGAATTGCATTTACTCCCTTTATGTCTTATTTCATATGGCACAGGTTCCCTTACCATTTCTGTACACAGCTAAAGAAATGTTTTGGCTAAACCTGAACACACCTGTCATGTGAAGCTGGTGCAGGCGGTGGTACACCAAGGCAGCCTCTCTGCAACTCTTCCTTACATCATCCTTCAGCTGATGGTCCCTGCGGAAGCCCCCGGCTCTGCCCGCCAACCAGCGGCCCACCCAGAGCCGCTGCAGCACATATCTTATGACGCTCCACATCAAGCTGCAGCAAAGGTCAAAGTTAGATGTGGGGAGAGGACGCCCCAGAGCTTTCAGGGCTTTCCAGAGGTGAAGTGAGGCCTGGGCAAAGTCCCCCTGCAAAAAGCAAACAATAACCTCACTCTTTATACTCTTAAGCTAGACATACATAGCTCGATTTTCCGTTCAATTCACTTAAAAAAATATTGTTTTAAAATGATCATTTAAAAAAACAATCGTACGCATGCTTCACAGTGCCATCGCATACAAATAAATCAAATACCATCCTGTCAGAAAACATTTGACATGTCTGATCACTTTTCAAACAATTTTTATTCAATTTGAATCACTGGTCAATCAATTAAGGCTTTGTTTCCATTGAAGCGTTCCTGTGCGGTTGCAGCCGCGCGGCTGAACGCATGGCTTAAGTTGTCGCGGTTGGGGCACGGATGCGTTTCAAAACGCTGCAGCTAGCGTTCAGAAACGCGCCCTAAACCGCATCCGCACCCGAACTCGCACAACTGCACCAGTGGAAACTATATTGAAGTTTCCAATGGATGCATTTGTCTAGAGAAAAGTATTACCACTACTGTCTTATGTAGGGGGGGCCACCATCCCAAATTACATATACAAGAAAGGGGGGTGGAGGGGCAGCGAGTTCCGATA
>CM070039.1:61973515-61989419 GCA_036250615.1 Ptychadena robeensis
ATGGATCAGCAGACATCCGCGTAACTTAAGGATACGACCCAGAATGTGAAAACCATTAAATGCTCTTTTTTTTAAAAAATGCTCCTTGGACATCTGGTAGCTAATTAATGCTATAGACTCTTTTAATGTGATATTCAAATTTTTGTCAATGTTTATGTGATTGTGTTGATATATACTGACACTACGTTTTTCATGTCAAACCCTCAATCTGAGGTGGCATCTGAGGGTTGGGCTGGCCACATATAAAGTCCCTACGTCTCTGCCCCTGGGCTAAGAGAAAAAAACTTTGGAAGGACACTGGGTCTGATTAATTATCGGAACTCGCTGCCCCTCCACCCCCCTTTCTTGTAAATGGATGCATTCGTGTGCGGGGGCGGCCGCGCGGCTGCAACCGCACAGGAACGCTACAATGGAAACAAGCCCTAAGAAGAAAGGAATCCATTTTAAAACGATCGACTTAAAACAATAGTTCTTAAGTTGATTGAACTGAGAAAATCTAACCATGTATGGCCACCTTTACAGGATACATGGGAGGTGAAAATTGTTTCAAGTAGAAGAAAAACACAAAAACACACCCACATAAACAGAGGCCTCTGCTTAATACTTCTCATGTACTTCCAGTCATTTTCTAAGACAGGCAATCGTTTCTAACATGTGCCTTAAGCTACTCCTCCAGTAATTGAAGAAGATAGTGTTATGCCCCCCAAATTTAAAAACGCCCCTTTTATTACACCTAGCATGATAAATTACCAGTATAACTATCTTGGATTGTAAATTCTATAGGCCAGAATCCTCTTTTCCTAAATGTAGTTTGTACTTGCTTGTTATGTCCTTCACCCCTTATTTAATGTACCCTTATTTAAAATAAGTTGGATCTTTATAAATTAAAGCTAATATTAAAAGTAAATCTAAGCTCTGCCATGTAAAGATTGTAGCTTTCTTAAGCCCCCCATACACGCTTAGATTTTATGGCCAAGCGCACACTCGCTGATCGGTTGGCGATCGGTCAGCCAAAAATTTGGTGCCGATTCAAGCTCTTTAGTTTAAAATCACCACCTGATTTTCGGGCTGACCGGTCGCCGACCGACCAGCGAAAGCGCGCTCGCCCAAAAAATCTAAGCGTGTATGGGGGGCTTTACATGTGTGCAACCATTTATCATGAGTTGCTGCTTTTTATCCAGCTGCATATTGTGTATTGGATAAAGAGAATCATTCACATTCTAACTTCAGCCGGTTTCCATACGGATCAGTCTACTAACCCCTGTCATTGTGAAAGTGGGATGGGGCAGCACTTCAAAGTTCTCCTATTGGTAGGTTTATAATACAGCAGAGCTGCTACAATCCCCGCAAGGTTTTTTCTCCATGTCCACCTGGTGTGATCAGTTTGGAAAAGGAAGGAAAATGCTCCACTGTGAGGGGATTGGTCCTTTTCTGTCACCAGGACAAGTGTCCCCATTAGATTTCCTAAAATTGTATGCTTTGGGAACAATGATGACAGCATAAATAAAGCTAGAAGACTTGATTAAGCTTTCCACCCCCAATCTAAACCTAAATACAGAGATCTATTTTGTATATATCAGATCCTGGAATCTCAGGACTGACACCAATCAGATGATATAAAAAAAAAACACAAGACCATGTTTACCCGAGAAAGATCAACATCAGCTTGCTTGCGGTGACACCAGAACTGGACTGAGGACTCCGAGTGTAGCCTTGTGACCGGCTCGCCATAAATAAAGAGGCGAATAAAGACACACAGCACCATGATCAGGTTTATAGGCCAGAGGAGAACAGATGGAGTGAACCAGCTGAACCATGAAGAACTACCTGTGAAGGAAAAGACATATGTTTATTTTAGATGAATGTCTGTCATACTTTTCAGATAAAACGCACCATCATTGTTCAGAAATCCTTAACATTTAAAATCTACTTGCTGGAATGAGTAGTATTTGGCCGTCCAGCCCAGATAATGCCCTGCTGAAGCCTCCAACATTGTGTATTGTTACAACATGCTGTGTGGTTACTAGGGAAGAGACTAAAGAAATGCTTCCTTCTGCCTGCAGCAGACTAATGATATTATCATCCATTTTGTTCTCCATCTTTCTACCATGAGCTTTGCTTTAATTGCCTAATAACAATCTGTACGAAGAAAAAGTAACCATACTTATTACCAGGGAATTCTAAATGTTAAATTCTATTGGTCTGGCAGGAACAATTCAATTACAAGTTCAGTATGGAGCAGACTGCTTAAGATACCAAAAAACTTTTAAAGACAAACACCAATGTTGGGTGTACAAGATCAGGCCAGCATTCTAACCTCCCTATAATTTTCCACTTAGTGGGAGCCTCATAAACAGACTCTAATGTAGCTGAAAATATATATAAGATACAAGGGAGCGGTGGAAATCCCACATATTTTGCAGAAAGCTGGACAGCCAAAGAAGTGTTTTGAGATCCCACATATTATTTTTGGACAGTGGACAGAGAGGGAGGCCATTTGAGATTCCACATATTAAGCAGGACGCTTGTCAGGGAGAGAAGCAGTCTGAGATCCCACAAATTTTGACGGACACTGGCCAGAGAGAGAAGCTTGAGAGAGAGAACGACATCAGTCATGGCAAGCCTTGACCTATGAAGCCTAAATATCATTAACTTACCAGAAGAAGACATTTCCAACATGCTTCTTCCACCACCATGAAATGTGGGGCCATCTGAGGCCTCTTGGCTCCTGGAACCACTCATCAAGAAGGACAGGGGATTGAAGGAAATACAGAGGAAGACAAAAACACAGAGCGCCATTCGAGATCGGTCCAACATGCCTGTACTGGGAGGAGACGGTAGTTCCTGCTTGACTTGTACCTGGAGAAATAAACACAAGGCAAAGAACACTTTTTAATGTCTCTTTCTTTTCAAATGCAGAACACTCTGAAGCTTTCTTAATAGCACGAAAACAGTAAAAATATTTTGCTGCATTGTGATCAACATAAATCTCAACACACAAGATGTTCACATATGTACCTTGTGGTGCATTGTACAGGATGATCAGTGTCCTATACAAAATACACAAGGGGCACTGCTGTGGAAATATATGATCTAACTGGGCGAAATTCTCATCGCCCACCCATGTTTGGGACACACGTTTGTGTCTATTGTCCCAAGAGCAGACACTGCAAATCATTATAAGCAATGAAATGTTGGCAGTGTATGGAACAATGTAAAGTAGAACATTGGGATTCTGAAAACAAAGCCGTGGGAGAAGAACAGGATTGTGAAATGCTTGCTTACAACTCAGAAGGAGTATTTTCAAGTTTTTATTTTCAAGTGTTAATGTTGTGCTGGTTTTGTGAACTAATAATTTTTTCAATGGATAAACATTTACAAAAGGTCAAGTCAAATTTTTCACCTAAATGTCTCATGTTGATAGTTCCATAAAGCTAAAAAGTCTAAATTTGTTTCCCCACTTTTCTGATTCCGCTTCCCCCCAATATCAAAATCAATCATTACTTAAAAACATTTGGGGTTTTTTTACAGCACCAGTGCTGCCAGCTCTGTCCATATACAATGCCATTATAGTGACACATGTGCAGTGAACTCAATCCTGATATGTTCCCAGTGACAATACTGTTAAGAACTGAAGGGAGAGCTGACAAAGCACAAAAACAACAGGACACAACCAACGCTGCAAGGATCAAGGCTTGTGTAAGTTGAAACATATGTAATGCATTTTTTGTTTGCCTATTAGATTGTAAGCCTCTACTCCTCCTGTGTCTTAATCGTACCTGTGTGTTATCTTGTGTTGCATCTCAACTCTAATTGAATGTACAGCACTGCATAATATGTTGGCGCTGTATAAATAAAATATAATAATAATAAATGGATTTGTTTTTCTAAATTGTGTCAATAGGCAGCACAGAAATGTTCGAAACTGTACGAAAGTCATCTGGGACTGTGAGTGCTGATCCTGATTTTAGGAGGTTTGTTGGTAAGGCCTACCACTCAGCTGTACAAGTTGCATAAAGGAGGCAGTCAGGTACTTCAGCTGTGCTGCATGTTCGGGATAAAGTAAGCACAGCAGAGACAAGTATAAAGAAAACCATGTTGATCGTTGCATTTTTAACCTACAGTACATGATTATAAAACGACCCAAATAGGAACATGGGAACAGGCAGACCTCCAATAGGAAGGATATCCCCAGAAACCTTTCAGACCTGCTCATCCCTGAAGGAGATTTGGGTAGTAATTACTTTCCTCTAGAGGGATTCCTATGTCTCTTTGACATAATGTCTGAATTTAATATAATGTCTGTCACATTAGAAGAGATGTGGTTAACAGGTTGGGTGTGTGTAAAATATATCG
This sequence comes from Ptychadena robeensis, assembly GCA_036250615.1. Taxonomy (NCBI): domain Eukaryota; kingdom Metazoa; phylum Chordata; class Amphibia; order Anura; family Ptychadenidae; genus Ptychadena; species Ptychadena robeensis. The sequence goes on from CM070039.1 coordinate 61,977,872, forward strand.
AAAGACAAAACTCCATTCTGGATATGGGAAGGTTAAGCATGATTTTACTGGAGTTTTTCCTTCATTTCATGTCTTGTATCATATTGCTTCCTATTGAGTTTACATTTCCAATGTAAGAGAGATTACTTGTTAGATAGGTGTCACAGATACAAAATTTGCCCTCTGATCATTCATTACCAATGACTAGATATGATTATAGAGATGTTGAAATTTGAAATGCAAAAGGTGATTAAAGGTGAGCTGTTTGATTAGCGCAACTTCAGTCTGCATGCTCATTTTAAATGTTCTGCCCGTTTGTAAGCATCCCTACTGGCTGCAGTGGAGGGAATGAATCTATCTTAAGGAAGCAATAAAAACCTCACCTCTGTATCTAATTTAAAAAGAAAAATTCTACTTGGAACAGCTTTGTACACTTGCTTGACTTAGCATCAGTATTTGTTCCATCTATCTTGACTGTGCTATGCACTGCTTGAGTTGAGGGCTTTTAGATTCCTTTATGCCCTTCTCACCATAACCTTTGTGGTTATTCCTCTATTTTCAGCTCCCAAGCCCTAATACATAGAGCCATGGTTTCCATGCACTGGTCAATGAGCCTGAAACAGCTGTATGCGGTTTGGAATAAATGTCTGTGTACCATAAGGCTATATTTGCACTGTTCACTAGCGGTTATGGATGTGCATTTGGCTAATGGGGCGTAAAGAAATGATTTGCATTGCTCCACCCACTAACCGAGGATTTTTTCCTTAGCTTTTGGGATTTGTGATGGATTGGAGCTAGTAAATACCTTCTGTTTTAAGAAGGCTCTATGGTGCTTCCTACTATCATTAAAACTATAAACATCAGATTCTTTTTTGCAAAACTCAGTATTTTAGGAGAGGGCGTAGGATGTAATTGAGGGTCTTACCGTGGCTTCATCTGTAAAGGGGCTGTCTGGCTCAGAGTCACTGTTACACTGGGATAGTGGACTGCCAGTGTGAGATGGGGATCCCACGTCTGATGGAGGTGGTGTGAGGACATCCATCATCTCAGTTTTCATGCCATCCATGTTAACCCCGGTGCCTGCCACAATGTCCTTCAAAGAGCCTAATAAGTAAAAAAGAAACATGCAAGAAAGAAATGCTAGTAGTATAAAGAACATTTTTAAGTAATTGCTTGACAGTTTCAGCTGTTTCTTAAGACTATGAGATGTGTACACACAGATCTGACCAGAAAGTGACAACAGAGTAAAGGGTTGATTCACTTATCTGATCACTCTAGAATAGAGCAAAGAGCTGTCCCTTAATAATTATCTTCTAAGACCAGTATAAGACCAGAAGAAATGGTGCATCAACACAAATACAAATAAAAATAGTAAATTGCTTTCTAGTTCAATAGGATGGGGAAAATAAAACAAAGCCATTTGAATATTTACTCGCAGATGATTGCTTAGGCCTTGGATAGTCCTAGTACAAAAATATTTCTACAATTCTCCACAATAAATGTGCAGGACTGCAATGTTAACACCCACATCCTATAATGCTATTCATTTAACTAGGTATTTAATTTAAAGCCACACTGTCCCTTGGCCAACATGCATAAGAATGCAGACGATATCATGATACTCTGAAAAACTCTGAAGGAGGTGGCACTAATGTGTCTTCCCCTATGGAAAGAGCTTATGATAATGCCAAAAGAAATAAGAAATGATTGCTTACTGTCTTTCTGTGCAGCCATTTTGAGCATCATGTTCTCTTGTTTTAGTTTGATGTTGCTCTGCTGCAGATAACGGATATAGTCGATGGCCTTCTTCAAAATAGCTGACTTGTTGAGCTGTAGGGAAAGACCAAAAATTATTTATCTTCCATAATGACATAGAGACCAGAGCTGTTCAAAGTGTCAATTATTGTGTATTTAGCGTACTGCTATTCATTTTTTAAAGAAGTTCTATCAAGACTGTATATACATGTCCACAGCTCAATGCAAAAGCCTGACATATGGAAGCCTGCTCATGAGCTGGGGTGCTAATATTTTGTTGGTTGTCATCCAGAACATGACTACATACAGTCTGAATGGTCCAGAAGTTTGTGAAAGCATGGAGGCAAAAAACATCTTCTGATATTAGTTTTGAGACACATGATTCCGTCCCAACCTTACATGAGATCTCTCATAAGCTAGCCATACACAGCACGGATTCCCCTGCCAATCGATCACTCACCCGATCGATTCCGCCGGGATCCTCAGGTGAGAACGATTAGGCAATTAGGGAATCCGATCGTGGCAGCCCACCTTGTACGGCCGGATCCGTGTCCGATGGATCGCCTCCCTGACCGCAACGCCCCCTGATCAGAGCACAATCGGACCCGAAAAGACCAACAGGTTGGTTCTTCCTCGGATCCGATTCTGTGCCCCTGATCCATCGGATGCGATCGGACGGGCAAGGTGGGCTGCAGGGGATTCCGGCACGATGGATCCGCGTGCACGCGCCCGGAATCCATCGCGCCAGAATCCGGCACGAATCCGTGCCGTGTATGGCAGCCTATAGGACAGTTAAACAACAGCCATTAATAAATGGTGTAACAAAAACTAATTTGCCTTACCTTGGCCTCTGTTCCCGCTACAAGGTCCTTTAGCTCAATGATCTTGTCATTGATGGAGGATCGGTAACGTTTCTCAATGGCGTTGTGTGCAGTACGTTTTTCACCTTTGCTGTTCAACATGGCCATCTTTCCATTGGCATTTAAACGGTTGATGGGCAGCTTGTCTGCGTCCACCATGAATGGTACCGTGGTTAATATGGTACCTCCGCTTACCAAGGCCTAGGGCAAAGAAAGGTAATCATGAACTGGAAATTTTACCTAAAGAATGTTTGAACTGGTAACTCTAGACAAATATGAACATTTACATATATGTGAACTGTTATGCCCACCAAACCACAGGCTAAACTGTATTGCTATTTCTGAAAAAAATATTTAAAATTTAATTGTGTAATCTAATAAACTCTTAAAGCGCACCTACCACTTGTAAGGTCTCTCTGCAGTATCAGCTTCAGCTCAGCTGATACTGCACAGATTGCTGACTAAAATAAACAAAACTGATTCTGACAGCTGGAGGGGTGTCTTTTTAGAGACAGCCCCTCCCACTGTATTACGTCTCGCCTAGGCCGGACGTAATAAGCTGCCGGGGTTACTGGGAATTCTCTCCCACAAGCCCCTGTGTCTGAGTCTTACAGATGTGACGTCAGTGTCACGTCTGTGAGACTTTGTGAGGAGAGGAGAGAGAAGCCTCTCTTCACAGGATCTAGCTGAGTGTCCCCCCTCCTCCCCCACACCGGAGCTGTGAAGAAGTCTCTGTCTGTGAAGGAGAAGGGGGGGGGGGGTTGTTGTTAGCTGCTGCCCGGAGAAGATGGATCAGGAAGTGGCTTCTCTGCCCTCATCAACATGTTACCATCATCAGATAAAACATAAGGAGGCAAGTCATTTACTTGTTTTTGTGTAGCAGTTTTCCAGGATCTGAACTGCTGACAGGTAAGTTATGTTTCATGTATTGTGTTTATTTCATGTATGTGTATTTTTTTTGTTTTAGTTTAAAACCGCTTTAATTAGACTAAAAAGCAGCAGGGTCTAGCCAGTATGGATTCATAGTCTACACCCATGTTTAGAGAAGAAGACCACACATAAATGCTGTATAATACTAGCAGAACAGAATCACAACAGTAGGCCAAGCAGTCAATATATTTATAGTTGTCATTTTCAACTATCTATTTCATCAACTTGTTTTGGGATCTGCATTGCTTGGACTAGGGAGCATTTTGAAAGGGTTTCCTAATTTATTTAAAAACTAGCAGGACTGGTTAGTAAAATCCCTCTCTGGCTGTTAGCTCAATGCGGTCCTGTGTTAGGAAGACTTCCTGGTGCGCAAGCTCTCATCACCCCGTCTCACAGGTGTCCAAATGCGCACAATCCAAACTGAACGATTTCCGCACTCAGGATTAAAATCTCCAAAGTCCTTTATTAATTACAATGTAAATCAAAACGTACAGCACACAACATCTTAGCATCCCCGGGGGGCCACCTCCACATCTCTTATGCGTTTCATTCAATTCCCATGCTCTATGAATAAGTCCCGCTAAATGATATGAAACACATAAGAGAGGTGGAGGTGTGCTGTATGTTTTGATTTACATTGGAATTAATAAAGGATTTTGGAGATTTTTACCCTGAGTGCGGAACTCGTTCAGTTTGGATTGTGCGCATTTGGACACCTGTGAGACGGGGTGATGAGAGCTCGTGCACCAGGAAGTCTTCCTAAAACAGGACCGCATTGAGCCAACAGCCAGAGAGGGATTTTGTCCATCGGACTTTGACTGACATGGGAGGTGTGCGGATTCATTTTTTCTTTTGGTGCAGTAATAGCTGCTATTTTGCTGTACATTAGGAGTATATATATATATATATATATATATATATATAATGATTCATGTAGAATGGAATTTGTTTACATAATTTTTCTCTGATATAGTGTATCACGTTGCTGACCATGACTTTGAATTTACTTCAATGGGAATTTAGATTGTAGTGAGGTATTATAGGCTTGTCCCCACTTAGGCGATCACCCGCAATTTTAATTGCGGAACCTAGTAAATTCCAAGTTATAATTTCGATGCGCTCAGTCCTGTTTCAAATTCTCACCGGCATCTGCAGTGGTGTAGTATGGATGGTTGTTGTTGCTGGTGATGTTTTCATGCCTGACATCATTGTAGAGTCCGTTTTAACTGCTGTAAGGACAAGAGAGTCTGCCTTGATAAAATGAGGCTGTAGCAAAACCTGAAGGAGATAGAGGGATGGTAAAGTTAATAAAAAGATCCATCCAGCAGAGGGTAGCCTCAAAGACAGAGCTCACTCACCGGAACCTGCTGGATTTGTGAGGCAACAGAAGTGGCAGTGGTCAGGAACTGCTGAGGAGAAATGCTCTGTGTGTGAATGGTCAAAGACTGCTGCATCTGTGTAGAGGGGTGCGACTGGAGTGGCTGGGCAACCACACTCTGTAACGTCTGTGCTTGTGGTGCGACGCTCTGCATCGGCTGGTTTGCTATATTCTGTGCAGGCTGGCTGACAACACTCTGTAGTGGTTGGTTGGTTGCACTCTGTAGAGGCTGATTTGCAATGCTTTTTAGCGGTGGACCTGCAATATTCTGCAGGGGCTGATTTGCTGTGTTTTGCAGGGTGGAACCAACCTGTGTAGCTGATGATAAACAAAAAGAGAATTTAAGATTAAGACATTTTCAAACAATACATCAGTCTTATAATGTCCTAGAAGTAAAAACAAGAATATGAATTGGCTGTTATGGTTTTTTGAATTTTATTAAGCCAGGAACATACGGACATGCACCTATGCTTCTGAATGCAAGAAATCTCTCAATTATTAATGAACACCTATGTGGTCCCTATAAAATATAGTAATGATCTGAAGAATAAGTATAAAGGTGCTGGGGAAGAACCCAGATCAACAGTGTTTGAAGTGTCAGTTTCCCATTGGGCTTTAATAGACCACAAGGAGTTGTTAAATAACATAGTTGCAAACATAATCATGTACCCTCTTATTAAGATATGTGCTTGGATTAAAACATTTGAAAAGACAGGGCCTGTTTAAGCATATGTCATCTCTTACAACTAGTTGGATAATCTCAGTAATTCTTGGTTACACATCAGCAATTAGAAAGAAGGTATAAACCTACTGTTACTAAGTGCATGGCAGTTCATGTGAGTTGAAACAGTTCATTAGCATAGTATATTAGCAGCTAAAAAAGGAAAAACAGGGGTAGATGACAAAAACTAGAAAAAGAACACCTGGATTAATCTGGATATGTGCTGTGATTGACCTATACATGAGGGGAATGTATTCAAGATTTACATTAGGGCCACAGAATACCAACTATGCATCACATTTCTGCAGCAGCGTGCGTAAAGCTTGCCACACATGGTTAGATTTTAGCATTCAATCGACGTTTTTCGATCAAAAAAATTATCGATTGTAAAAAAAATCAATGTGCTGCCCACATAGTACAATCGACGATCATTGATGGATTTTTGTCAAATCGTCGATTGAAAAACGATCGGACAGGTTGGAAAATTTTGCTCGATTGGTTGATTTTTTTGGCTCGATTTTGATGGCTTGATTTGTGTGGCTACTTCCCTTTAACTTCCGATTGAAACTAAATCGTAAGAGGAATTCAATCGACGATTTTTCGATTACTTCGATTAACTTTTCAGTCTAAATTTAACAATAATCGTACTCCCCATGTGGTGTACATCAATTAAATTAAAATCGATTCTCGATTTTTTTGATCGAACTACAAAATCTAATCGAACCTCGATTGAACGCTAAATTGAACCATGTGTGGCTAACTTAAGTAGGCAACTAGAGATGAGATGTCAAAATGTCAGCATTAGCATACAGCAATTTATGCAGGCTGAAACTAAGCCAATCGAGTACAACAGTTTCTGTGCTTCATTGCCTCAGCTTCAGTCTGCACAAAAATTTCATGCCAATATTGAAATTTCAGCATCTCTACACAGCACAGTGGTTCTCAAACTTTCCTTGCAGGGCCCCCATTTTCTACTTAGGGACATTATCGAGAACCCCCCCTCCCCATTCAAACACAGATTAAGAATACCTTTGCTCCCCAAGTGGGAACCACTGATTTAGCAGATGCAGCTCTTTTTATGGGTAGCAGATAGATGTACCTAGTGGTCACTGAGTACTCAGCCAACATTTTCCAACCTGTTATGAAAGTATTTACCTGTCTGACTATTACACTGAGACTGTGCTGGTGTAACCAAGCTCTGCCCAAATGACATGCCCTGCAAATGCTGGGTTTTATTGGAGGCCTGTAACTTGGGCTGGACAGGCTGTGAGGTGGGGCAGATCTGCATGGGCTCATCATCGAGAAGGCTCTGTAAACCAAGCTTTAGCTGTTGCATGTGATTGTCCTGAGGCAAAGTGGCCGGTGGCGGGTTGTGGAAGCCTGGCGTGGACAGAGGACATATTTTCATGGGGGTGGAGGTAGCAGGTGCAGCCAATAACCCCTCCAAAGAGCTCAGGGCAGCCCCTCCTGCGAGGTCCACATTGGGGGTGGGGTCCTGAGTACGACCACTGACTGTTCCAAATGATGCATCAAAGAACCCAAAGTCGTTGTCGTTGTTGTTAATGAGCTGGAGCATATCTAGAGAGGGAGAAATATATATACATAAGGACAGAGTACTACAGAACACACACGACTTTATACATTCTGGTAACATCTAAGCAAAAGCTGTACAGTTACATTTCTTTACAAAGTAGATCTCTGTGGAAGCTACATTCTCTCTGTAGTGGTTCAACACTTCTCCTGTTTAGTCACAGTTAAGCCCCCCATAGATTTTTTGGCCGACCGATCAGCGAGAGTGCGCTTGGCGATCAGTCGGCGACCAGTCAGCCAAAAAAATCGGGTGCCGATTGAAGCACTTTAGTTTAAGATTGGCAGCTGATTTTTTGGCTGACCGGTCGCCGACTGATCGACGAGCGTGCTAGGCAATCGGTCGGCCAAAAAATCTAAGGGTGTATGGGGGGCTTTAGTGAGTGTAAGTTTAGCTAATTGCACAGATAGTGTGCAACTCGGCAGAGGCACCACTGCTTCCACACAGAGAGCAAGGCTACATCTGTGCAGCACATTGGCAGATAACAGACTTTTCTATTCACATCTCTGCTGCTTTTTATAAAAAGTACTGAACCCTGTATTGCATAGAGTAGGGTTAGGACCCTATCAAGTATTTATTGCTAATTTAAGTCTACTGTTTTTATTTAGTCTTTCTCCTTAATTAATCTATATCCATAATATACACTGTGAGATATGAAAACAAGCTTATAGCTCCTCATTATCAAAATCTACTCAGCCATAAAAAAAAAAAAAAAGGTTAATCATATTATATCAATATTAACCCATACAGTAAACAAGCTCTACTTATGACCCGCCCTCCCATAACTGCAATCTGTCATACAATGCATTATGGATGAACATCGATATTTATACTGTATAGCCTCTGTTCATTCTATTCTAAAACGCATCACAGAGAGAACGTCAACTCTTTTACTGACTTTAATAGTGTTGAGCGAGTATATTAAATATCGGCATTTCGAGAATTTGTGGAGATCACGAATATAGTTATATCTTCGTAAATATGTTATATCTTTGTAAATTTTGAATATTCGAGATTCTTGGGGAAGTACCAATATTCATGCGTTCCAATATTCATGTTTACAAGTGCCAATTTTTGCAATGAAATACTTCTGCGCAGCTGCTTTTTCACAATCTGCCACTAGATGTCACTGTGACAACACATTGCGTTCACAATATTGGCATGTACAAGTGCCAATTTTAGCATTCAGTAATTTTGTCAGGAGATCTAGAATTTTCACATTTACTTAGAATATTTGGAAAATTATTTGCAAAGTGTCGCAAATTCAAGAGACATATGATAAGACACAACCCACTATTTAGGATCCAACCTAATTCATAGGATACATGTGAATTTTATGCATACAATTTCAGCTATGTTATACAATCTGACTTAAAGGCTAGATCCCAACTTGCAGGATACAACCTGGATCACAGGATACAAACTGATTGATAGGATTCCATCTGACTTAAGCCAGGCGCCCCATAAAAGACTACAGTCTTTGTCGTGTCGGGCAGGACAGTGGTACACATGTAAAATATTCTGTGGGTGACAATTATTATATATTGCCTTGGGGCGATTATTACCTGGTGTTTATATGAGATGCACTCTAATTTTTAGGATACAACCTGACTTGCATATATAAGATACATACATATATGTAAGATGTACATGATCAGACAGTGCATGTGACAATTGTAGAAAGCCATAGCATATGCTGGATCTGTGAGCTTTACAATCTGTGAAACAATCTTATAATACCCACAGACAGACAACCACAAATCACAGAAAAAAACCTTTAATTACAGAAGGTGGTCAGAGGCCTCACTTCCATCACAGATCCATAACAGAAGTTCATAAACTTCCTGAGGTCACATTTGTGTCCTGTCCATACAAAATATCCTGCATGGGGGATAGGGTGCTTCATACCTCTTACAAACATTTGCTGACAATGTCATATTTGTTTGCAATCAATCATGTTACAGTCATAGTCTGCATGCTCACCAACCTAGTTGGCGCTTTACGAAAGATCAATCAGAATCAAGTCAAAATTGGGTTTTAAGAAGTTAAAGTCAATGCTTGGCCACTGAATGAAATCGTAGGGGTGGTCTAGGACTCTTGATAGCGCTGTACCTTCAAAAGTGCACTCCATGAGCACGGCAAAAAAGTGCAGGGCTCAAAAGCCCGGGTGCCAGAATATGTGGAGTCGCTCCTGCCCAAGAGCTGACACTCCAATGTGGTGGTGAGATAGGGCGAGATGTTTATTATAAGTAAAGTGACAGGGAATTTTGTGTGTCCCTCTCTTGGTTTCCCACACCCTCCCATCCCTCCACCTCTTCTAGCAGTTCCACCTCTGCTGGAAGGAGCTCAAGGGGGGTGAAAAACAGTGAATCAGAGCTGGGAGATGAGGTGACTGCCGGGGACCAATCAGGGAGAAGGAAAGGAGCCAGCCCAGCCTGGCCATAGACGGAGGAAGAACCAACCTCCTCTCTCAAGGTTACTCTCGTTCAGCAGCCCAGCCTCCTCCTTCTCAGGGTTATTATAGGACATTGACAGGCCAATACACATGGCTTAGGACCTGTGCTGCGCTACTGCACAGGGGAGCAAAATTACAAGGTGGGGGCATCGCCAGAAGCACATGGAAATGCTTCTAGCTTACCGTGTTTAGTATTCACAAGAAATTATTAAAGCATATCTGACCCCAACAATAAACCTTTTTTATATTCTTGATCTGTAAACTCCATAAAGGTGTTTTGTAGTCCCGTCCAAGGGTGACAATGCTGCTCATTCATAGATGCAGCAGAATGAGGAAGTGTTGTCACCCTAAGGCACACAGAATGTTATGGGCAGGAGAACAAGTAAAAAAAGGAAACAGTGGAGAAACAATGCAGTTGACACATAGGGATTGGTAAATTTAAATATATGACATTTTTAGTCTTGGATGTACAAAGTTCTAGCACATACTTAGTGTGCCCCCATAAAATTTTTCAATAGCCTTCTGTACTGACAGCAACATTAAAGGGGCACAGGCGGCAATAAAGACCTGAGAGAGGATCTAGCACTGTTACTATAAAACAACAGAAATGTAAACTTGACATCAATTAAAGTTACAACTTAATTAAAACAACATAAACATTTTGAATTTTGTTGTGCATGGGGCCTCTTTCTACACAATCTCCAACAATGCAATCCTATTCCCAAGAGGTATATATTTTTATTGAATACCAATGGGATTTGAAAATACTATTGATTTGAGATGAAAATGTCCAACTTTGCTTTTCATAGCTTTCCAGAACATGGGCAAAGAATATAAAGCAGACATAAACCGCTTAGGGTTTCATTGCCTGTTTAATGGCCACTCATTTGCTCTGTCGGCTAACAGGGGTGCTAGTGACCAGTATGAGGGGGAGAGGCTACGAGCGAACACTACCAGGGACTTGTGGCATTCATGTCCTTGCTGCCATGATCATCTAATGGCTTCAACACTGTGAGCCATGAATATTGTCCCTGAGTAGATTCATATATCCAGTACTAAGGCCAGAACAGTAATGGCTGCTCACACTACAGATTTACTAATCCTTACCTTACCCCCAAACGGCTAAGCTAGTCAAAGGATCTTGAGGCTGCACCACAGGCTTTCCTTTCCTTCATAATCCCAACCCTGGATGTGCCCTCTCACCTCTCTATACTTCACCAAAAGCCCTCCCCAACCCCCAATGGCAACTTGTCTGCATTGCAGCAGTCTAATGACCCCCTCACCAAGACTTCCATAACCTGTGGCCTGTTGGTCACTTTGAACCACAGAGCACAACCATTAAGACCCCCACTGGTTCATTATCAAAAATATGTGTGAGGTTCTAGCCTTCTTCTCCTTACTTACTGTCTGATTAATCATTGAACAAGGAGAAATCTCCATAAAGCTAGCTATGCACTGGTTGATTAATACATGACTAACTACATCATTAGTATCTTCCTGATGCTGATCGATTTCTTGCTCCCATCAACCATTATATAGGATATTCTGCCAGTAGCCAATACCAAAGTCGATTTGGCTTTGACTTATCTATGATGGGCAATGCCATCCTCCACTTTCAAGAACCTTTCCTCACATCAACATTCACCATCCTCCCTTCACAACAATAGGCCCATACTAAGCCAGCTCTTTCTGCGCTGCTTCACATTTGGGCTTCATTCTGCAGCAGACCAAGGTCACTTTGTGGCCAGGCCTAATAACATAAGCCATGTTTGGACATCAACAGCTGGAGGAAGCCCCTCTGGATGTTTCCAGTCAGGAGAAAAGAACCTGGCTCTGCAAAGCTTTTGTCATAGGGTGGGCGGGGGGGGGGGGGGGGGGGGGG
>CM070039.1:61998160-62023510 GCA_036250615.1 Ptychadena robeensis
GGTAGATCTGATCTGAAGGAAATCTGACAGAGAATCCTGCAGGTGTATGGCCAGCTTAACTCTACTGAGCATCTTTGGGATGGCTTGGAACTCCAATTGCAAATCAGATCTTCTCACCATTAGTACCTAAACTCACAAATGTTTTTCTAGCCACAGACACTCTAACAGAAAGACTTCTTAAATAAACGTAGGTCAGTATAGAATCAAATCTATATAGCTTTTTATTATTGCCTATACTTTTGAAATAGGATCTTAAAGGCAACTACTGTCTATATGTTAAACAACCACAAATATCCTCCACCAGCTCAACCCTACTATACTCAAAGACTGAGCACTCACCTGCTTCTATATGTTGGACAATCAGATTGTTCCTGGATAAACTACATAGTGACACCTGCTAAAGTCATGCATGAAAACCAGGTGAGCAGTTTGGTTGCCCCGTGTAGGGATGTGTCATTGGTGGGTTGGCTCCACCAATAGGATCATTGGTATGACATTGGCTTAAGGCCCCTCACAAGCAACACCATGAATATGTGTTTGAGCAGAAACCACATGCAGAGAAATTGGCTGTATTGTTACCATTTTATTTGATGTACTTCTACATATTGGTGCTACAGTAGTAAGTTTCAGCAAAACAAACTGCTTCTTAATAGACAGACATACATGGGAGCATAGGAGAGAATATTCTCAGTGACAGGTTAATGACTCCTAATGACAAAAAACTTTAAAATATTTATAGTGTTCCACAGTTTAAAAATAAGATACACAGAAGAAACATGATGCAACAGATAAATACTTTCCTCTTAACATTAAGGGCTTGTTTCCACTAGAAGCGGAAGCCCGCGGCGCGGCTGCAGCCGCCCCCATTCATCTCAATGGCGCTGGTCCCCTGTCCGCGGAATCGCGCGGCCGTCCGCCTAAAAACTCGGTCGACCGAGTTTTTAGGCGGCCGTCCGCCCGATTCCGCGGCCGCCCAGCACTGACCGCGGCCATAGGGATGAATGGCCGCCGCTAAGAACCGCATGAGATGCGGTTCTTAGCGGCGGCGGTTCTTAGCGGCGGCAGCCGCACCGCAGGCTTCCGCATAAGTGGAAACTCAGCCTAAGAATCTACAATTAGTGTTTGCATGTATAAAATATAAAATAATTTAAGATAAAATATACATGAGTAGCATGTTATCTGGAAATGGGACGGATCTGAGATGGCAGCCTGGCAGTGCCAAGACAAGGGTGGATTTATCCTTTATCAGTATAATATTCTTTTGCATGCGGCGAGCAGGCCACAGTGTGCAGCATATCCAGAGTAAGGGATTTAGTACAATAGAGGAGCCTGTACAACTGTGCTGGAGAGAAAGATGTAGCGCAGCAACACGATCATATAGGACACAATATTAAATCAGAAGTTCCCTTATCCAACCTCTGCAAATTCTTTCCTGTTACTTGCTGTGTTCCTCTGTAACATTGTAATTCCATGTATACCAGTAATAAAGAACTTATTTATTTAACCACAATTATTTCCTTTTAAGTTAAAAATTCACATAAACCCACATTGTAAGTACAACAGTAATAGAATAAATCACAATATTACAGCAACATTTCCATATACAACCACATAGAGAGGAGGTGTTGTTCATTAGCAACAAATCAGATTTTGCCTAACAGCTTAACTAATGTGTATAAAACTAAGGCATTCCCAATGGATATTATTCATGTACATTTTTTTTAAAACTTTAATAAAGAATGACAGTTCTATGTCTTTAAAGCTGGAAGTGCTTCTGTACAACCATAAGCCAATAGAAGCGTTTACTTTTCTGTCTACTTTAACAGGGCAGGAAGGACCCCCATTTGCTGGTTGTTGCTATGGAGTGTACCAACTACAATGTTGGATTGTTGATAGCAGGGGAGAGATTTTGACAATTTATGCAATGTGCCCCCATTGACTTTGGTAAGACCAGCTTTACCCTAAGGGATCAGGATCTTCTAAAGGTCTCAATGGCCATCTCTCTCTTTCCCTTCATTCATTAAGCTAGGCATACACGGTTAGATTTTTGCGTTAGATTGACTTAAAACGATCAAAGTTTACATCGAATGTTGGACATTTTCCGTTGATTGTACAACGATCAAACTAAAATGGTAGCATTTTGTTTGTTGGTCAGAACTATTGTATTTCATGAACACATTTATATATCGTCGATTTTAGTTATATTCCGATCAAACCTTTAATGTGGTACTACTTTGGATTCGATTACGATCGATGTTCGATGAACAAATCAAGATCAAAGATCGATTGTGCTAAAATCGAACCGTGCTTAGAACATGTTCAATGAAATGCTAAAATTCAGACATAAGCATGCAGACTGAAACTGAGCCAATCAAGTACAACAGCACTGTACTTGATTGGGTCAGTTCAGTCTACATACAATTTGCATCCATTTGCATTCTAAAGTCAACATTTTACCATCTCAACTAGTACATGGGCATGCTCCAGATCTGGTCTTTGGATGTCCCTTATGAAACTGGTGATTGCTCGAAAACAGCCATATCGAACATGACCATTAAATATGGCCGATGTCTGATGCTTTGTCTAGAGACCGCGGGTCTCCAGGCAAAGCATCGGCTGAGCTGGGGAGAGAGCAGAGCTGTCTCCCCGGATCCGCCGATATCTGATCGAGCCATCTGTACCCTGCTTAAGGGTGTACTGTAGAACTGATTATTTGCTATGGTCAACACCACCATTCCCTATATATATTCATCAACAGAACAGGTTTTATATACATCTCATGTCATTGCTAGGACCAGGCTGCTTACATTCAGACAGTGCAGTGATTTCCCAAATTAAATAATGGCAAGTACAATCCATAGGCAGCAGTATGAACAACTTTTATCCCCCACCCCCAATGGTGGTGTAAACCACCACAGCAAAAAAAAAAAAAAAAAAATATATATATATGGCATTCAAAGAGTTAATATGACCACTTTAATAATGGAAATAATGTAAGTTATGTTTATGTTAGTGTCCACTTTTATATAAATGTATAGATTCCCTGCAGTGCAAGAGGGGATTGTGATTACAGTAAGGAATGCCCAATAAAATCAGCAGGAGTTGACAGTGTTGGGTTACAGGAGACCCCCACTTAAAAATTCGATGACAGAAAGTTGTACCTAGAAAGCAACTCCAATAAATTGGCAAATACAGAAAGATTTGTTATATTCATACTCTAAAGATACAACTTCCCCTGTTGTTCTTATGACTGATTAATTAATGAATTGCTGAAGAACACCAACAACAATTTGAAAATTGTACAGTATTTGTCGCACCGTATTACCTTGCTTACCGCTTGCATCCAAATCCCGCTATCACTGTAAGCCAACCTAAGATTCTATAACCTCGTGCCCTTCATCCCACAGTACACTCACTTCTACAACAAGCTTCACTGTGACAAATCTTGTGGATTTTATAAAGTTTGAAATTAAATGTAAAAAAAAATGAATACTTCAGAAATAATTATTTCATACAGTGTATAACCATGTTTAACAACGGAGAGAGAAGGGCAGTTACCTTTTTCTTTCATACTCTCTCTCTTTCTACTCTCTAATGCAGCTCTCTGAAGCAGGGGGTTTGAGGGGGTAGGGGTCACTTCTCTTGTCCATTCAGCTATGTGATCTGTGACCTATAGCTACTTTTCTCTGTAAACATTTAGTGATATAGCTAACATTAGCTTAGTAAACCATGTGAAACTGGGACTATAGCAGAAAATTATAAAACACATAATGTAATTTCATTCTTTAACCTCCCTAGCAGTCTGCCCATAACACTAAAAAACGGCACGGTAGGGCAATCGCGGCAGTGTACAGAGTACACTGCCTGCCATTTCCTCCCTCCCCTGTCCACACAGCCGGTGTCATTAATGATGGCTGTGTGGGTGGAAAAAGCCAGTGCTCCTCCATTAACATGGTATATTAAGAGAATCGATGCAGCTTTCCGTGGTGTATCAGCTTCACCCCATGCCCAGTTCCCCTGCAGTTGGGGCAAACCCGAAGGCCCAACTAACTAGGTTCGTCTCAACTGCTAGGGAGGTTAAACATGATACAGAAACTAAATGTAACACTACACATTAATCAGAGAGTGTCATCATCATTCTGTCATGTAGAGGTTTTGGGTTTTAAAGAAATACCCTCTTAGTGAAGTCCTGGGGGGGGCGTGTGCGTTCGGGGTGGGACGGCGGGGCGGGGCTCTCCGGTCACACTGTCCAGCCGATTCAGGTACACTCCTACCTTAGGAGGGTCCCTGTATACGGCATTTTACACATTCGGGCCTGTGATTGGAGCGCCCTCTCGCCTGGATCCACCCCCTCCCTCGAACGGGCACGCACCTCCCGGCCGCCGCCCCGCCCCGGCGTCCCAGGGACACCGAACGGCTTTTAGCTGAACTTGGGGGAGGGGGGAGAGAGAGGACACGCGGCGCAGTTTGGGTCACCCTCATGATCGTATCTCCATCATTCAAGCTGATGCATGATCCACATCATGTACCTGTTTTTTCTTTTGTTCCCCTTCTTCTTTTTTTCTTTGATTTTAACGTCGATGTTGAGCTCAGATGAGCCAAATCTGTTGCGGCATGGAATCAGCGCCATATGGTGATTCTTTCATTTATCCTGTAGATTCTGACCCATTTTTTAGTGGGATGAAGGGCCGGCATAGGTCTCTTTTCCCTTGAAAACCCCCCCCCCTCTTTGGTTGGGTACTTGGGTCGTCCGTTGGAGCCATCTAGGTCCCACCTGCGGGAACTACAGCCTATCATCGCTGACATGACGAGCTGCCTCCTCTATATTTCCTCTCCCTTTTACATCAGGATGTTGTCCCTACTATCCGGTATGGAATTGTGTAATTCAACGGCTGATATTGGAACTGTTCCAAATCAATAAATTTAATGGTGGATTTGCATATAAACAGTTATGTATCAATTTAATTTAATTCATTTAACGTATCAATTGAGTTGAACCTGCTCTAACTTACAACTATGAACTGTTATTATCTATTTATAAACGGTTTTGGATGCATCTTGTTGGTGCAGTTGACATGGGACAAAATTTTGCAGTGATTGTAAACAAATATTTTGTAAATATTTTAGATGGGAGCCAATTATTTGTAGAGTCAGCCTTACCTGTTGGGATGTGAATGTGTACTCTGTGACCACATTATATACAATAATGGTACAAATCCAGTCCTCAAAAATGTATAGATTTTACATGCATACTTAATTTTTACCAACCGAACTAGATATTTAATTGATATTTGGATTTTCTCCTGTAATTTGATGGTTGTAAGTCTGAGGAAGCCACTACCAAAGGGCGAAAAGTTGACATTTAAGCCCATCTTTCTGGAAAATTGTAGTTGTGTAACCCAAAGGTACACCCGCGATATACGATCAGAGTAGTCGATTCTATTTGTATTGACCCGTAATGTATGTGTTTTTTTGTATTAAAATCCTCCTTTTAAATTTAATAAATCTCTAACTTAAGTATTTTTTTTTTTGCTATATCTGAAGACGTATGTTAATTCTAGTAGTTGCCAAAAAAGTCCCCACGAGGGTACCCTCTTTCCTTCCCCCCCCCCCCCTTCTCCCCCCCTTTTTACCTTCTCTTAGTGAAGTCCAGGAGAGAAAAGACTTGGGAGCGAGTCATGTGACCAGGAATGGGCCAATTTGATTTTTCAACCATTGAGTCCCAGCAAAGCTAGACCAATAACCTGAAAGGGATTAGAGGAATCACTCGCCAGACATTCTTAAATCGGAACCCCCTACACTAGAAAACCAAGATTGTGGTCTGCCTTTCCTGCTACTTGTCAGGAGTAATCTGGGGATGAAAAATAACAGCAATCAGAAACTAGAGGAAATTTTTGCTTTGGGCACCCAGGATAAAAAAGTAACATTTCTATACAAGTTCATGTGATAACCCACCACACAAAATTCTTCATTCTGAGTGAAGGTCTCCTTATTAAATCATTTCTGCTCTGCTATGTGCAGAAATATGGCCAAGGTAGTCATAGTTTCTACTGTCCAACTGAATTAGCTGAGAGGTAAGAAAAGATGTGCAAACATTGCAGTTCAGGTATACATTACGCCTTCTCTCTCTCTAAATATACATATGAAAAGAGACATACCATCTTAAGAGAGATGAGACATGCAGTGCTATTGCAGTTACACTGGAGGTGCAGATAGGGAACATTTACAATAAGAGAAATTAGGAATGTGCAGAATGCCACCTAGAAGGACACTACCGCCAAATACTATGGAGCAGGCCTCAAGCCTAACACCCTTCTGTCCTATAACCGCAGGAACTAGTAACTCCTCAGAACAAGTCATTAATGAAACCAAAAGGCCTCAAAAGATCAATCGTTAGTAAATTGCTATTTTACTGGATCCCAGCTCTGAGACAAAATTGGTATAAGAGTGGGATGGGGAAGCAGCAATTTTGTGAGGTGAACACCGCTTTAGGAATTTATTACATCTGAAGTCTAAATGGACTTCTCAAGGAAAGAAAGCCTGAACAAAAACTATTTAGCACTCAGACTGCTGCAATCATATAGCTAAAGGATTAATTCATTACTGTAGAGTGCACTTACTGAGCACATTAATCTACCTATAGACAGCTTTCTCTAGTCCGTCCATCATTAAAATTGCTAGTTAAATTTTAATTAAACCATTTTAGTTTTCATTACATACATTCCTGGCAGCGTCCTCATCCAAAGTAATGTCCGGCACACAAAAGATGTACTCCGATCCTTTAACCGACCAGCTGCAGCATGATGATGTCATCACGCTGCAACAGTCCACTAGAGAATCGGGTGGGGATCGTAGTGTGTATGGCTACCTTTACACCCTGTGATGTAATACTGGAAAGCAGTTACCAGCAGAGTGTGGTGCACAGCTCCACAGCACCCTGATTCCATAATTTCCAAAGCTGTAACCTCAGCATGTCATGCTACAGTAAAGGGCATCTCTAGGTAGCTTGTATTTGCATTCACACTGCCAAATGTTTATGAATGTCAGGTTGGGAGGGAAAAGCCTGGAGAGCCCATCCATCTATGGTTCCACTGTCTAGAAGCTGATCGGCTGATATTTCATCATAGATAAAAGCATATCAAGTACCTAATGTTTAAGAGGGAGGAGTGTGAAGGACCTTAATGCTGGGAAGGAATAGGGTTAAAAGCTAAACGGTTATATTTCCCTTACCAGGCAGAGGTTTTAGGGCTTGTTTCCACTTTGGTGCATAGACGCATCAGAGTGATGCATCCATGCAACCCAAACAGCGATTTGAGGGTGCGTTAAACCCAAACAGAAAAGAATTACATTAACAAAGCTTCAATTTACAAGATGGCTGCCTTGCCTAGCAGTAGTTCATAATGAACCATATGACTGCATTCCTATAAACAGTGCTCAAGCTCACAAAATGGCTCATGCGGAGGAACTGATGGTCCCAGTTTAAGAGCACGGCTACAGGACAGACTGGCGGCCTGTATGCAACGTTGGGAGGGGAGTGCAATGAGCGCTATACAGAACTGAGATTTTTTTACAATGCGAATAGTTTATCATCAGCTCGCTCCTGTTTCTTTCTGTTGGCCGGGCTGGCCGCAATGGCGGGCTCTGTACTGGGAGGAGATGGGAGATCCGGTATCCTTTCAGCTGCTTTAGCCCGCTCTTCTAGGAATTTATCAAATTCTAAAAAAGACAAAACAAAACATTAAAACTGCAAGTGCGTGGAGACAATGGGAGGTCCTGGTGTTATGATATGGACTCAATATAGTCCTAGTTTCAGACAGTCAAATGAAGAAGGTCCACCCAAGCATTCTAAATTAGCAATGGCAATCGTGCAATGCTTTAAAAATGCAACATCTGTCCAACATGGACAAGGTTTGTCATGTCATTTACCCAAAAGTAATTTATGCTTTAAGACTCACTGATTATTCCCATGTAACCACAAGACATATACCTTCGCTTGTCACCCCTTCTTCCAGGTCATCCCCCTTTAAAAAAAAAAAAAAACAACATTTATAATAAATATGGCTGAATAGAAAAGTGCAATTTGAAAGTTTTAAACAAATCTAGTTTTTAATGACATAAAATAGGATGACCTATGAGTACCAAAAATCTCAATATCATTAAGTGTCACTGATGGACATGGATATTTTTGCCTATGAAGGATAGTGTTACAGGTTATTTTATTGGAATATTCTGATAGCTTAACTACCTTTTCCTGCTTTGTTTACTTACTTAAAGCCAGTTCTCAGTATGGTTCGGCATCAGACCTTTACAAAATACACTGGTCAAGCCTAAGAAGCCAATCATTAGGCCAAATGTCACAAGGGGGAAGAGAGAAGGTAATTAACAGTTTGTAGTTTACCCATGAATTAGAGAATCTAGGTGAAAAGATAAAAGGAAAGGATTTCCTTACATTGCTTTCCAACTCCAGTCCTCAAAGAACATTCAGTATTTTCTGGCGTATAAGACGACCCCCAACTTTTCCAGTTAAAATATAGAGTTTGGGATATTCTGGCCGTATAAGACTACCCCTCTTCCAACGCTCACCAAATAAAAATTTTTGTCTACTGTGACTTTCAACCCACAGATCTCCAACACCCTTAGAAGTCCAATATTTTTTTTGGATTAGTAATTTACATTCCCAATTTGACACAGCCCTATCTGCAACCTTTCATAGTTATTAATGTTTCCCTGCGGTTATCCAACTGACATAAATTGTATACATTTTACAATAAAATAGCTTTAATCTCAATCTCCCTGCAATACCAATGTCAGCCACAATAATGCTAGTGAGCAGACATCGGGAAGGAGAAGGAGGTGGCGAGGGGCATGAAGAAGAACTCTCCCTCTGCACCCCCCTGACATGTTCATGTGTTCAAGTCGTCTTATACGCCAGAAAATATGGTAGGCAATGTATAATGTCATTTTCTGACTCCTTAATAACCTAACATAACTAACTGCCATCAATTGTGAAAATATATAAAATCAGATCTGGCAATTGAAGAATGCAGCCGGACAACCCTGCCCTTAGAATTTTGGGGTACACGTATGTAAAGGTTTAAAAAAACGTAACTTCCTGTCCTACTTCGCCTGTAGATATAATAACTGGATTTTTTCACCAACAAAAAGTAAAAATATCTGTCCACTAAGTGTGCAGAGTGGGACCCCTGAAGGAATGGATACGCCCCTGAGACGGATATGAGCTGGGCTCTGCAACAAACAAAGTTCATGGATGGGGTGAATGAGACCACTGCAAAGAAATAGCTGCTTACATATAGAGATAGGGTATTTTCTGCACCATCCTGACGATGAATACAGGCTATAAAATGGTTTAACGTTTTAAAGCATAAAAAGGATTGAGCACTAAAAGGCACTAAAAGATACTTCTTTATCGGAAATGAAAACACAAATATAAATACATTTTAAAGGACAGCAGTACTGAATACAGAAAGCAATGTTAGGTTTGTTGGATTTCTTTCAGAGAATAAAAACAATGAATTTCGAGTATCTAGAAGACAGTGTAGAGCAGAGTAGAATCTCACCACATCTGTACCGAGCCATTCCTCTAGGTCATCCATGTCTGAGGCCTGTGCCACAGGAATCTACGGCAAGCAGGTGCAGCCAAAACACATCCGCATGCATGAGGCGTGGTAGGACAGCCCAAGAACAAATGAAAATGAAAGAAAAAAGCGAGGTGCAAAAATAATAAAATAAAAAACAAACAAAATGTGACACTGTAAAATAAGCTGGGCTTAAAATAAAGCATATGAACAAAAATTTTATTTCAATTATAGAGAGGCAGGTAGGGGTTAACAGCATGATGATATAAAATGAACAGTGATGGGAAAATGCAATGGACACCAAAGTGGAGAATGAACCATGAAGAAGCAAACAAACATGGCACCTGTGTTACAATGGGCACCTTAGGAACATACATGTTAGGGAAAACATGGCTGCCTCCTGATTTATTATTAAATTTGTAAGAGACAAGGGAGCCCAAATACTGGAAAAACTGTGACGGGTTAGATAACAGCCAATTTAGGACAACAGTGGTCAGCTTGTAAGACACAGAAGACCTCAACTTACAGCTCTAAAGAGATGCACAGGATATTCTGCATATTAAGTGCTACAGAACAAACAAAAGATGGGCATACACGGGTCAATTTTCTTTCAAATCGATGAACTCCACCAGATTCACCGGAGAATCAATGCACACAAACTTTGCACAATCTATCCCGTTCGATACTGATGGCAATCGAACAGGGTTTACAAACATGTTGGTCCCTGTTCGATCAAGTTTTGTGCAGGGATCGATTTAAAAATCGACCAGTGTATGGCAACCTTAATAGAGGAGGAGGAGGTTTAAAATAGATCGATTCCTGTGAAGAAATCAATTCCACTTGTACAATCAACCAAAATGTACCAACTTTTTGATTGATTTTATGCTCGATTTTGATCACTTTTGGTCAGTCGCACCAGGCAGAAATAGATTTTCATTAGATAGACTTAAAAATCTATTGTTTTAAGTTGATCAAATGCAAAAATTGAACAGTGTATGGACACCTTAAAGACTAGACATCAACTAAAGGAGGTTAAATCTGTTATATGAGATTTCTAGAGATTCCTGCTATTACAGTTCTACAAGTTGCAAATACTGGCTGTTGAGGTTCAAGGCCCACACACAAAGTACCAAAACCGAAATGCATCCTTTGGGTTAGAACTCACCTGTCCGCCGAACTCCCGCTGACAGATCCTTGCCCAAGATCTTCTTATAGCGGGAAAAGGAGGAGAGGCGATAAATTTACATAATAGGCACATGTAAAAGCCAATCAGCAACCCAGATGACACCTGAACAAGTCCCTCGCCTCCTCTTATGTTTGCGGGGGATCGGCAGACAGGTGAGTGCCTATGACCTAACTTTACATTGGATACGTGATTTCCCATTAATGACAGAACCGTGGTGACCAAGCTGCAGCCCCAATGATGCATACCTCTCTCATACCATAGCTGTCAACAGTATAAGAGTTGATTTACAAAGGGAATGCAAAAATGGCAGCCTCACATTACTGTTTTTATAATAAGTATATCTAAATGGCATTATGCCCTGTTGCAGTACGTATGAACATAGGTCACTTGCTCCAGAAATGTACCCTTAGAACTCTGGTGGCCAGCCTCTCATCCACTAGTGGCCAACTGAGTTGATATGGAGGGCCACAAGTACAGCCCTCAGCATCACTATACTGACTTGTATAAGCAACTTCAATGAAAAAATGACAGCAGGCAGTACTAGAAGACTAGAATTATTTTTAAATAACAAAACTTGTTTTAAATGATACTGTAAGCATTAGGGAACACTGTAGTGTGGTATGACATTTTGTGTCATATATATCATCAAAGGTCATATGCCCCTATTCTCAGGTTATGTGCAGAAATATATATTATACAATCACCCCCTTTCATTGGTGGTATAGTAGGTGCAATAGGTTTTTCTTGCCTGCATGTTAATAGGCTACAATCCTGATCTGTCACATTGTTAAAGATTTTCTCTCGGAACCTGTTTGGTATCAACTTTGGTAAAGGTGGGGAAGAGCATCATAGGCCTCAAACTGGAATAAAAGCCTAACAGAGGGTCCCCTACTTTGTTAATTTAAAACTCATACAAATATTGACCAGAATTCCCTTAAAGCCCTCAAATCACTTTAAAGATACCAAACTTCTATAGCAATGTATATGTATAATTTGTCCTCATGTGTAAACTTAAGAGGAAAAAAAATACCTGGATCAGCTAATAAGAGCTGGGTATATTTTCAAGCCAGCACATATGCAGTAGAATTCTGCATGAGTGTTTACCTAGAAGATGGAGTGGGCCAAGGCAATTATTTCTACTTAATGGCACTTCAGATACAGAGCACAATTTACATTTCTTAAGAATAGGTGGAGGGGAGGGGGGACAACTATACTTTACTGTTAGTCACTCTTTAAAAGACACAACATTATTTTAGACCCTAGATTGCTTGTCAATAAAGGAAGCAACAATCTAATTTGCATCAGAGGCCTTCTTGGAGAGACTGAAAGCACTATTAAGGTAAATCTGAAACCCCTTCAAATAAATGCCTGGCAACGTCCAGTCAATGTCATCCACATCCAGTAGGGCAGCCATAATGGGCAGTAATAGGCATCGATTCAGAACGGCTGCAGACTATAATTCTTCTCACCCCCCTCACTGCTGTGTGGGAGGTCTTAATTTGAAAAGGAAAATCCAGATCTGTCACCAAGGGAGCCTACCGGTCCTAAGTATTGCCCTAACAATAAAGGTATCTTAAGGTAACAGACCCAACAGTATCCATAGTAAACACATTGTCCCTTTTTATTTTTTATTTTTTTATTTCTTTCCTTTAAAAAATGAGAAACGTGACTGCATATGCTTGGCATCCGAAAACATAAATATAAAGCAGCAACCTAGGACAACTATTTCTGTTTTATACCACTGGTGTCCACCAGACAGGAATTAGGAAGGTTCATTCCAGTAATACAAAGTATGATGACAGGGCAGCTGTTCATGTAGATTTATATGTATTTGAAAATGTATATCCCAATCACAAATGGTTTTGCTGTGCCTGGGGAATTTTGAGGCTGGCAAAGGAAGACTAACAGGCAGCAGGGTGGAGTAGGTGGCGTGCCAAGTCTGTCATACCATTATATTGGATTTTTTACAAGGCCCCATTAAACTTCACACGTGTCAGGGACTTTAGCCGGGTGCTGGGGTCAGTAACTTCCAGCAGTGTCAACACAAGCCTTGTCACAGAGGAATTTGAACTTGTACACAGACAGGGGATGTAATCTGTTGTGCATTGCTTCCTGTGATAGCGTTGTCTGCACCAATGGCAGGATAAGGAGATTTATAAAATTCACTCAACCTCAGTACAGGTCGCAACTAAACAGACTTGCTATGTTTTAGGGAATATCTAGAAATGTTATTTTTAGCAAAGAACTGCCCTGGAAAATATACATGTTCTCCGACTTCCTTCTGATAAATATCCTTATCCTGGAGACATGAGGAAGCAATTCACTCCCTCCAGCAAGAGAGAACAAATCAAATACTGGGGACTAGCACTTTGTAGAAAGTATGAAGACTTTCCAATCTGCCACCTATCAAAAGCCATTTCAATATGCTAACGTGGGGTAGCTTTTTGGTCTATAAAATAATATCAGCAAGAGGAAGGGTGACGCCATAAACTCATGTTTCCAATGAATACATTGTAGAATTACTGATTAATCGTCACCACCTAGTGTCAGACAAGAGGTAATGCATATCAATTACTTTTCATTTAACCTATACAAGATTAGTGATCAGTGTCCCTGTTATCACTGAACAAAAAGTGCTTTAAGCTGTTATTTTTTTGAATGGAGATGGACATAAAATACTTTATTTATATATGTAGGTTCATTTTCTGTTAGACCGGAAAAACATACAGTATAAAACTGCACTCCTAGTTGTGGTCTTTAAAAAACAAGAGCATGTCCTTTATAGCCAGCTGAAAGCGGACAGTTGGTACTGCACACCAATTATATTGCATCACATAAAGATACAAATGCACTAAACCCTAGCAGATATGAGCAGTAGAGGAACCATGTTTTTCTTTCTTTTATGTTGGAGCATTTCTACAGAAAAGTTACTGTGTAAATATGTATTAGTGGTAAGCAGAAAGGAACGTTTTTCGTCCTGATACTGTCTACTTATGTTGTTGGTCAGTAAAATGCCACGAACGAGAGAGGAGTCAGGTGGTTATGAAGGACGGGGACTAGGCTCCTTGTATACTGCTCACCATTCCTTGTGTAATGAGCCACTGGTCTATGGGCTCCAAGTTTAAGCTGCCAGCTCTCCCTCTCCTCTGGATGAAATCCAGACCCTTCCCAGCACGGAGGAGGAAAGGGACAGCAGAGAAACAGAAAGAGATTAAGAAAAAACAATAAATAGTTTTACCATGGGTAGGAATCCTCTAAAAGTAAGTATTGCCATAGGAAATTCAAGTACTACAAATATCAGCATGTCCAAACAGCAATAAGGCATCATAGGATGGAAATAATGGTAAAAATAACTTTTTAGCCAAAATGTATATTTCACAGATAGAAGAAGGCTCTAGATACATTTTTAACAGGCTGGACTCTTGTGTGTTTTTGTTTCTGCTTTTGTGGTTCCCAGCTACTCCCACTATACTATTCTATTATGATCTGCTTACAGCATAATCAATTCTATTCATATATCCAAAGCATATACATTTACTTAGTGCAATGTGCAAGTGAATGGTTGGTAAACAGCAAGGGTCCTTCTCTGGCTTTTCTACATGACTTTGTTTAAGAAGACAAACTCTAATGTGGTTTACACGTAATTCCACGTAGCTGGACTGTATTTAGTTGACAGAAACAAAGCTGAACTGGAATTAAATAGAAATGCCACTGTGATATCTTAGAAGCCAGGAAATGGTAGCTTTCCAACACCCAAGCTATTTTTTAGGTGGTTTAAAGCATACTAGCTTATTAAATGTACACCTTTAACAGAGCTTTGTCTTGATAAGAGTACACTGTCACATAACATCTAAACCACAGAAATCATCTCCTGAGAAATAAACAGTGTCACACTGGCCACGTTATTATGTAAAACACAAATCTTAGACACTGGATCTTGAACTAAAGGGAGTGTCAGCATAAGTAACACTTTTGCTTCAGTGTAAGCGCATAGTACTGAGTAGGCAGTGCCAAAGGTGGTGATTACTAAAATGAGATTTGTTGCTTCAGGTAAATCTAGCTAAGCTGAACAGAAAGGACGACTTACCCCTCCTGTGTTCTGCTGCCGTACATCCAGAGCTGATGCCAGCCCTCCGAGAGCCTGAGGGTCCTCATAGGTTACACTAGTACAAAAAAACATATGAATATTCTACAGGTGAGAGTCTCCAATTATGAATTAGGCTAAAATCACTAACTATATCCTCTGGGATACAAACCAAATCAGTATTAGAAAGAGTGCTTTAACCTTTTATTAGAAGAGGTAACAACATGGTATAGGCTGGAGGTAAAACATGCTTACTTTTTCCTCTGATCAGCCAAAGAGTTGGTTCTGGTCTGTGCAAACATATCAAAGTCATCCCGTGGATTGGTGGCTGGAAGTGTACTAAGTGTGGAGCTCACGGTAGTTGTGCCCATATCTGCAAAAGAAAAGTGTTACATAAAGAATCATTTGTTACGAAGATTTTCAACCTTTCTGGAGTCAGTCTATGTCCCCTGTTCCTACAATTCTGGATATGTAAATACAACAAATTAAAGGCAACAATTCAAATATTATATATTTTAGGAGTTTTTTTTTTACTATCCAGTTCCAAACATGCCCCTCAACATCAGCCCTATGCATCTTTTTCATTTATGTTAAAGCAGCATTATGGCTGTGGTACAACCTCACATTTGCATTACAAATCAGCCTTTTAAAGTTTGTGAATAACCATATTGAACATAATATGGAAGGACTGGAACCCCAGTCCATTTTTTTGCCATCTGTGTCTACCAAAGCTCCCCATACACATCTAGATTTGCAGTTCAATCAACTTAAAAAGATAAAAAAATTTGGGTCGGGGAAATTGGTGATTGATTGTATGTTTGCCAACAGATATTTGATCAACTTTTTTGGGATCGACTGAAAGTGTAAAGCTGGCCACACATGGGTAGATTCCCGTGCAATCGAGCGGCGGTCAATTACAGTGTGGTGACGTCACTACGCTGTGATGGATCGCGGGTCAATCGTACAGTAATCAATGTGCCCCACATGGACACATCAATTACTGGACGATGGAGACCTGGTTTCCTGGTCCCCCGGCAGCCAGCTTCTTCTGCTGGCTGCGCTGTACCTGAGCTGGAGACACACAGCACGACCAAGCCAGCCCCCCTTCTCTTCTGGCAGAGAAGGCAGTGTTGGCCACGCCCCCTTTACACAGACAGAGCCGTAGCTGAACACACAGCTTGTGTTAAGCTGATCTGTGTCTCCGGTTCAGCTGTCATCCATTGCATTGGATAGGGGATAGCGTGGTCCCCTATTCAATGCAATGGATTTCGACCAAGAATTTCCAACATGTTGGAAACCTGTTTCGTTGAGGTCCTTTGAGCAGGATCCATTGATCCAGCTCGAAGGAACCATGGATGGCTCAGATGAAGTAACAGATTAGAGAATCGGGAGCCGTGAGCGCGCATGCCACCTGATGTTCCTCTAATCTGTTACTTTATGGAGCCATGTGTGGCTAGCTTAATGCATTTCAATACAACCAATTTAAAATTAAACAATCCTTTTTCAATAATTTTTTTCCCCAATTTTAATTGGTTTAGGTTGATCTAACCATGTGATTCAATTTATCAACCAAAAAAATTGATTGAATTAAGTTGATTGGATGAAAAATCTAGACGTGTATGGGGGCCTTAAGTGGATGGTCAAGTAGTTTATCTGTCATATTCACAGCAGGAGAGCTGAAGATCTTCCTTCCCAGCAGCTCAGCTCTCCCAACCTCTGTCCTCCACCCTCCCTCTAACTGTAAATGTAATCAACCCTCCTATCCTTTTTTATTTAAATCAATGTTTTAAAATATTTTACCTGTACTTGAAAGAGAAAAAAAACATAAGGGCAAATAAAGCACATTTAAAATAAACTTCAACATATACTGCAATATGAGATTCCTGGCTTGTATCATTGGAAAATAATTACCAAGTCCACCCAGCTGAGTGGTTAGAGATGCTGGAGCTGTGTTGCCCACCATTGGGCTGACCACTGCTGGTGACCCGGGGCCAAGATCTATAAGGTTGTCCTCAGTGACTTCACTCAGGACCTGTGACATCAGCAGAAGCAGATTAATATCAGTTCAGATATCTGTACAGTTTATATGTAAACAATCCCAAACATTTAGAAAAACATAGTGGCACGAAACACCCTAAAATGTAGTTTTGATCAGTGGATTTGATTATGCTACACACCAGTCTGTGATTGAATTCTGCTTAATGTCAATAGTCACTATGGCTGTGTGTACTTTGTGAAAGCAAAATATGAAGGCTACCATTGCAGAATTTTTTTCACAATTCTAGTCCTTGGCTGTCTCTAGCCTTCATATTTTAAGAAATTGTTTCAAACGAGCATGAAGACTAACAAAGTGAATTGTATGAAACCAAAGTCAAGCCATAGGGAATGAGAGGTCAGCAATAAAGGTGACCATACACGGTGCGACAGGCGTCTGCTGATTGGACGGGAATCAATATCGGCTTTATATTAGATCAGGATTTCCAAACATGTCAGTTACCTGCTCGACAGACCTGTCCGTCAGACCGGGGTGGCTGCATTCGATGGGCGCTAGATAGAGGCCAATGAACGCACTGTGGGGGTTTAGCTCAAACGGTGCTCCAAAACATCATTAATCTACACGATTCTTTACCTTTAAGGGCTCCTGCCCACGTTTATTTGTACGCAAATAATCCAAAACTCAAGAGTTACCCTCACAGGGGTTAAGATCAATCCAAATAAATAAAGTCCAGAAAATGCCACACCACCTGGCTTCGCAACTTTCAACGTAAATTGAAGTCCTTGGCTTTCTGGCAGCAACAGGCCTGGGCCTCACACGCTCTGTGAGCCCCCCTGTAGCAGCTGCCCAGTAATCACAGGCGGGCCCCACACTCTCTGTGTGCCCCCTGTCTCCAACTACCTTCAGAAGCCTGGTCTCCAACTACATTTGGGAGCTGTGTCCACTCTGTCAGCAGCCTCGTCTCCAACTACATTGGGAGCTGCAACACACTGGACTCTGCAGCTATTTGGAGTCACACCTAGCTCCAATCACCTGCAACCCAGGTGTTAACCCTTACAGTGTACCTGGTTGAATAGAGAGGCCCACCCAATGCCATCCTCTCTATCCCAGCGCCCGGGAGCCCTTTACGAAAACAAAACAAAACACTCAGCAACTGAACGGTGCTGGGCAAATTAATCCCGGACTCCTTCCAGGACACCACATAAAGGTCCATCCACAGAGTGACAGATGACCAGTCTGTCACAGCACGCTGTGTTTGACGCGGCCATCGATCTACCGCATATCTATGCGTGTATGGGGACCTTAATTGTCTTTATACTTCTGTAATTAGTTTTCCTAAAATTTATTGTGGTTTGATGTATTTACATTTTTAAGGCTAGAACTGTACTACTGTCAGGTAAATGTTAAGGTGAAGTGCATTTTAATACTTGGCATTCTGCTTTTTGGCCAGTAAGTGGAACTTATGCTTCTTTTTCTAAAAAAAATTTATTTTAATTTAAAAAGAGACGAAATATTAAGCAGCACTGTACATTAAATAAGAGTTGAAAGGCATCACAAGCTGACGTATAGGTAGAAACTAAGGTTGGAGAACATTGTAGACAATAGGTAGGGGGATGTAACTGGCTAATGCTAGCCATACACTCTGAGATAAAAATTAGGATCCATTAAAACATACCAATGTATCCCGACGGCGGTATTGGTTTGGATCGTAATATTCGGCAAAAAAGCTACCACATTGAAAATCCAATTTAGGATCGTATTTTTTTTTTTTTTTACGAGGATGTCATCGAAATTCATCGCCGTTTATATGGGCCATTGTGATGTATTTTTTTTTTTTAAAGGGGAAGCCTCGGCAGTAATTGGTCGGTAAACACTATGAAAACAGTATGAAGATTTTTGAACATGTCCAATAAATTACGATCGTAAAAAAACGGCAATTACGATCGTAATATATCGGTTGTACCATGTGGACATGTGCGGATTTCAGGACGATAAAATGCATTCATTGGTCGGTTTTAATGAATCCTAATTTTTATCTCAGAGTGTATGGCCTCCTTAAGTAGTTATGTTAGGAATGAGAAGATGGGTAAGCAGGACCAAAGAGGTGGGTTTCAGTGCCAGCTTAAAAGGTGTTAAAAGTGTAGGCATGTTTATTGGGGTGAAGGAGAGAGTTCCAGATTGTAGGGCTGCTCTAGAAACGTCTTGAATTCATGTATGTGATGATGTTATGTAAAGTGGGGTCATCATTAATAGGTTGTGTAAGTGGTAAGGGAGGATGAGAGTGATTTAAAAAGACACAAAAATTTGGCTTCTAATTGTCCAAATTCAGTGTAGAGATTTGCAGCAGATGAAAGGTAAATTTATTCATGATAGACAGAAGAGGTGAAAGTCTAGTTAGTGGAAGATAAGATGAATGCGTAAGAGCGTGTACCAGGAGGTCTCTGGGGATAGGAAGGGGCTTATCTTGGAGATGTTGCGCCGATGGAAGTGACAGGATCTTCTGCATGTTAGGAGTGATGGAGGGCGCCAAGGAATCTGTTAGCCATCCATGGAGAAATTCTAGCAAGGGATTGTTTTCAGGACATAGGGAGTCAAGGCAGGGGTGGATACGTTGGGTATCATCTTTATACAAATAGTATTGCATGAGTGTATCAAGGTAGGAGATGTTAATAGAAAACACAACAGGGCCAAGCATTGAGCCTTGTGGGGTGCTGATGGGGAGCGAGAGAGAATGAGACCATTCGTTATAAGACAACTTACTTAGCATGAAGTTTTAGTTGGACAAAGCTATCCTCAAAGCACACAATGCTCTTGGAATCTTTTATAATGCATTAACAATTAATAATATTATTATAACTAGTTTATTTAAGCTCTGTTTCCGTCCATGTTAAGTCATTAAGCACACACCTTGGGCATTGTCTATTCAGTTTGTAGTATAGATAATCACTCATTAGAAAGGCTTACCCCATTAGTGTTCTGTGCTGTGCGGCCTGTTCTATAGCGTTCAAACCTAAAAACATGAGAACAATATTGATAACAACACATATCAGTCTGCAGATAGGGATCCAAAGCCAGTTACTAGGCCCAAATACTGTCTAGCATTGGGGAGAAGACTTTTATTCTCGGAAGTATCAGGTATGTTTCTTTCTAAGCAGAAAGGAATGCAAGTATAAGATATTGGCAGTAAACATGTTACGAACTATGCAAGTTTTAATATATATGTTAAATGACCAGCACTGGTGTCCCTCAATGAGTCGGCTAATTTTGAGCAAACCAAACATAATAAAGGACACCCCAGTAATGAACAGTATTTTGAAATCTTCCTTATACAGCCCATAGGGAATAAAGGAAGACGACACTTACCTTTCATATCTAAGGAAGACATTGTTTAAGTCATCATTTACATGCAGCAGTTCCTCAGTCACCTCCTCATTGGACACTCGGGAGATCAGTTCTACAATCCTTTGCTGCATTGACCTGCAGGTCCTGTTTAGATCCTATTTAAAGAAATATATTTTGTCTCCGCTTCATCAAGGCATCATGCTCAGACTACATCCTGGTTTTAATCTGGACTGAAAATACTGCATTTCCTTACAGACCATAAAAACTACACTTTTTTAATAGAATAATTGCCATATCTCAGCATCCATTCAAATGTGAAGTGCTTTTCTTCCAGCATCTCAGTAAACATAACAAACCATGCAGGGAATACATGAACTTGTACCTCAAGCTCAGTGCAAACTTGTATGTAAATCAAAAAAATTATCAAACATCAGAACTGAGATTTTCTGTAAAATAAAAGCTTGCTAGAGCTTAAAACCCAATGGTTATTTATTAACACAAATTACCAAATGGCTTGTTTGGCTAACATATTTTTCTGAAAGTGGAGTTTTCCTTTAAAGTCTTCACTAGACAGCTTTAGCCAGCCACAGACGGTTAGGATTTGCAGCTTATTTTCCGGCAGATCGACCTGCGTGATGACATCAACACACACAGCCGGTCCTGCCAGGATTCGTCCATGCACCCTTTTGTGTGCAATCGTGTAATTAAGTAATGCAATTATTCTAAAATTTATGGATTTACATGTCTGTAAATTCTTAGATCGATTTCCCGGCCAGTTCATGGCCAAATTTACCTTTTAAGCATTAGATTTGTATTCGATTTTGCGCGCTCACGGTGGTTGATCTGCCTCAAAATTGGTTACAAATCTAATGCTTAAATGGTAAATTTGGCAATGAATTGGCAGGGAAATCTATGACACCCAAACAGAATCAACTGTACCTGAAGCAGTTCCAGATCTGATGCATCCTCCTGACCTGGAGTCATCTCTGTTAGCATCTCAGACATGACTTTAGTGTTTCCACGCACTATATCAAGTTCACTCCTCAGTCGGCCAATCTGTGCAAAAAAAAAATATAAGCTAGGTTCATGGTCAAGTTTGACTATTGGCTACTGTAATATAATCACGTTGTATACAGTTAGGAACATAATTGCTCTTCTAAGCTCCTTTTGTTGGCTTTGTACTGCATCAAGGTTTAAAGCACCCAGAGCAGACAATACATTGTAGGTGAGTATTGCTCTCCGGCACAAGCAGGGGCCGGGGTCTCTAGCAGTCACCTGCATACTTGTTCTAGGTAAGCCAAAAGTGACATTTTATGTTTAGGCTTTCACAGGGTACACAGCCTACACACATTGAAATATTTTCCTCCTGGCATTTGTCTTTCATGTCTGGCTGCCCAAATGTCAACAATAGTTATTGCTAGTAAATAAATCTGTGCAATATTTCTGCAGAAGGGAATATAAGCAAACCTGCAATGTTTGCTACATACCTGCTCAGAGTTGGCAGTAATTGGTCCCCCCACATTTGGTGGTGGTCCTGTCGGGGTGGTATATGATGACGGAGAGGAGGAAATGGAGGAGAAGGTTCCAGTGTTAGCCCTTGGCTGGGCCTGAGATGAATGCATGTTCATAGCTGGATCTACTTCTGGGACACTCTGTCAAAAAAATTACATCACATGACCTTTACCTCCCAAATAAACCAAGCAATACCCATTTTGCCTGCTTGGTCAAAAGTGAAAACAAATATACCACTTGGAATGAATGTTCTTTATTGAACACAGGGCACAAACTATTTTACATGCTCAACAGAAACCTCAGCAGCTATTTTGCTAAAATAATGCTTCTGAAAAGTTGTGAGTTGCAGGAAGGGGAAGAAGATGCTTTGCGCACAGATCACAACTTCCCAACGTGCTGACAGGATTATTTTTTATCTCCATTTTCAATATTAATATACCTGGATTACCTCATGAATATGATCTCATCCCACAAAATGGCCACCATTAATAATATCTATATGCTCAGAGCACTTAAACCATTAAGTAATGATAACTTTTCATTAAGATATTAATATTAGATACATAAGATATATATACAGATATTAACCTTTACAAAAAGGTAAGAGACATTGTATATTGTCATTTGTACAGTCCTAGAAGGTTCACTCTGGAAGCTACTCTATAAATATCTATATGGGTAACAGCATTATGCCTGCACTTAGGTGCGTTAATAATGCAAAGCACACATTTAAACAGAAAACTGGAACAGAGTTTGAGCTTCTTAGATGAATTATTAATCTAAGTCAGAGCAGGATTCTTTAGCTGACACTAAGCAAGCCACGAGGACAGGGACTGCAGAGGGTTCTGATCCATGGGGTCATGAGGGTGGACAAGAGTGCCCTAAACCTTTATTTATCAGCTGTGAGTTTATATTCCGCTTCTATAGGATCATGTACCTCTTTGCTGTTCAATGATCATTTAGAGAGCAGGCTGGCTTTCTGGCAATGGTGGCAATTTCTAGCGTAAAAGCATTTGTGGGTTTGGTGGTAGTTATTAGGTGGGGCTTGACTTCATTCTGCATTTTAACAAAAATGGGCTTAATCACAATGACACCAATAACATCTATTTTTCATTCACAAATATCCTATCAAATTACATTGGTAAAGATTACTACTAAAGCAGGCGATACACCTTTAGATCTCTCTGACAAATATCCTTTAGATCTACCAACAACTATGTAGTATAGGCACCTCTGCGGTTGAACACAGATAGACTTGATGGTTTAGAATGGCCCTCATATTACATGGTTTTGGTAAAACAAAAGAAGATCTAAAGGAAATATGACAGAGAAATCTGACGGTGTATGGGGACCCTTACTGTAGTATTCTCCTAGTCTACTGCCAAAGCACTGATGTTATAGTCGGCCCAATGAAACATATCCTATGTGACAGGGTTCAGTTTTTCGTGTAGACAGCCCTTCCTCTGCCCTGTAACCTATCATTGGGAGTAGATACAAAAAGCTAGGCCTTAGTAGTTCAATGTATAGTGTGACATACAATTAACTCTACGTGCTTTGAAGTTTGGCTGTACAAATTGGCAAGACAACTCCAACTGGAGCACCTCAGATATTACACAAGGATGACACAAAAGAGAAAAGTCTTGCAGCCAAGGCTGATAAATATAAATTTTTTGTTTGGGGTTAAGATGTCCTTTGAAGTTTCAGATGTGGTAACCTAAAAATGCCAGCTCTTACCCTCTGTGGAGTGTGAATAGGAGACAGTGCATCCAGATCTGCCATAGGAAATTCAATTCCTTTCCTCTTCAGTTCTTCATAAATATGCACAACTCCAGTAAGATCAGGACTGCTCCGAAAAGCATCTGCCCAAGCCTGTGGGGGAAGGGGAAAACACACATTATGAATTCACTACTTGGAAATATATCATTGTAAAGTCTCAAAGTCTTCATGTCCTTATCCTAATTCTATATGAACACAGACACAGGAGTTGAACTTGAACAACTCTAAAGCTTTTATTGCAGACTGGGGACAATTAATGTTCTGAGGTGACTAAGTTCCTGATCTATTAATGGAGCACCCTAAAAACATAATCTTCAGAAAATAATTCAAATGTTCAACTAATAACTTTGGCTAAATCAATATTTGTATAAGATCTTCAGAGAACAAGGAGAAATTCTATATTTTTCTAGCCTATACCATTTTAAAGCAGAAAACAATATAACTTAATCATTACAATCTCATACGTTTTGATGAAACTACTATAAAGAAAAGAATCTGCAATGGGTTGCAACCCAATCTATAACTTTTGCATGCACATCTCCATTGTATACCTTACCTGGAATGTTGTACATCAGATCCTGGACATCGAACAGTACAACGTATCTACAGATATATTACAGAAAATTGCATTTCTCCGGGTGGAGTGGCCGACATCCCAAATATAACTATATAGGGAGACTGTAGTTGGTGTCATAGACATCCAACAGCAGCAGGGATTCCCCCTGAGCAGGTCAGGGGCGAGGGGACTTTAATGGCCACCAATCTCCAAAGAAAGGAGAAAATGAGTAGAAGACATTTATTACATTTTCTGTAATATGTTTTCCAGGGTAGAAAATACCCATTTTTGGTGCTCTTGCATTTTTTCCCCTCATGTATCCGTCTACAATTCCCTCAGCAACGTCTTACTGACAAACCTAGATTAATATTTTGGTACACCCTATACCTTTATACCTATATACGTTTGTAACTAAACTTGTTATCTTAATGTCAGCTATGACAGATTGCACACCTCTACCTTAAATCTGAGTCTACCCTCTAATCATCTATCATTATTAATATCTCTTACCGATTGTCCAGTACCTCATTTTGAGGTCGTAAGAGGGAATTCTACACAGATCTAATTCTTACGTATACCTGTTTACTTAGTACAATATCCTACCCTAATTTTACTGTAGAATCAGATGCCTATCTATTAATATAACATGTCATGGTATAGGCACCGGAGGACGGTTCTGTGGCATCAACAGGGTTAATAATTTAAACCACCACCACTTGAATCAACTTTTCACTCTTGTGACCAAAATTCTCCTTTATAATATCTTTAGGCCAAGATGTGGATAAGCTTCACCTAATCATGGCTGAGTTACGGACGGATAAGGTCGTGCTCGCAGGGCCTGGTGCCCTCCCTGAATGGGGAGAGCTTAGCTTCTCCCCCTTACCGGGGAATCGGGCACTAAATGGGGGCGGCCTGTGTCCCCAATTTGGGGGCCGTTACGTGGGGGGCGTGAGCTGGCACTTCTGGAGGCTGACCAGGCTGAACGTCCTCATTCAGCCCTGGCTTCGGTCTCCCCTGCTGCAGGGCACGCCCCCGCCCGGTTTCCATGGGGATACAGACGCCCCCGACGTCCATACGTCGCCGCGCCCGATGCGGGTGCTGTGCGCATGTGCGTTATGGCGATTGTTGTGGCGCGCCGGCGGCGGCGCGGCGACGGCGGGGGGCATTTAAGGCCGGCTTGGGTGACCGGCAGGACTAGGACGCACAGGGAGGCCGAAGTTACCCACTTTATACCTCTTATCCAGTAACCTAATTTACCTTGAATACCTAAATACTACTAATTACCTAATACTATCAACTACT
>CM070039.1:62048140-62068001 GCA_036250615.1 Ptychadena robeensis
AACAGAAACATCTACACCACTTGAGGGGTTCACATACTTTCAAGCAGCACTGTACATATTATATAGTGGAGCGCAGGCTAAGCTACCTATGGGCACCATAGCATTGGGCACTCCAATTCTGCCATTACATGGATGGTACTGTAGATTTTCCACTGCTTATCACTCAGCAGTGGTAACATAAATAAAGTCATTATTATATTTGAATTTTATTGTTTCACTTTGTAGAGGAGAACATTGAGAATGAATGGACTCTTTGGTACTGCAGAACCGAACGTCATTGACGATGAAATGCTCAAGAAAGCTGTGGAGGAGCAGGGCCCAACTGAGGAAGCTGGAC
This sequence comes from Ptychadena robeensis, assembly GCA_036250615.1. NCBI lineage: Eukaryota > Metazoa > Chordata > Amphibia > Anura > Ptychadenidae > Ptychadena > Ptychadena robeensis. The sequence continues at coordinate 62,048,478 of CM070039.1, forward strand.
ACATAGCCAAGGCCGAGGGTATCGATTTCCAGGATGTCACCAGCCTGCACCTTGATTTCAGACGTATGTTTGATTTTTTTTTATATTGCATATCACACACCCTTTAGATACAGTGGCCCAGGTTGAATTAGTCGTTTGTGTCCCTGGTGCTGTTTTTTTACCACCTGTGACAAAGTAAGCATGATCTGAGAGGAATGTGACACTTCCACCACTATTAATGTTTGAAAGTTGTCCCTGGTTTCAATATTCTTTGGGTCATAAACAAGCCTGTAGATCATCTAAATCTGAAAAAAGTCACAACCCCTGATCCTGATCTGTAAGTAATATCTAATAGCATTAGATATAGAAACAAACAGTTGTATATGCATGCAGACCACCCTAGGTAATGCCTACATGTAATCTTAAGGCTTCATATTTGAAGTAACGGAAATCGAATGAGTGAAGTGAGACAAGGGAAAAACCGTGTAGTTGGTGCTGCATGTCCTTCAGCCAGAAAATCAGACAGGCTCTTTGTGACTTGCTGAAGTTTCTAGTGCACATTGTAAGAAACTGATAGTTTGCAGTGCAGAGTAAGCAGTTTCAGTACAGGATGGTATAATTGGTGAAACAAAAATTGGTGTGCAGGACTAAAATATTTGTGAAAAATTGGTGTGCAGGACTAAAATATTTCACCTTCAAATTCTACAAACACTTTAAAATTGCATAATAAACAGTAATGTAAAAACTGTAATGTTCCTGGTTCTCTTTTTTATTCTAGAGATTTTAAAAATAGATAATCTCTGGCAGTTTCACAATCTGACCAAACTGCAACTGGACAACAACTTGATCGAGAAGATTCGGGGGTTGGAAACACTTGCGAATTTAGTGTGGCTGGGTGAGTGAGATATTGGTATGGGTTATGTTTGACAGAATCGATGGATAGTAGGCGTTCTTACTTTCCTGAGATTTCTGCAAAATGTGACCATTGCGGTGAAATGCTTTCACTAGGGAGTCACCAGGTAAGGTAACATTTTATTACACTGCCACACGTGCAAACAATTAATGCTAATTTATGCATGTAAAGCATTTTTTTCAGTATTTATTTTTTCAACAGTATTTCTTTGTGAGTCTATTCCAAAATGCCCAACCTGAAAATCCTGCTAGCCAGTTCTAGTTGTAGGCTGACAGCTACAGTTTAAGCCACTACCCCATAATTAGCTGCAGTGTTGTCAGGCTGCCCAATAAATTATGCAATGGAGTCTATTTAATAGATAACCCAACAGTTTTCATAGTCCCTCCAATTGCAGCTTCCACAGTTGTAATGATTGATAATGATTAGTCACCAAGCTCCAGGACTCTCACTACTTAGACAAAGTACTATTGAATTAAGTACTGTGTTCCTTTTGTTTACATGTCTATATTCCATGCAGGACATATCATTTCTCTTTTTGTCCAGTGGATGTCCTCAGGGCCAAACTACATCCTCCATGCTCCTGCACCATGAAAGCTGTGCATCTGCTTTTCACAGGGAGGTTTTCCAAAAGACAACAAGGCAGTTGGTGGCTCATAGTAACATCATTAGATGCTGTGGCATTTATATGCATATCTCAATCCTTATTTAAAGGAATTGGGCAGAACAAAGCTGGATATATTGACCTGAGGAAGCAAAGCCTTCATTTGCAAATTGCCCCCCAACATGTCAGGACACAGTGCAGAACATTAGATGTAATATTTTTAATAAGAGAGAGATTTGCTGCAGGCACATAATTCCTGTCGACTGATTGTTTGTCATCTCCCTCCTTGTTTAAGGCACAGCTTTTAAAGTTCAGTTTATCATAAATCCCATCTCAGATGATAAATAAGAACCACTTTCATTGTTTGCTATAGAAAAAAAGAACACTTCTCACTTATCCTGGTTATTTTAAAAGAGCATTTGCATGTTCTGACACCTGTGATAGTTGTTCTTTTGTGTCTTTGCTACAGATAAACCTTTTGATTCTTAGCTGTGTGTTTTGCAGATTTGTCATTTAACAATATCGACGTGATTGAGGGGCTAAGTACTCTCACAAAGCTGGAGGATCTCAGTCTGTATAATAATCATATTTCTGTTATCGAGAACATGGACAGCCTGAAAAATCTGCAGGTTTTCTCCATTGGAAATAACAACCTGGCATCCTTGGAAAATGTAAGGAAGGCCTTGGAGCATTGCCCATGTTTTTTTATCTACAAAAAATTACAATCAATGGTAATGTTTTTCTTGGTCAACATGAAGTAAAAGTGCTTAAAGAAATACATTACCAATAGCTTTAAACACCAGAGACCTAATATATTGCCTCTTTTATTTAATAATCCGGCACATGGATTGAAGATTCTGTTGCATTGGGAGAGTAGAAAACAATGTACCTAACTTAAATGTGCCTTTAAAAGTTCCTCATTGTATCTCTTCTTATCCTTGTTTACAGCTCATCTACCTTTGTAGGTTTCAGCATTTGGGGACATTGAGTCTGGCAGGGAATCCCATATGCGAAGATGAAAACTACAAATTATTTGTTGCTGCTCACCTCCCAAACCTGGTCTATCTTGACTTCAGGCTTCTGGATGAGAATATAGTAAGTGTGGACTTATACATACCTTTGAAATATTAAGTGGCACAAGTGCTGCTATATAAATCCATGTTGTGTTTAACAGACCCATGTACTTTATATTTACTTAACATTTGCGAGGGTGCCCCATATTGGTTTTCTTTTTTAATTGTATGCACATGGCTGTTGCGAAATATGAACATTCCTATACTTGCATACAGTGGCTGTTTTAGATATGTGTGGTTGTCCAGGGCAGTATAAAACTGGGATTGGGTGAGAGGCTTGGTTAACAGCACACACCCCCCCCCCCCCCCCCCCCCCCCCCCCCCCCCCCCCCCCCCCCCCCCCCCCCCCCCCCCCCCCCCCCCCGATAGTGCTTCCTAGGACCACCTCTGCTTACATAAATTGCTACAAAAGAGCCTCTATTGACCTATGTAAGATCTCCCTCCTCTGCATGCTATCTCCTAGATCATCCTAGAATTTTGGAGCAGAAGCTCTGGAGTTGACCAAGACGATTATAAATGGCTCATTCTGTCCCAGCAGTGGAACGGAAGCTTCCACAGCACTAACACAGAAGCTAAGCTCTACTTGCAATGCAGTTATAACTTCCCAATGCAGTTATTTGGAAACTCTGCTCACCTTGTTTTTCCCTTTTTGGCCTCCAGCTGTGTGTTTGGTTTAAAGCTGGAAGGCTTCGGAGTCACTGCTAATAGGAAAGACCATGGCAAGCCGACAGGTCACCGCTGACCAGGCAGAGGAGAGAGATCTGAGCTAATTTCTACTTGGGAGAGGGGAAACACAAGGGGGCTAAACCATAGAGGGAAAGACTTGTGCTTCTTAAGTAAGGTTTGAGGACAAATGATTTATGGGTTAGAGGTATTTTCTAATTGATAACAATGTGTAAATACTTGCATATCCCTATCCTGGCATCAGGTTCACATTAAAGTAATTATTATGAAGTCAATTAATTTTGTATTTCAGAGAGACATAGCCAATGTAAAGTACCAGTATTCTATTGAGGAACTGAATCATAATGAAACTCTGGAGAGAGTAAAGAAGGAAAAAGAAGAGCAGAGTCATCAAGAACTAAATAAACACAAGGTAGATCCTGACTAATACTCAATTATGCACGTTAATTTTCTGACATGTTCTACTTAAAGACAGCTGCTAGCTCGTTGACTGCTAATATAATTTCTATAAGATTTATAATTTGAGAAAAAAATAATCTATCACTATTGTATAATATTTTGTTTAAGGCTGCCTATGTGGAATACCTGAATGGCCCCTTCCTGTTCGAGAACATGTATGCAGAGGATGTTGATGGCACTCGGTTGTCAACGCTTCCTGGTGTAGATGAACTAGTGGACTCATATCCTTCTATTATCCATGTGTCAAACTAGTAGAAATATTATTCTACAAAATATTTAAATGGGTTATGCCAGTATTTTAAATGTAGGAATACAAAAATGCTAATAAACTACTTCATATACCTTTTTTTTTTTTTCCTGAGTTTTTAAAAAGTATACCTATCCCTTAGAACATACATGTACACATTTTAGAACTCCACAGCAAGTTAGTTCATCCTATTCTTCTTCTCCTACATTAGTACTGCTCAATGCAACCCCACATAGACATAGGACAAATGTGCCGTGGTGCGTGCTAGCCCTTGACACTGAGTGTGGATTAAGGGTCGATATGTAAATAATAGTGTGTCCTAAAATGTAAAAATCCTGGGGTCCTGCCAACACTTGAAGGATCCCAGGCTTTGAAAAGTTAGAATTGTATAGCTGTAGCCATGTTTAGAAGGGTCGCTTAGGTGAAGGGGGTATTTTAAGCCAATGTCACAGTATCAGCATCCATTCCTCAACACTAACACCACATACAGGACAAAGTGTACAGAGATTTGTCAGGCTATATTTGATTATGGCCTCAAGCATTATGAGAAGAGGGACGCAGAAATGTCTGCCTTTAATGAATGCCTGCAGGAGGCCGTGACAGAAAACCAGGAAGCCGGAGCCAAGAAAATTGAGGAATTTCAAATGAAGAACAATGAGGTATAAATGATTGGAGTATATTATTTGAGACTGTCACTGATCTTGTATACAAGGATGTGTGTAATTAATACTTTTAAGATACTGAATTTGTCACTATTTTTTCTGGCAAGAGATGTTCAATCCTAGAGCCCAAATCAGGCTTTTTAAATAGATTTCTATTGACTCTCATTGAACATGGGACATAATGGCATAGGAAGTGGTTACAGGCTTACCCCCATAACTATTGCATCCAAGACGAGATGTCGACATGTGCTCTCCCCTGTAGCACAGAATAACCAGCAGGGGGAGCACATGTGACAAGATAAGCCTCGCTGTCGAGATGACTTTAAACCCTTTCATTTAACAAACCATGCCAATTTGCCATTTGGGGTCTCCTAATGGCAGATTAGCATGGTTGTAGCCAAAGATCATCCCTCTGTAGTCCCATTTGGTTTTGGAAAACCGTGACCTCAAATTGGCCCATTTTTCCGATAGAGATTAATTGGGGACAGGGATTAATTGGGGAGCACTTGGGGGTCTTGACACGATCTATCTTTACCCCCTTTGCTCCTACAGATTTGGACCTCCAAAAGACCTCCCTTAAAAATCATCTGGTACCCAACTTTTCTGCAAAAAGCTAGCCTGTACGACCTTTGGTTCCAGAAATACGAACCCCCTATACCGGAGCAACCATATCGATTTTGACGCGGCCTTTCCCACATGACATTTTGTGCTACAGGAGGAGCACATCCTGATGACACATCGGTGTTCACAATGTAAAAATCAAATCCATGCATCGTTATAAATCTGCCTTTCCCTAATTTCTTGTTTGGAGAGCAAGTCATCAAAAGGACACAATGGTGAAAAGAACAATTTTTTTTTTGCACCAATAAGGCTTAGACTGTCAGTAACTTTCACTCTTAGGCTAGGGCTCTACTTGCGCTAAAATCCGCAGTGCACAAGCCACTCATTGACGGCAATGGGGCTATGACCAAGCCTCTGTCGTCATCACATCCAAGTCCATAATAGAGCCCTATCCTAAGTGACAACTATACCTCCCAAGGGTGTGACAATAATACAATCATGTTTAAGAGCGGAGTGAAATAAAATGTTAATATGCTATCCTGTATGTCTCTTTAGCTATTTGACGAGCTCTCACAGATCACAGACCAGCAGATTGTGGATGCAAAATCATTGCAGTACAGCCAGGACATAGCCCAGCTCATGGACTCTCTACTGAATTTGGAGCTACAGCTGGTGGACCAACTAGAGGTGAGTCCCTAAATTTAGTTTTTCCCCCTACAATCAGAAATCTCCTTATTCCTGTTCTTTTTAAAGAGACACTGCAATGATTTTCTTTCAATATTGTTTAAAGTGTGCATAGCCCCAAGCATAAACTACCCTTGTATGCTGCTTATTGGCCCTTTACGATACTTAGATCTGTCCCCATAACACTTCCTTTCTGCATACTCCATATTGGAAAGGGATAAAACAGGTGTTACAAAGATGTACCATGCAACATTTTTTTTGTCTTGACCCACACTTCAATAACCTGTACATTTCTTTGCACACAGGAGATCATTAAGGAATATGAAAGGAATATCTCTGAACTGGTGTCAACATTTCTGGAAACGGAACAAAGCCTATATCCTTTTTCACGGACATTTGCCATGGAGACAGAATCAGCAGGGAATATACTGTGATCTGCTTCCTTCTGTTTTCCTATCACCTCCCTATTATGTAAAAATCCAGGTTGGGGGCCATGTAGGACATTGAATCAATAGCCAAAGCTTAATCGTTATAAGTGTCCAGTATCTGAGGAGTTTCAGTTCTCTTATTCAAGATGCTGACCTAATTTGTAAAAATTACTTTTTCTGCTCAGCCAGGATATGCCCATCCTATCCGAACATGGAAAGAACCATACATTCTGCTACGGAAAACACAATTTGACCAACCTGTTTCTTATTAAATTCTGCTTTAAAAGTTCCACCCTAAAGTAATGTTGCATGGTTTAGTACAGTAGTTCCCTAACTTTCCTTGCAGGGCCCCCCTTTTCTATTTAGGAACACTATTGAGCTCCCCCTCCCTATTCAAACACATGTTAAGAATGAGGGCCCACGTCCTTCTGGAATACCTTCGCCCCCCCCAGGGGAATCACTGGTTTAGTAGATGCTGGAAAGAATATTTACCCCTGATTAATATTCTGTAGCAGATAGCGGAAGTCTCAGTTTACCCTTCTCCGCTTATAACACTTTTGGGTGGGTTGACCCTTCAAACAATGCTTCAATAAAACCAGGAATGCTTTAACAATAACTTCTTGCTAGACATTTTTCTTAACACCTAGTATACAATGGCTCAAATCCGAGATTTGGAGAACCACCACCATGAAAAGCTCCTGGAAATGTCTATTGTCATGCTAGAGAGAGTACTGAAGGGGGACATAGATGACGACATGACAGATGAGCTTCGAGCAGTAAGATCAAAATATTATCGCATTCCCTTTCAATTTCTTATCTAAAATCGCTATGGACCATTAACATATTGTTCTCGCTTCATGGCAGCTGTTTGTAGACAAAGACACCATCATCAATGCAGTCAGCGCCTCACATGACATACACCTGCTGAAGATTGACAATCGAGAAGATGAACTGGTCACAAAGATTAATAACTGGGCCACTAACCTCATACAAAAGGTGAGCTTGGGACTCTTTGGGTGATTTTTTTTTTCTTGGCTTACATAAATGTCCGAATTTGTCAAAATCGTAACTGGAAATATAAACCGAATACAATGTAATTTGTTCATATTTTCCGCCCCTCCCACGCCCTCCTGGCATCATGTGAGGACCCAACACTACTACGGTGTTTCTCTGAAAGGAAGACCTACCCCTAAAATAAGACCTAGCTGCATTTTCCCTGTGCTCCTAAGCCACCCACCAAAAATAAGACTTAAGGGGCTTGCGGGCGCGTTCTGGGCTTACTTAATATTTTACTGGGGGCATTCACCTGGCACTGCAGCCAGGAAAACAAGACAGGAGCGGTCTTTCCCGGAAAATAAGACTTACCCGGAAATAAACCCTAGTGAATCTTTTGCTTCTAATTAATATTCTAACCTAGATAAACATAATAAAAGGATGAAAAAATTTTTTTTGCAAAAAGAAATGTCTTTTATTGTTTTAAATGGGTCTTCGAACTTGCTAGAAAATAGGACATCGTTTTTTTATCCTCCTCCTACATCGAACAATGCAAGCCTCAGCATCTCCTCACAATAATGCAAGACGTGTGTTATCATGTGTGTGTTGTTTTTTTTTATGCCTTTGCCTTTTTAACAATAAAAGAACAATACAGCTTGGGCTGTGGTTGCCACATACTGACAACCACCCTGTAGCCATTATGGCCAACCATGCAAAAACCAAGAGAGCAACATAGGGCTGGACAATAATTCGATAACGGTATATCACAATATAATTTTCTCAAATACCGGTGATATGATTTGAAATCACATTTCCGGTATCTCAACATACTGTGACACTGGCAGGCCTCTACTGTGTGCTGACATCCTATTAGAGCTCTGCTCTGGGGAGGGGAGCCAGATGTTGATGATGACATCCGGTTTAGCCGTCTCCATCCACAGGTCACCAGCTGGCTTTGGGTCACATGTAACTCTCACAGTTGAGAGCCCCCAGATCTCATACCTCAGTAGTGCAACCCAGAAATTTTCTGGGTTAGTACCCAACACCTGAGATTACCTGCAGCTAAATTGTCAACCTTTCATAGTTATATTCCAGCTGCCAAACAGTGCGTTTCTCTTGTCAGATTTTACCTTTAAATATGCCTACTCTGCCTTTTAACCCCCAGATCATCAACACCCTTAGATGTCCAAAACATTTTTTAACCCTTTAACCATTTCTAAACTGGGGGAAAATCTGGCAGACCCAAAGACACAACTGCCTCAGAAAACGTGTTCATTAGTAAATCATTTGCGTGATTTGGTGGCTTAAATGACCTGATAGTGGTTACTCCAATCAGCCCATAGTAAAATCCGACCCCAGGCTGACAGGAGTACAGGATGACAATCACTGTCTGCACTGCCTCAGTGGCAGCAGTATGGGCAAAGCTATAACACCAGGGGGGTCAGTGTACCTACCTCCCCCCAACAGATATACCTGTATGTGCGAGTCCCCCTCCCAGTGTCATTGTCCTAGCCTCCCCCTCTGTGCTCCCTGTCCAAAGAAGAATTAACTGTGACACTGAGAGGCTAATCTCCATGTGCTGGGAGGATATGAGCAGTGAGGGGAGACTGATCTTGACGGGTCCCCTGCTCCCTGCCCCCCCCCCCCTTCAGCGCGAGATATCCTTCCAGGGGGGTTGGGGAGCAGGGACCCGTCAAGATCAGCCTCCTCTCACTGCTCATACCCTCCCAGCACATGGAGATCAGCCTCATAATAATTTTAATAGGAGGAGCCTAGAGGTATTATAGACTTAGCAAATTCAGTTTGCAGACATCCATTGTGTGTGTCCTCAGCAGTTTTTTCCTGAGGCTTTTTAATATTGTCCATATCGATATCGAAATGATATCGTATCGACCAAAACTAAGAAATATATTGTGATATAAATTTTTGCCATATCGTCCAGCCCTAGAGGAACATGAAACTAGTTTTGTTAAAATGTATTGACCCGGAAATGGTAATATCAGCCATCAAATTCCTTCTGTGTGCTTTTATATTTGAACAGGTTCACAGAGAAGAACAACAACGAAATCGGAAACGGGTCGCTGAGATCAACATGTATATTGATCACCTGCGGGATGACCTTGATAACCTTGATGTCAATGAACAGATATGACTGAATCACTGGACGCAGATAACGGACTTTCACCTGTTCAAATTGCTATACAAAGCCTTATTCTATTTCATGCCACATTGTGTGTGGGAGGGATAGAAGACAGTCATACTGAACCTCATCATAGACAGAATATAGATTTTTAACCTACATATGAGAAGTACCGTATTTTTTGGACTATGAGATGCACCTTTTACCATTAAAATCAATGGGAAAGTGTCCCTGCATCTTATGGTCCAAATATGTAACAAAAAAAAAAACATCCAACCATCCTGGGACCAAAAGCTATGCATCCCAGGCAGAAATTTGTTCCATTCCCTCCAGCCAAGCCAAAAAGCCACTGCCAATAAGAGATCTGCATTAACACTAGTTGTGCCCATTCTCTGGACACAATGACCAACTTATGGAGAGATATTTCACAATTAGATTGCAAGAGTTGTGTATTTATATTAACATTCTGCATTGCAAGAAGTCCTTTTTGTGACAAAGACTCATATCACCCCCATGTGTAAATAGCTGCTCATGGGTAATTTGTTCAGTGCCAGATTGTAAAATGTGTCTCTTCATAAGTTGGTCAGTGTGTTCAGAGAAAGGGTAAAGCCCTGCAGCAAAGACCTCCCTCCTGGCACTGGCCTTTAGGCTGGAGGAATATAGAGCGACTACTGCATGGTACAGTTCTGCCTACTTTGCTGGAACATTCTGTATATTCACTTGATATCTGAATGGCTGTATCTCTGTTTTTTCTCTCAAAATTATGGGTGCGTCTTATAGTCCGAAAAATATGGTAGAGATACAAATGAACCCATTACCTAATTTCATCTGAAAATGCTAGTAGCCTGGATTTTGCTCTGGATTCATTACTTAATGTCACTGAAGAAGTATACATTGGGTAAAGGAAGTTGTTATTATTGTCACATGCAAAAGGTCAGCAATTACAAATTTCATGTATCTCTTACCAGGGTCTCTTTCCTAAAACCCAGGGATAAAATTAAATACTTTTTCATTTTATAATTACCATGGGTCTCAGGAATAAATTGTCTCTAAATAAAAAAAATCTCTCTTTTAGCTTCTGATTTTTATATTGCAGTAGGTAGTTATAAACAAGTTATAAAGTCACAGAATGGCTGAGAGAATTTATACACAAGGCCTCATATTCTGGCAGAGACGGTTTAGGAGTCTGCTAAAATGACCACCTTGCTGCGGTTTGAACTAGGGGAGGCATAAAAATTAACAATATAGGGTATTCATTTGTAACCAGGTTTTCTTCAGAGGGTACTACGGTGCTGGATAGATGACCCGTTCGACCGCTGTGTGGCGATATCACGATGATGTCGCCACGCTGGGCTTGGTAGACAGGGTTGTACGCATTAGATGGGTGCTAGATAGATGGCCGCGAACGCGCACGGGGTAACGGCAGCGCTCAAAGCGACCATCGTTCTAGCGCACATCTATGTTTGTATGGGCACCTTAAGTGCTGTAAAGCGTTTAAAGAAAGACATTGAGTTAGGCTGAAAAAGACTTCACAATATACAGCAACTGTATAAGTTAACAAAATCTGTCATTTATCATTAAAAGACAATGGATTGCCAAGGCTGCATTCACATCATCACTCTGCTGTAGATTAAACCATTTTCTCAATCTCCTTTCACCCATGCTCGTATAAATGTAATTTGCAAGACACAAGGGAAGGGGGCTGATCTGAGAAAAGATAGTGTCAGCCAAGAACTGCAGACACCGATTTACACAACTGTGTCATCTCTGAATGGTCTTTGTGCTGGCTATATAGCCAATGGTTGGAATAAACATTTAATCATTCTGGAGAAAAAAAGCAGATGAAGGTGTTTTCAGGGGGAGTACTGTAATCTCTGGAAGATTGATTAAAATGAGTGAAAATACACATCATACTGCATGGAAAACATGGTAACACATTGTAATAAATATAGAACGGAGTAACTGATTCTGTACTAATGTATTTAACAAATTTTGAAAAGTTAGTATTCCTTCATCTTTTACTTTGTGTTCTAAAACTTGAATGCCCCAACCATAGCTTGTAAAAATTTAGCTGAAGCTGACGAGAGTCAGTCCTGTAGGAGTTTGTGTTTTATAGTTGAGCTTGAAGAACAAAGATGGATGAATATTGTTCCTGCAGCCGTCCGAGCGCATAACTCATGCTGATCATAATCGTGAGCCCACTCGACGTTGCCCCAGCGCTGGATCTGTATCACAACACAACAATGAACATAGTTACAGATAAACTTAAAGCTAATTTGATAACATAGCCTGTGAAAAAGGCTTCTTTTTAGACAAATATTGAGGAGAGGAGAACAGATGCTGGCTAAATAAAAGAAAATAAATGAAAGACGACCTAAAACATTATATGCAATGTTTCATATTTACTGAACTAAAACTAAACTAAAACTTCTAAATCAGCTTTATTGTGTAGGTATAACACTGCAAAGACATGCCTGGCATCATGGCTTGCCTCCTAGGATACAATTATACAGACTACATGCATGCAAGGAAGCAGATCATGATTCCAAACATGTCTGCAGTGCTGTAGTGTTAATTGAGACCATCACTGTGGTTGCCTGCTTTCCTTTACCCATGTCAGCTCATTTCTCCACTAGGAAGTAGAAACTTACCCCTGGAAGTGCTACATAGCTACTTAGAATGTTTCTTCATAAACATCTGAATGCATATAAATTATTGTAACAATTTGTAATAAAAAGGGAACACAGAAACTGGGACTGAGTAGTACAGTATCTTAAAATTGTTTGTAGAGAGAGAAGTTTGTATGCCTTTATCTTAGTTCATTAAATGCAATTTTGCCAATAATTTAAACTGTCATCATTAACAATAATTATATAATAATATAACAATATTGGGAATAATAAGTGCAGCACCACTGACGTAGATGCTTGGCCTCTTAGTTCTCCTTTAGATCTTGTCTGACCAGGTAATCAGACATTGGGCTAAGATGATCAATCTGGCAAATGATAAAAAGTGCCATGAAAGTCTTGAGGATCAAAGGTTGATAAATTGTCAGGGGGCAAAAAATAAAGTTTTTTTCTTTACCTGATATTCCTCCTCTAAGCGAGATAACGCTACAGCTTTCTCCACAGTCAGGAAACGGTCTACGAGACCCATAGACAGAACTAGAGACTTCAGCTGCGTTGTGATGAACTCAATGCCTGGTCCAAAGAAATGATATGCAGTATATAGTGGTTAATTATCCGCATTTGCCATTTAAATTTTTTTTTTCAATGAGCAAAGGTTTTACATGCTCTTTAAAACTACTATAGAGATATATAGTGTTCAGATGGGGTTTTCTGACCTAATAATGCCCAGGAGTTGTAAGATGCCAGATGGCGGTGGAAAACGTCTTTGGTCTCTGCAGGAATTACAGGACCCATGATGCTAGTCGAAGAGCCAATTACAACATCATACCTGGAAAATAAGAAAATACAAATATCACCATTGCTGCTCAAATCATGGCTAAAATTGATGACAGTTGCAAGCAAATCTTTTTTCAGTTTTTATTGTAGCATGTTAAAAAAACAAGGAGAGGACAATGTGTTCTGTAGTAAAAATGTGTGGGGAGGGAATTGCCTGAATAGTTTTTTAATCCATTAACATTAAATGCAAATTAACTTTACAGTGGGGCAGATCTCTTCCTTCACACAGAATTGGCATTTTGTGAAGCATTAGCCAGTCACTGCCATAACACTGTTGAAGGCTGCCCCAAGCCATGCTGGGATTTGTAGCCACTCACATCCAGTCACGTTTCACCTAACCCCAGAAGTCCTGGCTAATCCCCTAGGGAAGGCATGTAAAGAATCATCGAGAAGATTCATCAGAAGTGCTCACCTTAATGCTGTATCCTGATAGGGTAATGCAGATTTGGGACTGTATCATTCACATAAGGGGGAAGGGAAAAGCAAAGACTGTGTTTTAGCTCCTACATTGGCATTAAAGATGCGATTCTTAAAGCGGGTGGGAGAACATTTGCTAGACTTGAAGCAATTACTTTAGCTGACCAAAAATGGCACTGGTTGGAAAGATTTGTGTCACCCCTCCTCCAGGAATAAAACAGTGTCACCCCAATGTAGTTTGCCTCTGACTTTGGACATGCTTTATTTAAAGTAATTAGCATATCGTACAAAATATTTTGCTGAGGCATCGGGAAATGGGGTGACAATGTGACATTTTATGCATGCAGGAGTGACCTACCTACAGTATCATACATGAAGGAGGAAGCTATTAAAGATGTGTACGAGCCACAAGGGACACTACAGGGACACAAGGTCTCCCTGCCCAAGATAGCACATGTACAGGCCTGTCTGAAGTCTGCCAGTGAACATCTCAATGATCCAGTAGAGAACCAGGTGAAAATGGTGTGTCAGATGAGACCAAAATCAAGTTCTTTGGCATTAATTCAACTCCCTATGTTTGGAGGAAGAGGAATGCTACTAAGACCCCAAGATTACTCCTAGTCAGGGTTTGGGTGCTGACAGGGAACAGTATAAATACACACACATATATATATATATATATATATATATATCACCTCTTTTCAGCCCAGTGTAACACAGGGTCCCACTCATTCCTCTGCAGCTCAACCAGACCTAGAGGATCCTCCACTCTGTAACTGAGAAATAAGTTAACCTTGTTTAAATACCTAATATTTGATCTGTATATATGGATTATTACTTTCAACTTCTGTTAACTCTATTGTTAAACATACAAAGAGGTAAGAAATCACAATTTCTTCATTGATGCCAATGCTGACAAGATTAGGTTAAAGCAATGAAAAATAAATATCATGCTAGCCTGACAATTATTAATTTTAAACTCCCCCCAAGCGGTTGAGATGAACCCAGTTCAACCGCAACCAGTTCAACTCCGGACCAACCGGGATCGTAAAAACCGCCCTGACCCCTGTAAAGCTGCAGCGATTCTTTATCCAGCTGCAGCTATTCTGGGAGTTCATCGGTGATGCCGAAGGGACGGAGGGGCGCACCATAGCCCTCCATTTTAAATATTTTAACCCACATCGCCGGCGTCATCAATGATGTGGCAATGTGGACAGGGGTGGGGGGAGGAGTACAGAGTAGGGGCTGAGTGCTAGGGAGATGAATATGGAAGAATTGCCCCTTTATGGGTTTTAGTTTGTGTACGTGCCCTGAAAAAAAAGGAATAATTAGATTTCAAATCTTTTTTTGATCACATTTTTTATTCTCAAAAATAGAACAATTGTGGAAAACAAGGTTGAAGAACTAACCATACTGTGTCTGTGTCCAGGAACTTCAGTGAGGCTGAAATCAGATGTTCTTTATTTCTGTGTGTTGGGTTGTCCAGTGCTGTGTTACACAGTGTGGTCTGCAGAAGAAATCAGTACAACATGAAGAGAACATAATAGCATAAAATGATGTAATATCTGGAGACACTAATTTAATTCCTTCTCAAGACCTTAACACCTCACCCCAACCTAAGGATGGATACAAACAGGTCGATATCCCCATACAATTAAGTCTATTCTTTTACTCAATATGAGCAACCAAAAAGGAATTGAAATAGAATGTAGAACCAAGAGGCAAATTTCCATCAATAGTACAAGTCATATCCTATTGAAAACCTTACCTTTCTGAATCAATAGCTTTTAACCTCCTGGGCGTTACGGGAATGCTGCAGGCTCACGGAGAGCTGGCCATTGCACCCAATGCCGGCACAGACGCAGCTTGATCCAAGAACAATGTGCGCCCATACTGGCTCAGAAGTATTAGGATAATAACAAACACCCAGGAGGTTAATAACAAATGTTTTTAGGATGAAACAGGTCTGCAGGGCATTCCTGCAGGATGTAAAAAAATACACCATGGCAAATGTATAGGATACCCAGTATGTCATCCAGTCAGGGTTTACATATGCTTTAGGAATTGTTCATATGCTATCGCCTACTGAGCAAATATGACAAATAAGGTTTTTATTGAATATGTGTAAATTAACAAGAAAAGTAGGGACCATCTTAGATTTAAATCTCCCAACATAGGCTGAGAAGAAGGTTTCTTACCAGGTGCATAGTGAAAAATTTTATGGTGTCCTTCTGACTATCCCATTCAGTAGCCACAGCGATTGCTAAAGGTTCACTGGGGACCGCAAAGACATTTCCCTGTGGAGTTCTTAACTTTCTGCGATCCAGATTAATTTCAAATCCTCCTGCAAGATAACAGTAATTTGCTTTTTCACATACCCAATTGTCTTTGCTCATACCAAAAACACATTACAATAAAGGAAGATAACACATTTGCACATTAATAGATTAATTGGAATAGAAGCTTATTATTGTATAATTAAAAAGTATTATCTGCAAAAAAATAATGGTAGCCTTCTCACCCACATGAAGTTATTATACTGCCTTAGGCATAATTTTTTCATTAGTACTACAAGCCTTGCACCCTGAACCACAACCTTGGCACCAGCCTCATACCCATCAAAATCACACATTTATCCACAATCAAATCGACCAACACCACCTGACCCACAACACATCCACCCACTCTGCTTCATACCAACCCCCAGCCCACAGTGATAGCCTGACACCGATCAATAATTTGTATAATGAAACAATGGTCATGAACCTTTCTTATAGCAGGGCCCAGTTACCTCTAACGGTACAGTGCTGCTCTGAACCCCAAGATGTCATACGTCAGTTGTAGTTCAACCCTGACCTTTTTGAGGTTAGTAACTCCTCCGAGACTACCTGCAGTTCAAATTTCAACCCCTAGCTGCATATTTAAGCATTGGAATGATTATACAGACCTCAGGCCATAGTTTGAGGACTGCCCTAAACTAAATCATTACATTCACATTGGTATTCTGTATCCAGAGTTCTTTGTTTCCAGAATGCTGTTTGGTTGATCTCAGCAGCAATCCAGGATTCTCTGCCTGCCACCTCCTCTGTCCTACTATACGATTATTCATTGATCTTCGTATCCTCTGTCGAAATTTGACCTTAGCCATACTACATCTATGCCACACAATTTTATACTCTGCTACCATGTATTCATAGAAGTAGCACACAGGAAATATGAATACTGTCCTGCAGTCAAATCTACCTTTTACAAGTGGCTTTAGTTTTGATTGGGATTTCAAGAGCAAGGTTTTATATAGAGGATACTTGATGGATATTTCCAGTGTAGGACTAAATTTGACCGATGAAAATAGAACTCAAACAATCCTTGTGTCAGACACATAAAAATGATATTATAAATAAACTTGAGGGTGGCATAGTTCACTTACCTTCACCTTGGGAAATACTGACATTTTCATAGAACTTCTTTCTTTCTGAAAGGAAAGTCTGGTATGAGAAATGTGCTGTAACTGAACAACAATCAAATAAATAAATGTAAAATACTAAAAAAATATGTCTAAAAGTTAGATACAATAAAGAGGACAAGGAATTTAGAATCTACACTGTAGCCTATCTAATCTGCAATTGGAGCCATTGTGTATGTTACAGTGCATCCGGAAAGTATTCACAGCGCATCACTTTATGCACATTTTGTGATGTTACAGCCTTATTCCAAAATTCATTACATTTATTTTTTCATCAGAATTCTATCCACATCACCCCATAATGACAACATGAAAAAAGGTTTACTTGAGGTTATGGCATACTTACTCATGAGGTTAAGTTAGTTTAAAAAAACAATATCACATGTATACAAGTATTTACAGCCTTTGCTCAATACTTTGTTGATGCACGTTTGGCAGCGATAACACTTTCAAATCTTTTTGAATATGATGCCACAAACTTTGGCCATTTTAGGATCTCTCCAGAGATGTTCAATTGGATTCAAGTCTGGCCAATCAAGGACATTCATAGTTGTCCTGAAGCCACTTCTTTGATGTCTTGGCTTTGGGTCTTTGTTCTGTTGAAAGATGCAGTAATCTTTCCCTTTATCTTGACTAGTCTCCTAGTTCCTGCCACTGAAAATGTATGGATATTAGCCTGGTGATCAGCGGTGGCTGGTTTCCTCTAAATGAATCTGGCATTCATACCAATGAGTATAATCTTCGTCTCATCAGACCAGAGAATGTTGTTTCTCATAGCATGAGAGTCCTTAAGAAGCCTTTTGGCAAACTCATGGTGGCTTTTGTCTGGCCATTCTACCATACAGGCCTGATTGGTGGATGAGATGGTTGTCCTTCTGGAAGGTTCTCCTCTCTTTACAGAGGACCTCTGGAGCTCTGACAGAGTGACTATCTGGTTCTTGGTCACCTCTCTGACTAAATCCCCTTATCCCACGATCACTCAGTTAAGATGACCCACCAACTCTAGGAAACATCCTTGTGGTTTTGAACTTCTTCCACTTAGATGATGGAGGCCATTGTGTTCATTGGGACCTTTAAAGCTGAATATTTTTGTAACCTTCCCCAGATTTGTGCTTTTAAACAATCCTGTCTCAGAGATCTGCAGACAATTCTTTCACTGACACTCTGATCAGGGGAAACAGGATTTATGGCAAATGCCTCTTGTCACTGGGGTGTTGTGTGTAGAATTCTGAAAAAAAAAAAATTTAATCCATTTTGGAATAAGGCTGTAGAATAACAAAATGCAGAAAAAGTGATGTGCTGTTAAAAATTGCCGGTAAAGTGTTTGTAGATCAAACACCCGGTTACTTGGGCTCCTTATGTTGGTCTCACACCTTTCTCTTTTTGCAGTACTTGTCTCATCTCTTGAAGAAGCCAAACGCGTTGAGATACTGTTACAAGATATTGTCTGTAGTACCACATCAACTTTTCTCATTCATAATGATATAATTGTTAATACTAAAATATGAGTTACACCTATGTTCACAATTACGTGGATTGTTATTCTGTACATCATGTAATAAATAGACACTTGGTGATTGCATACCTGTTTGGAGTGCTCCCTTTTGCCCCCTTTCTCTACTCAGGAGGGGGGAACTTTCAAATTCATCTTGTTCAAATGTGTTTTGGGATGTGGCATATGTGCTATGAGGTGATCATCTAAATTTTCACATTACAGTAGGAGTCAGCCCTCTGTCACTCAGTACTCACCAGTTGGAGGTGTATAGAAGCGTTTCCCTGAGAATACAGCATCCACTGTCCACAGGGCAGGACAGATGTGTGGGGACAGAACTGCGCGCCTGGCAAACACGGTGCACAGACTCTGCAGCATTGTGTCTGGAGATGAAGGGTTCTTCAAAATAAAAAACAGAAATGGATTATGGGATATATTATAAAAATGTATCTTTTGTTGGCACTCCACACTGTAGAATGGTACATCGATGAAAAGTCCTCTTCAGTGAATAAATGTGATTGGCTGTAAAGTGTCAGCGACATACATACCGATCAGTGGTCGCGCAGGGCTTCTCCAGGACACACAGAGTGACACACCCCTCACGGTGCAGTGTACGTTGATCCCGGTTCCAAGTCCTAAATCACACAGTCACACACAGGGTGCCGCCATGATGATGACCTCTGGCACGTCCTCGCACACCGCATGACCTTTCCCTAAGCCAATCGGCGTCCTTCGGCGCTATGGAGCATCAGCGTGAAGACACACGCCTCGGCCTCTCTCTGTTTGGTCTATCAACCAATGGGAAGGGGGGCCGGAGGGATGGGCGGTCTGCGTGTGAGCCAATCGGCGCGCTCGGTGCAGGAGAGGCCCAGGCGCCCCGGCCGGAGAAGCGGCAGCCCGGGGGCCATGCCGGTCCGCACCGAGGCCAGCAGCTCCGGCTATTCTTCCCTAATACCGCCGCCGCCCATCAACACGCAGCAGCCTGGGGTGGCAACCAGTCTGCTGTACAGCGGATCTAAGTTCCGGGGACATCAAAAGAGTAAAGGCAACTCATACGATGTGGAGGTTGTGCTGCAGGTCAGTCGCCGGAGGAGAGGATGGGGGCCGGGGATTCAGGGTGATCGTGATTGCAGCCAAGGTTGGACAGGTGGGGGGTGTACAAGAAATGGATTGTGGGGGATGGGAATAAGTGCAGTGCATAAGAAAGGAGGATGGGGGGCGTCAGAGACTAGATAGTGGGGGAAGGGATGGGTGGACAGGTAAT
>CM070039.1:62074172-62090706 GCA_036250615.1 Ptychadena robeensis
GGCGGTATTCCTGACAGCGATTACCTCAGCCCGTAGGGTCAGTGAACTGCAGGCCTTGTCGGTTCGAAACCCATATATGCAGGTCTTTCCAGATAGGATAGTCCTTAGGACTGACCCGGGTTTTTTACCTAAGGTTGCATCACGGTTCCATCAGTCTCAGGAGATAGTGCTGCCCTCGTTCTGAACGCGCCCCTCTAACTCTAAGGAGGCGGACTTTCACCAGCTAGACGTAAGGGAGACTATTCTCCAGTATTTGGAGGCCACTAAGCCTTTTAGGACAGCCTCCTCCCTGTTCATAGCCCACTCGGGGGTTAGAAAGGGAAGGGCGGCCTCCAGGCCCCAATCAGCCGTTGGGTCAGACAAGCCATCCAGCAAGCTTACGTAGCAGCGGGTTTGCCATGTCCCCTGCAGGTTAGGGCTCATTCCACAAGAGCTTGGGTCACTTCTTGGGCAGAAAGGGCAGGGGCTACGCCTGAACAAATCTGCAAGGCCGCCACTTGGTCCTCCTTCAGCACTTTCCTCCAACACTATCGGCTGGACCTGTTGTCAGTTCAAGAACAGACCTTCGGCAGGAAGGTTCTGCAAACGGTGGTCCCACCCTAAGTCCGATGAGTGCTCGGTTATCCTCTCAAGTGTCTGCTGTCCTGGAAAAGACGTCCTATGGGAAAATCTAGAGTTAGACTTACCGGTAACTCTCTTTCCATGAGTCTTTTCCAGGACAGCAGGCTTCCCTCCCTATTATTGCCTGTGATAAGGATATATGATGATGTGCATGGTTATTATGGTTCCACTCCTGGTTGTGCTCTATTTCAGACTGCCAAGGGGAGAGAGAGTGGACCTTTTAAAGATTTGGCGGGTGTTTTTTGTTTCCTCCCACCGGAGGTGGAGCTCGATCTCTCAGGTGTCTGCTGTCCTGGAAAAGACTCATGGAAAGAGAGTTACCGGTAAGTCTAACTCTAGATTTTACTCAGCAATCTCTGCTCAGGCCCCATACACCCACGAAGGGCCCTTCTGGCCACTGATATCACTATAGCTGTGTAATCACTGCTGAAGGTTGTGCGCAACTATTTATCATGTTTCTTAGTTCATTGTGGGTATGGTGACAGTAATGGTATGACAATGTACCATGTTTTTACTGTTCTCAAAATGTGTCATCAATGAATCTGACTGAGATATAGGAACTTTTGGTTAATAGCATCAGAAAGAGACCACCAATCTAAATACATTGATGTAAATGGTCTATGTACCTTCTATTATGTCTCTCTGACATATTCCCTTGTTCTTTAGGAGCAGTTTTTGGTGCCTGATCACACAATCAAAGACATTAGTGGCGCTTCCTTTGCTGGCTTCTACTACATATGCTTTCAGAAGTCTGCTGCAACGATAGAAGGCTACTACTACCACCGGAGCTCAGAGTGGTGAGGAACCATCATTCTGATTTACTGTCATTTTACTATTTTCTTTTAGAGAACCTAACCCTCCCCTCCTTTTGTACTGTATTAGCCTTCTAGTCTTTGAGAACATGGTTCTCCTGTAAAGCAAGCATGGATTTTCTTATATTAGGAGTATAGCTTCTGATGGATCTTTCTCGCCTCTATAGGTACCAGTCGCTAAACCTGACCCACGTCCCTGAACACAGTGCACCCATCTATGAATTCCGGTGACAGGATGTAGAACACTGCACTAATATCCACACCGGAGCTAAAGCGGAGCTGACCGCTATCAAACCTGCTGCTTGCCACCTCTGTCAAAGCTGGAGACTCTGAGAAGAATGTGAGTGTTCGAAGCAATGGCGCATGAACTGGCCTACTGGAGTCCACCTTCTATACCTGCCGCAGTTTTTATTTTAATCTGCCGGATTTTCTTGTTTTATGAGGCCCCCCCCCATCCCCCGTCCCCCTATCCTCCTCATCTCTGTGCTTGATATGATTCTCCTCTAGTAACCTTAAGCTCAACCCTATAAAGGGACCTTTTCCTTTTGATGGAGACTCCTTCGCTAAAGCAAGTTGCAATGATTTATTGCCACCTTGAGTTATTGCCACCATTAAGCTTTTTCTGTTGACTTCCTGTTGGGCATGTTTGTGTTACAACTTCAACAGTTTCAAGATGGGATAAGCACTCCATTTTTTTGTAAAGGACCCCCCCCCCCCCCCCCCCCCCCCCCCCCCCCCCCCCCCGACATCCTTTATTAAAGCCCTATTTTTGATTCCCTGTACCACAGAAAAAAAATACTCCAGACTGCAATACATTTTAGACGTTTTCACATTGAAAACGGTAAATGTCAGATTTTTTTATATCTATAAATATATATTATAAATGCACATATATTTAATCAAAAATCTAACTCTATGGATGCCTGCAGAGACGAGAAAGCAGGTGAAGGCTCCTGGTGTGGAAGTCCAATTGACTGAGGTTACACCTGCTGGGTGATGATCCAGACACCCAGTCTATCCCCATCCTAATATACCGCCAGTCTCTGCTGTGCATATGCCCTTCTAAAGCAGTAAGAGGGGGTGAAGCAAAACAGTGCCATCGTGTGGCCATTTGTGCATAGTGCAATGCAAACTTTCGCAGTAAAATTTAATTACGGAAAGACATCAATGCAAGTGACTTATCGTGAGGAGCTGCAGCAGGACTGGCGCTGTCTTGGTCAACGGTCTTGCAAATGAAAAGCATGGGATAGCGTCCCTCTGTTTTCTCTGCCGCTTAGGACTTTCGCCTCATTCTTGCAGACCAGGCAGGCAAATTCCCATTTAATGCATTTGTTTCATGTTTTGATATTGCATCCACCAAGATGTTTGTGTCAGGGATTAGTGTCATAACAGATTTTCTCGCTGCTAATGCTGCCGGTTTCTTTGTATCGCATCTCTGGCTTCTTGCGTGAAGATCAACAAAAGTTAACATTAGGAAATATGAATTTCTCATTTGCATTTCTAAGGCAGATCTGTGTTGCTTCAAAGGGTTCTGGATCAATTTGTGATGTGTACCAAAGGTTTTTTTATTTTATTTTTTTTGGTACATCACCTAGGGCTAGGCAAATTTATGTAGATTTCTAGCCAGCCCAGTTTAGCATCTGCCCCTGCACTTTATTTATGCTTTGGACCAGAGAACTGTTAAGATGAAGCTCAATTTCCTGCGGGTTTTTGGATTATCTTTAAGACCCCCTCCTTATTTTATTTATTTAAAGAAGGGAGGGGTTTGTTTAGGGATTCCTCTTCCAGTGCTGGGTAGACAGCTTGAGCCTAAAGTCAAAAATGTTTGCCATTCAGAGACCTTCCTCACTATTTTGTCAGATCTACTGACTTGCACAAAACGCATACCTCTGCTAGTTCCTGGACTGTGATCTCCCACAGCCTCGTTATTTTGGATACATGTAATTTTATAGATGTGAGCATTTAATGCTGCTGGACAGCGGAGGTGATGTGGGGCAAAGCTAAATGGTAAACACTATTGGTACCAAGCCTGCTGATATACAATGCAAATCCCTGCTGTGTATTTGAAAAAAAAATCTTTACAGTATAACTTGTGTGGCTTCTTTGTACATTATATTAGTTTGTAATGTATAAAATCAATTCTTGACAGACCTATATTTTTTTTCTTGCTCCGTAAATTTATCATGAGAGAAATAAGTTTGAAAATGTATAGGTAGGTTGATTTCCCTGACTTAAGAACAGGTGTTGTCAGACCACTTGATCTACTTGTTCATGCTCAGTGAAATTTAGAAGGAGGTTATGGCAGCCAGGGAGTTGGCATTTACAGGGAGGTCATCAGTGTTGGAGGTGCTTAATGAGATTGTTAATTTCCATTAACATAAAGATTGATACTGCGCGAATCGGGCACAGCAGCAGAGTTTCATTGGTTCAGCTCCAGACTACCTGTTTATGTGAAAGTTGGGCATCTTGTTAAGCATCTCTAATCAATGGCATCTTCACTCACTTTTTTCATAGGCTTCCTTTAAATATAAAAACCCAGTAAAATAAAGTGAACATATTGAAGTTTACCAGGCTGTAAATATAGTTGCTGCATTAGTTTAAATTTTTTAGCCTTTTTTCTTTCGTTTTGCTAATTCCACGAATCGCACATTCATTATTTTTAGATGTCTACATACAATTTCACCATTGTAATTGGATGTGTTCAAAAAGATCAGCTCTCAGAAAAGAGCCTGGCTTGGCAAAAGTGAAAACTAAAACAGCCCCCCTATAAGGACTGGTAAACGTCAATATTCTACATGTGTTATGTTTAGTTATCAATAAAAATTTAAATAAGGTCTAAGTACGTTGGTCAGTACATCTCTGCTTACTTTCCCATGTTTAGTTTGAGGAACCTTCAACTACCGCTAACTACCTGTTGATCTGCCAAAAATGCTCTTAGATCTTAAAGCTGAGCATATACTTCTAACATGTCCGATCACTGCTCAATTGATTTTTGTTCCATTTGGATCACTTTCGGTTGATCGAATAATTGAACAGAATATTCAAATTCTATATGCCCACCTTAAGTAATGAAGTAGTAGTAGTGTCAGATGTTTTCAGTGTCGTGGTATACTGAGCACTTGGAGAGGAGGTTACTCAGAAAGTGCATGAGGTGAGAACAGGACAGCTATGAATTTCTGTCTTGGTTTTTTTATTTTATTTTGTTTAATAACTATTATCCAAATATAATATACCATTTTGAATTATCTCCCAAACCAAAAGGAATAATCATTGTTTGGGTTTACATTTTGAATGGTCTCCCAAACCAAAAGGAATAATCATCGTTTGGGTTTACACCTTAACATGTCCTGGATCATGTGCAGGTCTATCCAATCATAGCAAAATATGAGATTTAAGAATGCTGTTGTGCATAAATACCATGGCTCCAAGGAATTCATGAGTGTCAGCCTGTAATGGAGAAAATATTCTACTGTGTGGTGTGTGTGGGGTCCATATTTGTTTTTCAATTAGGATCTGACTTGTAGCTTAAGGACTGTGGCCACATACCATCTTAAGTTGCTGCCATACACCTGGCTGTCATGTATATGAGCTTGCTGACATACAAACCAATGACTTCAAAGGAGAGTTGGTTGCCTACTTAGATCTTTTGAGTCATTCTTCAGGGATGGCTGTCCCATGAGATCTTTTTATAGCACACCTGTAGAAATATATGCCCATTTGACCACTAGGTACTGATCTGTTGGATGAAAAGGTCTTACTTGAAGCTCATATTACTAATTCTTACAAAGGTGTTTAGCAGGCTGTTCCAGTTCCTTTACACCAAACTCAATCCATAAACAAACCGCATGCACACATCCACTGTTTCTGCATGTAAGCATTATCATATAAACTGCATTAGCTTTAGGTGTCACTGCTACTATTCCTTGGTGGTAACTTCTCCCTCAGGTGCTGGAACAATGAGCATCTCCTCCACTCCAGCAAACAAGAAAAAGATCTGTACTCTGCTGAGAAATCCTCTTTGGTTATTCAGTCTCCGTGCAGTTAAGGTACATCCAGTGTCCCATCACCCCATTGTCTCTGGAACCCCTGTCCTCTGACACGTTTCACTCAGAAGAGCTTAATCATGGATGAGTGAAACGTGTTGGAGGATGTACTATATGAGACAGCCAGAGACTGGAGATGAGTTATGATACTGCTAGAGACCACTGCTCCTTTGTAGGTCCCTGCAGTGGAAGCAATGCTCTGCAAAGGGTCACATTTTGCTCTTTGGCTAGAAGTTGTGCATCTGTTGATTGGATTGGTATGTTGATGCAGTGCTCTAAATTGCCAATAAAATTGTCAAGTGGTTCTGTGGATGATGGTTGGCAAACGACCCACCTGCTCAGAATTTTAACTAGTAGTTCTGGTAAACAAATTTGGGAAAACAAAGGTTCTACAGTAAGGTCAAGTTTACACTGGCGGTTTTTTACCGCCAGGTAAACTACCGTTTAGCGTGGCCAACAGGCGGATGCCACATTTGGCATCCGCCAGTCGGTTTTAGGTCAGCCGTCCCATAGAAAGTCTATGGGGTCCTTAATTAGACGCCCTGTAATAGCCTGCACTGTTGTGCAGACGACTATAAGGAGTCGTTTATCACGCTGCTGCGGAAGCGCATTCGGAAATCGCCAGTGTAAACTTAGCCTAAGTGTCCAGCATTATAGTGGCAATATGTGAGTACTTTTCTCATGGTTTCTGGGTGGGCTGGTTAAGTGGATTGAAAATATATTTTTAATAAAGTGGCCATACACAGGTCGATTTCCCACACGATTCCTGGCCGATCACCGGGTGCGTGCACGCCGATCGATCGACGAGGAATCGAGTGCAGCCCACCTTGACCGATCGACATGGCCCCCAAATCGGATCTGCCTGAGAACCAACCTGTTGGTGTTTTCTGATCGATTTGGCTCACATCAAGGGGCGTTGACATTTGTGAATCGATCGACTGGTAACAGAATGGTCCAGGAATCGGTGGCCTAAGGTGGTAGGCACAGAGTTAATTGGTTGATCGATCGACGCCTGTGGCTTCACCGGAATCGATCGGATGGTCGATCGATCGCTCGCTCAGGAATCGACACGTGTATGGCTAGCTTTATACACCATGAAAGGTTCTTCTGAAAAGCTCCAACAAACCTTAGGGTAGTCATAAAAATAATTTGTCCATGTCCATCGAACGCAAATCGATTCCTGCCCACCTGGTACGATCAACCAACAGTGATCAATCTCAAACATCGCAAAGTGATATGTTGGTAAATTTTAGTTGATCTTTTACATTTACAGGCCGTTAATTTGCTTTCCAGGCACCCTTTTTTGGCAGAAAACATTAATGCCCCTTTTAAATAAAGGAATTGATCACTCTGTGTGGTGGTGGTACAATCTATCAATGTTTGCCTTTTTGATCAATTTAACCAAGTTGATTGAACGGATGATTGAATTGCAACATAATCTATTCGTGTATGTCTACCTTTACCCGCAGCTATATAACAGAGCAATCCGTAGCCTGTGTGCAAAGCCTGATAGAAGCTGTCACCCTTCCATGAAATAAGTAGAAGACTGGGAATAACTGCTTCTTTCAGACCCTAATGATACAACTGAGTATCTTTAGAATGGGGCAGGAGACATGGAACATCCATGTTACTATTGGGGAGACCTCTACCCTTACCTTTGTCCCTGGCATAGAAAGTGGGAAACTTTTAATTGTTTCACAGATGACAAGGGTGTAGTGCATTTTACACATTGCACTGCATTTTTCCATCACAGACTTTCTCTGCATCAATCCATCCAATGTATCCGATTTTATAAGTTGGGTCAATTAAAACTTTTGCTTTGGAGAATTTGGTGGAGGGTTAGAACCTGTCTTATACTTTATTGTTGTCTGTATCCCTTTAGGAAAGACTTGGCTTTTAGATGAGAAAACATAAAAAATATTAAGCCAATGCTGGAAGAAGAGAGAAGATGTTTTCCATTCCTTTGGTGGATATTTCCTTTATCTTCCTGTGCTGAGCATAGGTAGGAAAATCTCCCCAATGGATGGTGCCAATGGCAAAAAAGTGACCAGGGTTTTAACCAGAAGGTGGAAAAAAATAAGCTTGGACTAAATTTGGAATATCTTTTAACTGATAAAATGACTGGATTGCCTTATAGCTTTTTCAATTCATGCAATATAATTATAATCTGCTCAGCTTCCATTATACTAGACCTCAGTATTGCTTCATACCTACCTGCATTTTGTTTTTTGCTGCTGTCACATGGCTAAAATGAGATGTTTAAAGGTTTGGCAAGCCCTCCATTTGCTACAAAAGCACCCAATGTGGGTCAGGCTGCAGAGAAATGAAGATCTAACAATGTCCTTTTAGTGTTGGGGCTGCGATGCTGTTTTGCTAATGGTGTGAGCACATTTTTAGCGTGTCACTGGGCTTTTCAATGCTGGGTTTGGCAAACAGTCCTAATAAAATAAAACGAGAAAATCGATCCAAATGCGTTGTCACTTTTATTTTGTCTGAAGGAAATATACTGGGATGGGACCAAAGCAAAAAAAAAAAACTCAACAATTTCTACATTAGCATACAAACATTGAAAATGTACTCCAAAACAGAAGCTGCTACTGTGGTAGATGGTTGCTCTGTATTTTCATACATTATTATTTTTTTAATGTATCAATTTGTTTTATTGTCTATAAATATGGTACTCTGCCACCATTCCAAGATAGGTTTTTCATATTCAGTGTTCTCCCCAGAGCAGATTGGCCGGGCGGGCCGCCCGGGAGATTTTAGTCCCCGCCCGGCACACAAGTCCTCCGCGGCGAGCAGCCTGACAGGCGGCGCCTCCCATTCTTCAGGAGCGCGCCACAGCCACTGAAAGACTCCGGCCCGCGGCACACTACCGGAGCCGCGGGCCGTAGTCTTTCAGTGGCTGCGGCGCGCTTCTGAAGAATGGGGAGGCGCCGCCTGTCAGAGGATTTGTGTGCTGCCGCTGGCCGGCAGCCTATCAGAGAGGCCGCCGGACCGGTGCAGGCGGCGCGATGACGTCATCGCGCCGCCCGGCTAAAAAAAAATTCTGGGGAGAACACTGATATTAATAGAACCTCAATGGTTTAACAGGTAGTGCATTATTAAGGCCATGTTTTCATGGCTTAAAAATTCCTGCATTTGCGGTGTGTTTTTTACCGCATCGTAAACACATCTTTTGCTAATCAATGGCATTGTTTCCAGGGTGCATTCAGGGATCCATTGCACTTATGTCAACACAGAGCACCACATGCTCATAAGCATAATGGAACCTAATGCATCCCTAGGGCATGTAAACAATGCAAGTACAAGCATTTTTTTGACGCAAGCTGTCTGCATTCAATTGATTGGGGCCCCCTATCTACACTAAATTACATGTGAGACAGGAGTGCCCCCCAATCGACCGCCCACTCCTGTGACAGGCAAATGCTCTGTGCAGTCAGAGACTTAATCAGCGTTCATTGGGGTGATTAAACTTACTGACATAATTTCCTGAACTGGGGAAATGTATACCAATCTAGGCGGCAGCTCCATCTTCTGGATGTTCTGCTTATATTCATTTTGAAAATTCCACTGACTACGAGTTAATTAACCTATGTACCCCTTTTGCTACAGAAATCTGTATACCGCCAGGGTAGGTAAATTTTTTGTACCACTTTTTCCACAGAAATCCGGAATGAATCGGACTGTTAGGGGGGTTAATCCCTCTCTTTTTTAGAAGCATGCAAACCAGTTAATGTGTTATATGCTGTGCTCTTTTGTGAACCACAGTTGACTTGTGCTGAGTGCCTGGGATGTCTTCATTTAAGCTGTACCCACTTTCTGTTTTGCACTTAACCTTCCTGGTGATATGTTTGTAATGCATTGTTAGCAACAATGCGGTATGTGTACTCATAGCAGAGTCTTCCCTTCTACTCATCCCCAGCATTGATGATACCAGGGATGTGGGTCAGTAAACTAGTGCTGCTTGCTTAACATTGAGGTCAATCAATGTTGATTTTCATGTCAAAGGCCATGTACAATTTTAAGTTGACTTTAAAGCCCCCACCTTTAGATTCCTCCATACATTTTCTATCAGATCTACCAACACTATGTAGTTAGTGACCTCGGCCTGATAGTAATACACAGTTGATTGGAAGTTTAGAAGATCCTCCTTTCTACATGGTTTTGGTAAGACATTCTTGATTTGTACAGAACTTGTATGTAATTGTATTTGGTGTATGGGGGGGCTTTCAGGGGGCTTGTTTGCACTACAGGGTCGTATGGCGGTTCTTTTTTTTTTTTTTTTTTGCAAAGTAATTTTTAATGAATTTTCCAAACACAATTACAGTCAGCAGTTGCATTGCCTAACCCAAGAGAGTTCCCTACAGATGGAGGCGCAGTCCTATACAGAAAATACAAGTCAATATAGAAGTTTAGCACACCACCTCACCCCGCCGTGCCATTACACCAGAATGGAACACATATGGCATTAAACTCCACACCGGTAACATATTTCCCTCCTTCCTCCCCCTCCCCCCCCCCCCGTCGGCATCCCCCCCCCCCCCCCTCCCAGGCCCATCACACTATCCAATTGTCAATTCCCCACTGCTGATAAGCCCTCCTTATTCCCAACACATTCATCAGAGCTTCTTCCAAACCTTTTCCCCGGAGCTAGCTTCAGCGTACCACTCCGAAGCCCGAACATCAAGACCAACCTGATTTGTGCTGCTCCACAACCACCGGCAACCAGTCTCTATAGAATTTAACGCCACAAACTAGAAAAAACCTGTCGCACAGTCTTATTCATCCCGAAATGGGCCATGGAGCTGCTCCATGAGCATTATCTGGTGAAGGTGATAGTTAACCATCTCCCACCGTCGGCACAATGTGCTCACCCTTTGTCAGAATCGCTTTTCTTTCTTAATGGCCAGGATATCAAATATTGTCCCAGGAAAAGCAAGGGACCGGTCCGTCTCACCCGGTCATCACCCTGGCCCGCTATAAGCCCGGGCAGTGTTTGTAGCAGCAACGGCCTCTCCACCCCTGTACACATCACCCTGTATCTAACCTCCAAGCCTTGAGCCCAGAAATTTTTTTGATACATGGGCCTCCACATAAGTGTCCATTCTGGCTCGCCTCTGCACTTAGGCAGCTCCCTATCCAATCCGGGGGGGAGTTTCTAGGGGAAATTGCAGACCATCATAGGCCCTATGTGCTGGTTTTGTAGTAGCACCTCCCCTCCAGGGTTCACTGACAATCGCCCTCTACACATACCCCACCCCGTTGAAGTGCCCTCTCCACTCCCTCCACCAACTCCTCCTCTGCCACCCCATGCGCACGACCTTTTAAGACATTGAATCCTTTTAGGCCTGTTATACCCAGCCGGTCCGTGCAAACGGATGTAGAAGTCCGGAACAGGAGTAGGGCGCCCCCTTGGACCAAGGAGATTATCTTGGGCCACATGGGAAGGGAGCGGCCTGCGGTCCCAACGTGGAGTGTAGGAAATGCTGAACCTGGAGATACATAAGGCATGAGACTGGGGAAGCCACTCGCTAGGTCCTCAGTTGGCTGAAAGGTCATGAGTGACCCTTGTGGGTGAAAAGGTTCCTTAAGCGTTCGCAAATCCCTTCGTTGGCCCAGACTTGAAAACCCCCCTGGCCCTTGCCCGGAAAAAACTCCTCCCGGCAAACCCACCAATGTCATACCCGGCGACACCGGAAAACCCGGCAGACCCAGCAGCTTCCTCCCCTCCCTAAAACCAAAGTAAATTGTGTCCCGCATGTACCAGACCTCTTCACCTCCCTGTAAGAAGCGGGAATCTAGTACTTAAAGTCCCCTGAGGGACCCAGTCCGGAAACACGTTAGAATCTATACGAGGATCCGCAGTTTAAGCAGACTCATCCAACCATCTTTAATATACCTCAACATGCTGGCCAGGTTTTTAGAAGGGGCGACGTTCGGATGTTCATACTAAGTCAAGCACGGAACCGTTGCAAGACGTGTGCAGCGCACATGCGAGCTGCCGCCCTCCACAGAAATCTAGGAATGCCGCCGGCAGAGTCCTCAGTGTCTTGTGTCTGAGGGGAGGGGCAGAGTCTGCAGGGGTATATCTCTCGCAAAACTATCAATCTTAGGAGAGACTCTACCTAAGACTCCCAACGGCATGTGCCCCACTGTCCCTCGACTCCTCCTGCCCGACCTTTTGAATCACGGGGTGAATTCGACGAATATAACGAGAGAGGGATCTTGGATCGAGATAACTAAATACTTGATCACTATGGACTCCACGCCCTCACCGGAGTCAATCCGGAATGCGGCCGCTCGTCCCCCAAAAACATCACTCACTCTTGACAAAGTTATTTTAAGAAGCCCGAGAAGACCCATACTGCGTGACAGGTGTTGCGGAACTAATCGGAGCACGGTCCACAGCCGGGTCAATTCAGGTAACAGAGAACATCGTCCGCAAATAGGGCAGACGAAATCGGTCCTGTTCCCGCACTTTCCATCCCTGGAATAATCGCCCACCGCTGAGGCGCTCGAGACAAATTGGTTCAAGAGAGAATATTGAATAAAAGGGGGGTACAGCGGGCAACCCTGGGCGCTTACCCCATATGAAGTGAGAAAGGAGTGGAAGAGGTGCTAATAATATAGTACCGAAGGGTGTGAGATTCGCGCACATCTGCGAGGAATACTAGCCCGAAGATATGCTGACAAACTGCCCCTGGAATCCCATAGCCCCATAACTTAGTACAGCGCACTCCCAAGTCCCGTTGTCAAAATCCTTCTTTCGTTTCCTCCGCATCCAATTACAACAGGCCCAGGCGGGGGGGCAAAACCCCCCCGCACAACTGCCATAATAGGTGCATACCCGTAAGAACATCTTCCTTACATTTGCCTATACAATCCTGCCCCTCACAATCCCGACCTGCGACTCATACCACTAAATGTGGGGGATTTACGTAGAGCCGGTTAGCCAATAATTTTAGATAGCATCTTGATTTCCTGGTCAATAAAGAATGGGGCGATAAGACCCGTCGCAGGGGTCCTTTAAACCACCTTTACACCTGCCTTGGGGAGGCAAGACGATAGAGCCCCCTTATTCGCCGTTGGCTAGGAACGTGGCCTGGACAGTAGTGTCTCACAAATAACCAGGCATAAGAGTGGGCGCTACTCTGGGCCTCATTTTGGTAGACGTCGAAGAGAACCCCGTTCAGGGGGGCCCTGGGGCTTTCCCAGCCGCAAGTTTTTAATGACCTGTCAACCTCCTCCGCAGACCCCTTCCGCTCTAGGAGCTCTAATCTGTTCAACCGACAGGCGATCCCGCTTAAACAGACCAAGGAAGACCGCCTGTTGAGGCATAGAGTTCCCCATAAAATCTCTTCTAAGAGACCAGCTACATCATCCAGGCATTGCCGGAGGACGACCTCCCTCCCATCTTTCCTTTGTCGTGATATGGGACCTGGGACTTTAGCCTCCCCTTCGTCCAGGTTAGCTAATAGTCTACCAATTTGGCTACCAAAAGGAGAAGCTCGACCCTTGCATTGCGGACATGGCGCATCATAATGTTTTGGCCCAGTGATCAACGACTGGTTGGCTCGCAGCTAATCGTCGGGCCTGGAGGGTCGTGGAGTCCAAGGTCTGATAACTGCACATGGCTTTTCTACTTCAGACTTATAGCCTCCTCCGTATAGTGGCCCATGATCCTCTTCTGCAATGAGGAGGCATAGGCTAGGATATGCCCCCCCCAATCACCAGCTTCTCGCCGCTTCCCAGAAACAAGCGCTATCCTTCTCTATGCCTCTCTATGCGGGGCTTAGTCAGAGCGTAATGGTACCACCAAGCCCTGAAGGCCGGCCTGAAAATTCTTGTCGCTGGCCAATGGTGTTGGGAAAGCGCCCACAACCGGGGTCGAGGACACCAAGAGGTAAGCCCCGCCCCTCCGCCACGACCGGCGCAATGTCCCCCCCCAGAAAATTACTAGACCCCTATGCCTCACCTTATAAAGTGGACAGGGAGGAAGCAATCAGTACAGAAAGGTGTCTATGCGGGGAAGACTGTTGGGAATGTGAAAAGTGGGTATATTCCCTGTTCCACCCGGGTGTCCGTAGTCTCCAGGCATCCACCAAGCAGCCCGCCTCATACCCCGGCCCCGCAGCCATTGTCCCTGTGCGAGGGAGTGGGGGACCTCCCACCGCGGGCCCACCCATATCAATCGCCGTTCCTCACGTGGGCTAACCTGCATTAAAATCCCCCCAACTATTGAAGGGGAACCGAGGCCATCCCGGGTAAACCAGAGGGAGCAAAGATCTAAGAAATCAGCTTTATGGGGAGGAATTTGGGCCGATACGACATTCATCACATCAAAGTCTCCTGGAAAGAGAGAGATCTCGGTATAATGCCATCTGCCCCCTGTTCGTCACACGATGGCGGACCACCCAAAAGGTAGAGACTGCGTATCAGGCCACCACCCCTGCCTTACGGCCCTGGGCCGCTCACCAAGCCCTCCCCCACCCAAAACCGCTTCAGGAATCGGAAACTATCCCTATCTAAGGTGGGTCCTCTTCTGCAATAATGTCGACGTCAGCTTTGATTTTATCTAGGTGCCCGATCCCACTCTTCGTTCTCTTTTCCTGCGGGGGAAGCGGAGCCCCTTGATGCATTCCAGTCCACAATTCTGCGATGGGCCTATTCATACGCCGGGTCCAGCAGAAATTCTCGTTTGAGCAATGCCAATTGGACAGACAACAGCCGGAGGCGGCGGGTGTCCCTTAGCTCCCGCCCCGCCTCCAGTAACGGTAACCCCCCCACCACCAGACCCCGCGTATGGCTGACAAAGGCAAAATGGACCTGAAACGCAGGAACGCCTCCCGGTACCCTTGCCAGTGCTTCCGATGAGCCTTGGAGAGGCGAGCTGAGACCAGCAACCATCCCTGTAACCAACTCCCCCCCCTGTGGCAACTAAGCCCAACAAACTGAAAACCAAACAACCTCTAGTAGGACCGGGTAAACTCCCCACACACAAACCCACACTATGCCGACTTCCTTTTTTTCCTTTCTCCTCCCCAACGGAAGCCCGCATCCACCACCCAGTTATAGACACCTCATCGTACGCCGCCCCTCTCTCACTAGGACCACAACCATGAGTCCCACCCCACCCACCCACCATCCTACATGTACAATGCACACCACCCCACCCTCCCGCTGAAAACTAGCACCCTGCTGTGATAAACACGCAACAGCAACCTCACGACAATAAACCACTAGAAAGGGGGGGGGGCCGTAAGAGATAGGACCGGCTTCCTCCGTCAGCAACAGTGCAGTTCCTCCAACGGGGAAATCGTACCATCACGGATGCTAAACACATCACAGAACTTGGGAAAATCATCAGAAAAAACCCACACATAAACCTGAAATGGAACGACATGAAAACCCCCTTAAAATACATAGTGCAAATGAGATAAATAGATTACTGGAAATGGAGGCCACACCACGCAGTGGAAGACACATATAACCCAACAAGTCTCGAGTCCACAAAAACGGAAAAATAAGATGAGAGGGTCCAAAAAATGACCAAGTCCCTTGTGCTTATCCTGAAGCAAGTCCATTGTCCAAAGACAGGAACAGAACAGAAAGGCTCACCAAGCCTCGCCATCAACCGCATTTTCGAGCTCCCCACACCCCAAAAGCCACCAGCAAATACCTCAGGTGTTGAGAACCATAAACACGGCTCATCCGTCCACATGTTCGCACCGGCTATCTTGATAGAACGGGCCAGGGGAAAACGCAAGGCCTCATGGGGGATCCGGGTGCTCTCCCACTCGGATGGGGTGGGAGTCTCCCTTAGAGCCGGGGTTTTCGACGCAGCGCCAGTAAAGGAAGTCCGTCACACGAAGTCCGTGGCCTCTCCAGGGTGGTGAAATGACGCATGGTCCTTGGCCCCCTGGGATATTGATCTGAGAATCGCTGGGTAACATTAGGGCCAAACGCATGCCGTGGGCCACCAGAGGTCTTGCACAACCGGGGGAAAACGCCTTGCGTCTTCTGGAGACATCCGGGTATATCCGCAAAAATCACGATACGAGTACCATCCACCTCCAGGCGCGCTTAGCCTCGGACTGACGAAGCAGTATCCCTTTCAGAGAATCCAATCGCCGCGCCAACACCAGCCCTGGGCCCAGTGGTATCCGGCCCAGGTGGGGCCTACTCTTGTGGGCCCTCTCCACCGACCCTGCATGGGAGGAGCTCCCAGCTCCTCTGGGATGATCACTGCACACAATCTGCGAAGGTCGCTCTGCCGAGGTAGACTTTCTCCTGGCCACCCCACAATCTTCAGATTCGTCTCTCCTGGATCTGTTTTCCAAATCACTCCACCTTGGAGCGCAGGTAGAGATTGTCCGTTAGCCATGTGATATAACTGGGAACGCAGCCTCGAAATTGCCTCCCGTCTGGGCGGACAGTGTCCTGGTGCACATTCGCTACTTGGGCCGCTGGTTCGCCCTCTGCCAGTCGTGGGTGTCCGGTTTTCCGCTCTGCAATCCCTAGCCTCATCGATTGCCTTCTTATATCAGGATTAAGGAGCTTCACCCATCGCCCTATCCAGTTCTTGCCTAGTCCATAGGGGTCTGCAGAACTGAGGACCCCATCCGCATCAAGTCTCCCTCCTCTCCTAGCATACCGTTGCCTTAATCGCCATCTGCGGTTTAGTCGCGGTTGCTCCCTTTGTCGGCGCGAATATCTCTTACTCGGCTCCCGTGGGGGGGCTCTGTGAGGTACCGGTCCATGTCCTCCCCAAGAAGGTCCCGTATGCATATGGGACACACAATTATTCGCCGCGGGGCGTCGTCGCGGCTTGTCCTTGTATTTACCAAGGGCGGTGCCGGATACAGTTAACCGAGCCCTGGTTGAATTCCTCACTCCATCGAGGCGCCGAACCGGAAGTCCTTATGCGTTTCTACCTATTCCGGACGACTATGCTATGTGACGCACACGTACAGTGTCTGGTTCTGACACCACCATTCCACTAGCCGTTACGAAACAGTTACGTATTTAATTACTACTGCAGGCCGCCTGCTTCTC
>CM070039.1:62132348-62145288 GCA_036250615.1 Ptychadena robeensis
AACACTATCCCAAAACTTTTGTGGTTTGTCCACGTGACTTTTGGCATACTGCAGTCGACTTTGGGCCCATTGTAAACAAGATGACTGAATGATCAAAATCAATGTCAAAATGGCTGGGTCTCTCTTTGCAAATTCTTCATACAGTTATTGGGAATTCTTGACTGTTCATTCTCATCTTGGAGTTTTTCTACGAAAGCTTCACAGTCAGCCAGTCAGTCTCAGTAAGGCTGCGCTTTAGACTTGACTGGCTTCTGCCGGTCACAGGCTGGGGAGAAGCAGAGACCCGGGGGACCACAAGGAAACCGGGTCCCCATCAAACGGGAATTGATGTGCCCATGTGGTGCACAATGATTCCCTTTCAATTGACTCACGACATCACCACATTTTGATTGATCGCCGGTCGACTGCACGTGTATGCCCAGCTTTAGAGATGCAAGAATCTGTGAGAGGGCTTTTTTCAAGGACAATCTGTTACACTAAAAAAGGTTCAAAAATATAAAATTCTGTCTTTTTTTTTTTAGTGGAGAAAGTGGATCTGGCAAAACAGAAGCCACAAAACTTGTCCTGCGTTACCTGGTAGCAGTTAACCAGAGGCGTGGTGTAACAAACCAGGTGGGTAGCTTTTCCTTCTTTCGTTACTACACTACCACTGAAGGTTTTCACATTCCATTCTCAGCCATGGCTACCTCTGAATGGAGTTTTTATTTTCTACATTTGTTTCCATTGATTTCTCAGTAACGTATAACAATGATGGTAAACATTTTAGAGACAGAGTGCCCAAAATAAAACCCAAATACCACTCATTTATCACAAGTGGCATCTTGGCATTTTAATCCGAGTCACACACAAATCATTCATTTACGAGGTGGGATGGGAAGGCCGACCTAGATCTTTCCATCCCATTCCAGAGTCCAGGTTCCTGTAACCAAAAACTAGACAGCAACCCACTATTGCTCTGCAACAGTATTGCTCTGTATACTGGACTCCTTCCAGAATGCACCATCAGACCCTTTCACTGTGTGTGTTCAATGTGTATAAAGCCATCATTGCTATGTCTGTGTTCTGGAAATAAGCAATATCTCTCAACCCAAACTCTGCTTCCTTCCTATGTATGCCTCATCATGGACACACTAGATAGAGGTATAAATTTCAGCTCTGTTATGCAGTATTTATGTGTGATGTGCTGTGATCTTTAAAATGGCCTTTTTTTAGTCTGCATTTCTATATGGTAGTGCCACTGTTCCAGATAATCCCAGATTCTATGTGTATGCTAAGGTCTTGGGGTATTCATCTTAAAAAACAAGCAAATATGGAGAATTAATTTCTTTGTCCTTTAGATTCTAGAGGCCACACCTCTGCTGGAATCTTTCGGAAATGCCAAAACAGTCCGGAATGATAACTCCAGCCGGTTTGGTAAATTTGTGGAGATCTACCTGGAGGAGTAAGTATTACATGAATGTCAAATAAGAAGATAATTCAAATCGTATACTGCTAAAGTGCTTTTAATATCTGTATTGCTTTTGTCCTTAGTTACCCCTAATTATGGTTTGAGGTCCTTCTAGCCTCCTTTAGAGCTACTTTTACATTTTCGTTTAAAGCTTAAAAACTGCATTACATGTCTTCCAAGTGTCAGTAACACGTTGCCCTAATTTCTTATTATGTACAGGGGTATAATTTGTGGTGCCATAACATCCCAATACCTGCTTGAAAAATCCAGAATTGTGTTTCAGGTATGTCTTCCCTTTAAGGATGATGTCAGCTCTTATATTACTCCACTTCTGATTGTTTGTCTCCCTATTATTATTATTATCATTTATTTATATAGCGCCAACATATTACGCAGCAGTGTTCAATGCATTAGAGTGGAGATACAAACACACAATAACACACAGGTACAGGTATGACATAGGAGGAGAGGACCATGCCCGGGCGGGCTTACTCCCTAATACAGTACTGTGTTTTTTGTAATCAATCTGATGTTGACTTCTCATGGCCACACGAGGGGCTATTTGATCTGTATGCTGTTTGGGTCTTTCTAAAAGCACATTTATAATTTCTATGATTTATTTGTATATTTTTTCATAACTTGTCCAAATAAACAAAGCTGCAGTCTGGCTAAGACTAAGCTAAGACTAAGCTACTTTTAGCAATAGTAGGGTGTTGTTTGGAGTTCAAGTGATACCGTTTATTGGCTAACTGAAGTCATTAGAGAAGCAAGCTTTCATTATTCACAAAAAGTACAAGGACATAAATATTGTAAAAAAACTAATGTTTTCTCAAGTCACACTTGACTGATTGAGGTGAGAGTGAAGAATTAGTTAGTGGAGATAATGATCAGAGTTAGGAAGAGTTATTGGTGGTAATAAAGATAAGGGTTAGAGGCAAAATATTCACCTCCGTTAACAATTAAAATGTCAATTGACTAAAGATGCCATGAAATACTACTAATGCAGCTGTTTTTTAAGAAACCGAGATGCCAATATGCATAGTTAATGATCAAAGTTGAAAGATAATTAACTATAAGCTACTTTTAAATAGGTTGAGCTTGAGATATTGGACATGTTACTTTTCTCTGCTGTCAATGATACTTCATAGTTGGGCATTTACAAACTTGTTGACTTGTAGATAATTAAAGTTGTTTTTTGTTGGACACTTGTCTTCCTTAACTGTTTCTGTAAACTGTGATAATGTCATCACAACTTGTTGACTCCACCACTACTTTATGCTAGGCATACACATGCTGATAAGCGGCCGATTTTTAATCTGACCGACGGGCGTGCGCGCTCGCGCCGTCGGTCAGGTTAAAAATCGGCATGTGCCCACATGGGGCGACAGATCCCTGTCGCCCCACTGCTCGGCCGGCCAGAGAACGGACATGTCCGATCTTCTCTGGCCGATGCAAGCCGAGGCAAGCCGATGCCATAAGCTGCAATGGAGACGGCGTCTTCATTGCAGCTTACAGTATGGCCGGCACACAAAGGGTGCCCAGCCGACTGAAGGGGCCCCAGAATGCAACGGGGTGCTAACGTGATGACATCATCACGTTAGCATCTCGGCACACATCGGAGTAGGTTGGTCTGACCTACTCGGTATGTGTATGCCCAGCATTAGTGATTGATGTTGTTACGGTCCTACTTCATAGAACACTTTGCCAACAACATAGATCAGTGGTGGGCAACTGAGTTGATATGGAGGGCCACAAGTGCGGCCCTCTGCATCACCAAAGGGCCGCACATAACATTTTCAAATAACACTGAGCGTTTTATAATAAAAAAAGAAACATCAGCAGGCATAGCTAGAAGACCTAGTTGTTTGATTCAGTCCAGTTTTCAGTAACAAAAGCAGTATAAAAAATTTAACCAACCTTGCAGTCTACTGAAATGCAGATTTCTGTACCAAAAGCAGTAGCTAGGTTTTCAATGAATTTTATTTTTATGTTGAAGTCCTGTTACTTTCTGATTTATGTCTGAAAAAGGCTCTGGAAGTCATACTGACTATAATAAAGTTTAAAACACACAATTATATAAAATTAATTGCTAGTGAGAGGAGGGTTGGGGGAACACTACAAAAAGAATGTATTGCTCTAGCATATGCAGTTTTAATTTAATGGGCATTTAGGTGTAATTCTTGACTTTTCAACTTGACTATTCAATAAAAACTACAAGCGCTAAAGCAATGCTGTCCTTTTTATAATATTTCTCAAACACTTCTCTACAACTCCAGCAATTTGGTGCCACCAGGACAGGTGAGTCCTGGTCGCCGCAAGTGGAGGACAGAGGGGGATGCTAACCGATTCTAAAAGGGCTGCAGGTTGGGCACCTGGGCCATAGTTCAAATATTTAAAGCTTTCTGTAACTTGTTCATTTCTATTGCCCAAAAAAATATCTGGCCTTTGTACTTGCATGTGCATGTTGAATTTCTTGACTATGGCTTCTTTTGTTGTTATAAATTGATCCAAGCAGCCAAAAACTTATTCTAGTCCTCCTTAGTAAACTTAGTTTTTACTATAAATGGTAAGCACTATGTTTTCTCTTTGTCATTTATCTTCTCTAGGATGCTTTGGAGGTGCACATTTCCATTAGTATAATGTATAATTATGAATGTTCCCTTATTGGACCTTTCACCATAGCTTATTGATAGAGCATTGTGATCAGAAAGCCAGACAGATTATCCAGAGATGATTATCCGTGGATCCCCATTCAAAGTCTCGGCCAGGCTGCTGCTGAGGAACGGCTCTAAAATCAAGCCGTGTATTCCTGGCTCAACATTATATCCCAGCTAAAGTATATAAATAATATGTGCTTGAAACTGATGAAAACAAAGGTCTGTTCTTATTCCATTTGTCATATTTCAGGCCAAAAACGAGAGGAATTACCACATTTTCTATGAGATGCTGGCAGGACTCCCGGCTCAACAAAAGCAACTTTTCTATCTGCAGGATGCAGAAACATATTACTACTTGAATCAGGTATGTCTCAGTCACTAATGCCTTGATTTATTTAGGTGTTGTATATGTTTTATTATTCTTTTGTAGGGTGCGTTTTAATGCAATAATTTTCATGGCTGCTGAGATAACACTCATTTGTGGGCAGTTGGGGGGTAGTTGTCAATCACTGATGTGAACCCCTAAGTGAACACAACATATCACCTTCATTTGGCAGTTGCCCTAAAATGAGATGCAACATTTAAAAAAAATTTGAACATGCGCACAAATGTATGTCTGGGATTTCCAATCAAATATGAACTCTGAACAGAATCTTAGAATGAAATTGATATTTTTACACTGGAACATCATTTTGCCCAGCTGTATTACCATGCATTTAACAAAACTAACATGGCTATTATGTGTGTAAAATGTGCCATACTGATATTGTTCTACATTCCTAGTCTTGTGATTGGTTGGCCATGATAGTATAGATGTAACAAAGTATAAACTGTGCCAAAATTCTCCAATAAATGATATGCTCTCCCATAGGCACTTATTCAGGGGGTTAGATTGGATTTAAATAAATAAGGTACTTTTTGTGTGAGACATATCAGATTGTAAAAACTATGCCCTGTGAAAGACATGACCTCAGGTTTCTTATATATATATTTAGGTCCACTTTAAAGCCTGCCATACACACGCCGATGTGTGCAGGCAGACTAGTCCCGATATCTTTCCGGGAGGCTAACGTGATGACTTCATCACGTTAGCCTCCCATTGCATTATGGGGCCCCTTCAATCGGCTGGGCACCCTTTGTGTGCTGGCCATAAGCTGCAATGAAGACGCCGCTTCATTGCAGCTTATGGCATCGGCTTTCATTGGCTCCCATCAGCCAGAGAAGATCGGACATGTCCGTTCTCTGGCCGGCCAAGAAGTGGGGCGACAGGGATCTGTCGCCCCATGTGGGCACATGCCGATTAGCGGCCGATTTTTAACCTGACCGACGGCGCGAGCGCGCACGCCCGTCGGTCAGATTAAAAATCGGCCGCTTATCGGCATGTGTATGGCTAGCATAAGCATTGCCACATTTCTGGCAGACCAAATTTATATCTTAGCTAAATTGTGCCTATGAGAAAATGACTGCCCAGTGTTAAGAACTCCATAATTATTGAGACATTGACACAATTAAACTATTTTTGGTTCAATACACCACCACAATTGATTTGAAATGAAACAAACTAGTTTAAATTACTTTTCATGCATTATTCAGGGAGGTAACTGTGAGATCCCATCCAAAAGTGATGCAGAAGATTTTCGGAGGCTTCTTAATGCCATGGAATCCCTCAGCTTCAACGGTGAGGATCAGGACAGCATCTTCCGAATTCTGTCTTCCATCCTGCACTTGGGAAACGTCTACTTTGAGAAATATGAGGTGTGTTCTGGCTTATTTAGAAGATAAACAAGCTTGTGTTCTTTAATATGCTCAGCATAAAAACATTTAAATTTTAATTGATGACATTTGTTAATCTTTACATGTAGTATTTTTCAGACTCACTTTTTCCCATTAAAATCAATGAGAAAACTGTGTTTCCGTTTTATGGTCCTAATATGCCAAAAAAAAATGGATCCAGGAGGCTAAAATATTTTCTATTTCTTCCAGCCAAGCCAAAAGGCCTCTGCCAAAAGGGAAATTTTAGCTGTATTGGCACTAGCAGTACCCACTGAACACAATGACAACCATCTAGGTGAATTGAGGCTGTGTGAGGCATGAGTTGTGCATTTACATTAACATTCTGCATTGCAAAAAAAAATTATGCGATCATCTCTCCTCTCTCCTCCGATATGTAAATAGGTGCTTAGACCTCTCTATAAGTTGGTCAGTGGTTTCAGAGAATGGGTACCGCTAGTGTATAGACACATGCTAAAGTTTCCATCCTGCATATCCTGCTGGAACTAAGGTCAGCGTTCTGTGAATGGCTGAGTCTCTGACTCATTTTAGGAGAGGACTTAATTTTTTTTTAAATTTTCTATCCAAAACTATGGGGCACATTTATTTATCCCGTACATCCTATAGTGTGAAAAAAATGGCATTATGATTTTTTTTTTAATGAAAATTATGTCCAGAAACAATTACTTCAGAAAAAAAAGCTAAATACACGGATGAAATACATATATACATTTACACAGCTATATGGCATATAGTTTTACTCACAAAGGATTTGTAACTTAAAACCATCTTGTTTGGTTATTTATATGGCCATCTGGCCAGGAGCAAGACCTGTTTCCTCTGCTTCAGTTAGGTTATACTTAGAGGTGTTGTCCATACCCCAGTCTATGGCTGGATTAAAAAAGCAAACTGATCTGATTGGCTCTGTGGTTTACCCCTCAATTCTCCAATAAATTCCTTGGGCCAAGTTTAATATTAGTCTTGTGTACCTAACTTTGCCTTAAATCAGAATGTTTGCGAATTTGTGTCCA
This sequence comes from Ptychadena robeensis, assembly GCA_036250615.1. Classification (NCBI taxonomy): domain Eukaryota; kingdom Metazoa; phylum Chordata; class Amphibia; order Anura; family Ptychadenidae; genus Ptychadena; species Ptychadena robeensis. Next base: position 62,139,254 of record CM070039.1, read on the forward strand.
TACTCATGTTTACTGTGCTAGCTCTGTAACTTTTCACTATGTATCCCATCCCTCCTGCCTCCCCTGCGCTAAAATCTCCCCTCCTCTCCGTCTGCCTTCTTATTTCTTCACCTGTTACACATCCACATGTGTCCATTCCGTACTTCTCCACTTGCTTTCTCGGCTCCTTCTTTTCTGGGGACTCTCCCCCACCCTGGCCCTCCCATAGCCTGTCTACCCCCCTTTCTCTGCTCTCTACAGGAAACAACCCTCTCCTAACTTGACCTATCCGCCCCTCCTAGAAGCTCACCCCTTCTCATGTGGATCTGAACGCCAGATCTGTTGGTAACAATGTCTTCCATTCCAATCCTCCTTTCTAAGTCTCTAACCTCCTGGCTCTCCTGATGACAACCTGGCTCTCGACCTTGAATCTGCCTCTGCTGCTGCCCTATCCTATGGAGGCCTGCAATCACTCACCACCCCCAGACCTGACAACAGGCGGTTGTGGTGTAGGTCTCCTTCTCGCTCTCGCTGCCACTACACTGTACTCAACCTCTCCCTCACTCGCTTTCTCTTCCTTTGAGGGGCTCACACCATCCGTATGTTACCCCCTGCCCCTCATCGTTGCCGTTATCTATCGCCCCCTGGCCCTTACATCCCATTCTCGACCAACTTTATTCTTGGCTCCCACCATTCTGCCATGACTACCACTTCTTATCGCTTGGGGACTTCATAGCCATGGATGACCCCAGCAACCCCCATCTGCCAAACTTCTCCTTAACAGGACTCCCTTGGATGACCAGCACTACACACCCACACACCTAGCTGCGACAACACTTGACCTGGTTGTTTCTAAACTTGGCACCCTCACCCACCTGGACAACTCCGCTTTCCCTCTCTCTGACACCATCTTCTAACCCTTCAAGTGAACACTTCTTTGCCCTTGTTCCACCCCACACCTCCCCGCCTGACGTGGGCACAGGACCTCCACAACTGGACCACTCTGCATTCTCTGCCTTATCTTACTTGCCTCCCACTATCTCTAATCTCGATCCCCGCTGACCAGCTGCTCTCCTATTAATCTCACCCTGCCAATTGTTCCTAAACAAACTTGCCCGCCACCCTCCGCTCTCCCCGCCCCACAACCCCCCATCCCTGGGCACGGTAAGCACACACGCTCCCTCCAACGAGAGTTCGCGGATAGAGTGTAAGGGGAGAAAGTCTGGTAGAACAGCGGACTTTCTTATCTACAGACCAACTCCAGCAAGTCAATGGTGAGTGACTGCTGCCAACAACCTCACTTCTCTTCCCTTATATCCTCACAAGGCTCCCCCTCTCTGCCTCTTCTCCCCTTCAACTCTCTCCTCAATCCTACACCTCCCCCTCCCACTGCCACCTCTCTGCCCAAGACTGGCCACATACTTCCAGACAAATGAAGCCTCGAATTGTATTTCTTCCAACCGCACCACCCCCCTTCTCTTCTATCCAGCCTCCTGTAACTTTACCCTTCACCTCCACTCCTCCAATCCCCGCCTCATGCACTCTTCCCTCACCCGATCCTCCAATCCCCCCTCCTGTACTCTTCCCTCACCCCCTTCCTCCAATCCTATCCTCCTGAACTCTTCCCTCACCTCCTTTCCCCTGCCAGTCGGAGGAAGTCCCTCTCTATTCGCTTTCTCCTCCACCCTGCCCACTGCCCTATACCCGCTTGACTTACTTAAGACCCATTCCACCACCCTTGCCCCGGCCACTGACTGAATTTCAACTCTCCCTATCTCTGGTTATTCCCATCATCTTTCAAACATGCACATCCTCCCATACTGCAAGAAGCCAACTTGACCCCTCTCTTCCCTCCAACTACGACCGTCTCTCTTACTTCCTTTGCTTCCAAACCTGCTGAACGCCTTGTCACAAGACTCACGACTATCTCACTGTGATATTCCCTCCTGACCCCTCCAATCCGGCTTCGACCTCCTTTCATTCCACGAGACAGGCCATCACTAGGAGGTGCATGACCCTGCGCACTGCCAAGGCCAAAGGCAACTTTTCTTTGCTGCTTCTGTTGGATCGGTTTCTGCCTTTGACTTGTTGACCACCACCCTTCTTCTACAGACCTGCACTCTATTGGTATTCATGCTTTGCACTTCTGCGTTCTCCTCCTATTGATGACCGTCCTTTCAAACCTCTTTCAATGGCCTCCTCTTCTTTCACCACACCCCCCCTTCCCGTTGGCTCCCACAGGTCAGTCCTTGGCCTTCCGGTCCTTTCTCCCTCTATACCTCTCTTGGCAAACTCTTGGCAAACTCATCTCATCCTTTGGTCTGCAATACCATCTTATGCTGGGGGGGGGGGACGATACCCCCAAATCTACCTATCCACCCGGTCCTTCATCCCTCTGTCCTTGACACATCTCTCAGTGGCCTACGGCCATCTCTTCATGGATGGCTGACAGATTCCTTTAAACTCAACCTGAGCCAAAACTTGAACTAATCATCTTTCTCCATTACCTTCCAAGCCTCCTCCCCACAACATCGTACTTACACTAAAAACACCATCATCGCCCCCATTCCAAAAGCTCGCTTGCCTTGGTGTAACCTTGACTCTGCACTCTGCCTTTACTCCCCAATTCGAACATCGCTAGATCCTGCCCTTCCATCTCCGCCAAATCTCCATCGCCTTCCTATCCCCAGGACCACCAAAGTCCTGGGTACACGCTTCCATCATCTCACGTCTGGACTACTGCAACATCATACTCTCTGGTCTTCATCTCACTAGACTTTCGCCTCTTCAGTCAAGCATGAATGCTGCTGCTAGAATCAATCTACTCCTCTAACCGCCTCCTATCTGCTGTCTCTCTGCAATCTTTACACTGGCTCCAATTGTCCAGAGAATTAAATTTAAAGTCCTGTGCCTTGTTTTAATAACTCCGCATCTCGGTCCTCCTACATCTCCACCGGGTTACACAAATAAACCCCTAACCGCCCCCTCCTCCAGTGGACCTACTATGACATCCCTCATAAACCTCTCACATGCACGGCTCCAGACTTTTCTGGGCCGCTCCTGACTCTCTGGACTCCCGCCCTCGCCCCACAGACTTGCTCCTACCTTTGCCCTTTCAAAAAGCTCTAAAAAACCCCCTCTTCAAGCCTCTCCTACCCATATTCTCATTCCTGGACTCACCACCATGCCAGTCCCATTCCCCCAACCCTATTGTAACCGTGTTCCCAACCTATTAGATTGTAGCCCGTCCGGGCAGGGTCCTCTACTCCTCCTGGTCATTACCTGTGACCTGTGTGTTATACTGTGGTTGTATCTCCACTATTGTACAGCGCTGCGCAATATGCTGGCGCTATATAAATAAATGTTAATAATAATAATAATACTGTGGAGTTCTTTGTGACCAGATACTTAAAATAAATACAAATACATTTTGAACTTCAATATTAGTCATTTGTTGTGCTTGGATATCTCCAAAGATCAGCAGTAAAACCACAATAGAGAATAATTATACAATACTTTGAATGAATAAACATAATTATGTATCCATGTTTATAGACTGAGTCTCAGGAGGTGGCTTCCGTTGTAAGTGCAAGTGAAATTCGTGTAGTGTCGGAACTCCTCCAGATATCTCCTGAGGGGCTACAGAAAGCCATAACCTTTAAAATAACAGTAAGTACCGTATTTTTCGCCTTATAAGACGCACCGGCACATAAGATGCGCCCAGTTTTTAGGGCAGAAAACCCCGAAAAAAAAGATTTAATACGTTTTCACATCAATTGGGATAATGCAATGAATTTAACCACCCTAGCGCACTGCTGAGGTACAGATTTGTGTATAAAAAGTGCACAATAGACTTTAATGGATTTTTTTGTGTTTTTTACTTTAAATTGTACTGGGTACAGTAATACCCAGTACAATTCCCCTTTAAATTTGGTGCCCCCCCCCCCCCCCCCGTGTGAAGTCACCAGGTCCTCACACCAGGAGGGAGAGGACCAAACTAGTTTCTTTGGAAATCTCGCTGAATACAGCTTTCTAAGCAGAAAGCTGTATCCAGAACGATTTAAAATTCCCGCCCTGCGGTCCAGGTGTGACGGAAGGCGGTGGGATTTTTTAATTCAAACCACATGGCGGTTTCCCGGGCACTATCTTGGTGGGGATGCCGGCAGGAACATCGGGTGCTGTGGTTAGGTAAGGGGATCGGGTCCGCCGACAGTTAGACAGTTCAGATGGGAGAGCCGGACATCGGCTCTCCCATCTGAACTGACAGCTCCTGCAGCTTCCCTCCGTGCTCCCCTCCGGAGAGCTGGCGGGAAGCCAAGGTGCGACCACCGGTGGCTAAGTGGACGCGGGTCGCGCATTCGCGTATAAGACGCAGGCACTTTTTTGCCCCCAATTTTGGGGGTGAAAAAGTGCATCTTATATGCCTGAAAAATACGGTAAAATTATACAAACACAATGGGAAGTATTGCACATTTATATTCTAAGGCATTATGGGTGGTCTGATGTATGTAACTCCCTATGCTGAACTCAAAGTCCTGGGGTGCACTTGCCTTGTTCTGTGATTGGTCTGGATTGTTTTGGGGTTTGACCTGTATTATGTTGTTCCTCTGAGCTTTTTGTGCTTCTTACTTTTAATTAGTTGATGAAGGCCATTCCTTGAAGTAGCCCATGTAATTTTGGGCAAAACCCCTCGGAATTTTTCTACACCAAATGTCGGGCACATCCTGTGAGGGTTGCTACCGTGTGTTCAAAAAATGTTACATAAATGTTTTGTCACAGTGCTGTGTAATATGCTGGTTCTATATAAATAAATGATAATAATTTGCAACAAACTGAATTTTATCTCTAACCCCTAGTGTGGGTGGCCATTATCCCAAATTTTAATATACAAGAGAGGCTGACGAGGGGGTTGGCTGAGCGCCAGACACCGTCTACAGCTGGGAATGTCCTCTGTATCACAGAGGCTGGGGGACTTTAAAGGTCAACCACACCATATCACAATGCTTAACAAGTAATTATAATCAGAGTAAAAAATGAAAACAATTTAATAGTCCATAGTATTAATCACGCATCCAGATTAAAGTGCATCCTAGTATTGTAGACAGTTGGCGTTTACAAGACGCTGCACATTCAGATCGTCCATTGATGGAAAGCCTTGAGCATTAGCCCAGATATACCACGAACCAAAAGATGATTAGGAGCACCCCAACGGACGTTTCGTTCCTATAGAACTTCCTCAGGGGGTGAGTGGTAGATGGGGCAGAGATGGAATGATCTGCCTAGTAAGGGGTGATAGAATAGAAATTTTAAGTATACTTGGGAATAGGTAGGGTTGATCAATTGGGTGGAGTTTAGAGGTGTGTACTTACTGGTAAGGCGTAGCGCATCACTAAAGGATGTTGAATATCGCGGCTAACATGGTGGTGTCAGTGGAGCGTGGGCCGGGGTAATAGAACGGGGAGCTCCCATTCGACAGAAGCTCAGCCACGATCACCAGGAAAAAATAGTAAATCTAAGGATGATCAATAGTCCGGTATAAGGCAGATTTATAGGTTAATGATGGGAAGTGTGGATAATTAAGTACAGTTAAGTCTATACCCAAGAGGTGAACAAGTGAGGGTAAGGGCATATTATATAATGTGCCAAGTGATAAGGATGCAAGAAAACCTTACTGGGGTGGGGGTGAGGGTGGTGATCATATGCGATGCGATTGCGATGCAGCATATATATTTTTTTGTTTCAAATTTTTATTTAATAAACATGACTTTTATATAATAACATAGTAATGTTTTAAACATATAGGATGGGTGCATATATTGTCACTTCCTTGCCAATACATGCACAAAAAAATTATAATTTAAATGATTTCAATTCTAATTATTTTCTCTGGGTTGCACAGGAAACCATAAGAGAGAAGATCTACACTCCCCTGATGGTGGATAGTGCTGTCGATGCCAGGTGGGCCCTATAAAGAACCAAATAAAAAAGCACAATTCTTTTTTTTTTTTTTTTTTTTTTTTATCATTTAAGTTTTTATTAGTATAAACAAGGTTGTA
>CM070039.1:62145388-62176920 GCA_036250615.1 Ptychadena robeensis
GGGGGGGGGGGGAAAGAAAAAGAGAATTAAGGTGAGTTGGGATGGGAAGTGAACAGGGGAGATAGCAGAATATTCAGACTTGATTTGTTGTAGTTGTTCAGTCTTATTTTCTCACATTTCTTGTTCATGAAGAAGGCTTTAGTAAATTAGTAAGAGGCACATAAAAATTTTATAATGATCTTCAATTTCGGAAATTAAGTATGGGCTTACATGACAGCTACAGACTTCTAACATAAACAGATCCATGGATCCATGAATCAGCAATGTCATTTGAAAAATGAAAATCTCCTAAACCTTTTCAACCAAGTTCCTATTTCCAGGCCTTATATTAGGTGATGAGTCAAAAATAGAATGTTTTACTTATTTATTGTACTATACATTCTTCATATGTTTTATATATTTCAAGGTGGTTCTTTCCAGTTGAGCAACATTAGAACTGTTACCATTGTCTTTCAGAGATGCTATTGCCAAGATTTTATACTCCCTACTATTCAGCTGGTTGACAGACAGAATTAACAAGCTGGTATATCCCAGACAAGATGCTTTGTCCATTGCCATTTTGGACATATATGGCTTTGAGGTAAGATGTCTTGTATTGTATTACAAATAGAAACAGAAACAATATTATCCCAGCATCGCCAATTCGCTGAATTATAAAAAAAAAAGTGAGGTTTATATATATCACATATCATTAAGGCCTGGTTTACAGCTATGCACTTTACATCCATTGACATGCATTTTTATGTGTTCATATGTAAACAGGCCTATTGGCTATAATATGGATTTTTTTGCACATTTGTTTACATGAGTTGTCCAATGAATATTAAAACTGGTGTGAACCAGGCCTTAGTAGAGGGATAACTGCTTTATACTATTGTCAAGTTCTGTTTAGGTCCACCAGTAAGAAGTCTGGGTCAGGAATCAAAGACGTGTCTCATCAGGAGCATGCCCAGGCCTTATAGGGATGTAATTCAAGCACGTGGAGGCCACACACACTACTGAGCCTCATTTTTGTCTTGTTTTAAGGACATTGCATCAAAGTTGGATCAGCCTGTAGTGTCTTTTACCATTTTAATTTTGAGTGGACTCCAAATCCAGACCTCCATGGGTTGATACATTTGATTTCCATTGATAATTTATGTGTGATTTTGTTGTCAGCACATTCAACTATGTATAGAACAAATTATTTAATAAGAATATTTCATTCATTCAGATATGAGATGTCCTATTTTTGTGTGCCCTTTAGTTTTTTGAGCAGTGTTGTTAGAACAATAGCAAAATGCTGGTATTTTTGCATCATGTACTTGCATCATGGCTTTCAAGTGCATAAAAAAAGCCAGGGGGACCAAAAATGTACACATAGTTCAACAATGGTTCTTCTCAAAAGTGAAAGGACACATTTTCCTAAACTCCCACTTGGGTGCAAAGTTTTTAAGCAGAACGGGGGCTCTGAATTCATCTGAACAAAAATAAATGGTTCCCTATGTGTTTGCTGAAGCTTCCCTCTCCTAATGTAAATTACATGAGGGCTCTCATGAAATGGGACCTTCCAAAGCATTAGATAGAACCTACACCTTCCTTTTTTGTAAAAGCAAATTTGCAAGAATGTCTGTGGACCAGTCCTTCCAGATGTTTATAAAAATTGCCTATGATTTGGTTGGACAGTAGTGCCTCCTACCCATATTGTTAATGTCCAGCATTGTTGGGTCACTAAATCAGGGGAACAATTCTGTAGGTTTTCTGCCTTGCTAAGGTCAATCTTAAACAATTTTTATCAGAAAGAGTTTGGAGAATGTGACTATAAAAATAACTTTGATATCACATTGCATTCTACTCCAACAACTAGATCTTATTTTAACTTCCTTTACAGGATCTCAATTTCAACAGCTTTGAACAGCTGTGCATTAATTATGCAAATGAGTACCTGCAATTCTTCTTTAACAAGATTGTATTTAGAGAAGAACAGGTAAGTGCTTGAAATAATAACCTACCTTACTATTAACTTTTTGGGCACCTATGCCTCCCGTTGGAATGGTGAGGTTAAGCATTACAGCTATATGTATGACATGTGTTTGGTCATATGCCATGCAGGTTCCAGCTCTGCAGGAAGAAAGTAAAAAATTGGCTAACATTAGTATTTGTACTTTCTTTTGTAGGAGGAATACATCAGAGAGCAGCTCGATTGGAGAGAAATCTCCTTCAACGATAACCAAGCATGCATAGACATTATTTCCCAGAAACCATATGGAATCTTGCGCATACTTGATGACCAAAGCTGCTTTCCTCAGGTAACTTAAAACTCTGGACAAAGTCCTAGAATTTGCATTTTAGGTTAATCAATTATTATTACATACTTTTTTTTTAATTATAAAGGACATTTTTAAATTTTAAACCCTAAATGTTGTTTTGGGCACCATTTCTTGTAGGCCACAGACCACACATTTTTGCAGAAATGTCACTACCACCATGGAACCAACGAACTGTACTGTAAACCCAAGATGCCGTTGCCTGAGTTTGGGATCAAACACTTTGCTGGAAAAGTCACTTATCAGGTAATCATAGCCTGGTCCAGTGGTTCCCAACCTGGTGCTAGAGGGGAGGGGGTGCACCCTAAGTGGCATCGGAGGAGGGATGACACCTTGTGCTCAGCTTCATGCCCCTCACTCTCTCTTTGTAGGCCGGCACCCAAACAATTGCTGAATTGACTAATATTGACTTAATTGAGAGTCAATTATAAAGCCCCTAAACATACCATCACCCCTCACAATTGCTGAAGATATGAAGAAGAGTTGTGAGCATTTAAGTAAGGAGGGAGGGACTGTGACCCCAGGGTGGGAGTGTTGTGACATCAAAAAGGTTAGGAACCACTACCCTAGTCTATTGAAAATATGGGAACACAATAAAGCGTACCCACATTAATGTCTGAGTTCTTGAGGCATCTGTATTTAATAGAGATGTCTTATTTTGGCAAAATAGGAACGGGTGGAACCTCTTTTTCTTTGTCTACCTGTCCTTTTTCATATTTATTTTCCTTATGCAAGGGGACAGGATATTTATTAAAGGAAGGCTCTCCAATCAAAACATAGGCAGCAAAAACATCCCTACAGTCTTATTGCATTGTTTCAGTTCCCCAGACACCATGTTGCACATATGGTGGTCCTGCCATATTTGATTTTTACTCCCAGGCAACTTGCAAATTTACTAACTCAGTCTATGTAATTTAGCTAGATTCAGCGATCCCCAAACAAAGAATGGAGCTTGCTTTTTTGGTACTCATGGAGATACATACACAATTTAAGGACCTTTAACCTGCATCTCCTCCAATCACCCCCATTCAAGACCTTCTCAGGGCTTGTACCCACGTCCGCATTTTGGCTGCGAGCCGCGGCTGCATTGACATGTAGTTAGCCACACCAGCGTCTTCGACCGCTCATGAACTTTGTTCAGCCCCGTGGCCAACTTCGCCTGTGGGGACAAGCCCTAAGGCTCTTAACACTGATTCTGTTAAGGCATACTCCCTTTGGTTACTGTGACAGGTTTTATCCACTCTTGATCTTAAATTTTTTCATTTGTATTGTTTTCATGTTCTAAATTTTATCTGAAAATCTCGTTTTGTGTTACTACTTCCCCTTGTGGGCTCTGCATCAACACCTTTAAAATTCCTTGGGATTCTTTGGCTGTTTTGCTTAAAAAAGGCATGGTCATACATATCTGCTTTGCTTCAGTTGGCATGCTTTTTCATGTGAACAGGCCTATTGGATATAATCTAAACCTTTTGGACATGCTCAACATGTGTTGCCCAAATAAGGTAAAATCAAATAGGTGTGAACCCAGCCTAAAGACAAGGCAGACCATTAAAACATATGAGATGTTTGCCAAAAAATTACATTACAGAGCTATTTTTCAATTTTAAAAATTTCACAGTTGCAGCTTTATATTTTTGTCTTTAGGTGCACAAATTTTTGGATAAGAACTATGATCAAGTTAGACAAGATGTTCTGGATCTTTTTGTGAATAGTAAAATCAAGGTAAGGAGATATTTAGCTGGTGAGATACATAAAAAATGCAGATGTTTGAACAGCTGGCAAATTTATTTTGTGAAGAACCTTAATAAGTGGATATATGTTGGTTGTACATAGGAACGGATGGTTGTTTTATATACATAGTATGGAAAAACCTTTAACATATGGTTGTTCCAAATCATATGGTTGTTTCAAATAGGTGATAAATGGTTAGTTCATAGCATGCAGTTTGGAGAACCTAAATGGCTGCACATGGTTGGTATATGATCTATCACTTCTGTGTTCTCAGGTAGTGGCCAACTTGTTTTTTAGCCATGCCCAGGTCCTAGCTCAGCAGAAAACCATGATGGGAAAAAGCAGCACCATGACCAGGAAGTTTAAGGCACAAACTGTGGCATCCAAGTTTCAACAATCTCTCCTGGAATTAGTGGAAAAAATGGAGAGGTGAGGGATTGGTTTGCATCCCACCAAGATGTAATGCTTCTCAAGACCTACTGACCTTTCTAATGAGCCAAGTGTAAAAGTCCACTTTAGCATGTTTTGTACCATCGCACAATGTATTTTGGGCCTCTACATTCTAGTAATGGAAATCCTTTCCTGAAGTTAAATCTTTTAACATTTGAAATGATTACAGGTTTCCTTTTTTATTTTAAATAATGTTCTTACTAAACTAGTTTTTTATGTTTTGATTGCAGGTGTAACCCGTTCTTTGTTCGCTGCATCAAACCCAACAGCAAAAAGGTAATGAGAGAAAAGGCTAGAGAATAAAAATAAACCTGCATGTCACTTATTAGGAACAAGTAATTTTAGATGCTGTACAGAATGTTTATTTAAAATATCTGTATTTATATTATTTTTCATCTCTATGGTACAGATGTATGTGATATCTATGGTCGTTCTCTTTGTAGGAGCCTGGAATGTTTGAGACAGATATTGTGACCAGTCAGCTGAAATATGCTGGGGTCTTGGAGACCATTCGCATTCGGAAGGAGGGGTTCCCCGTTAGGATCCCATTTCACATATTTCTGAGCAGGTGAAATTCGATTTTCAGTGACATAAATAACTTTTAAATATTTTAAATATATTGTCAATTCAGAGGGGCTGGTTGTTCACTATGATGACCCTTGAATTCAATATTTCTTCCTGCCTTGTTATACCAAGACTTTCACCAACGCCTCTGATTAGGTCACCTGACCTCTTTATCTCACAGGTGCTGGGTGGGTATAATAGGAGTTCCTTCCTTCCTTCCTTCCTTCCTTCCTTCCTTCCTTCCTTCCTTCCTTCCTTCCTTCCTTCCTTCCTATCTACCTATTCCATAGCAACCTAAAAACAAGTACAAGATATTTGTTGCACTCCTTAAAACAATTCCCATACATACAATCTGACAAAATATTGTTTAGTAAAGGATTATAATGGAGATAAGATGTCCTTTGATTAAAACATATGGAGTAGTATGTAGCTATTTTAAAGATAGACTTATGGAAATCATCGTCTTTGATTCCACATCTCCAGGTATCGTTGTGTTATGGACCTAGGACGTAATATCCATGCAGACGGGCAGATCTGTGTGACTTTGCTGAAGAAATTATGTTCTTCTGTAGCCCCCAATACATACTGTATTGGGGTGAATAAGGTAAATATTACCACTTGGGCATTGGTCTCAAAAAGACTTGGACACAAGATGGATATTTAAGCAATATTGTGGGTAATATCTTTATGACTAGCTTTTGTGTCTATAGCAAATTATAAAGTTGTTTCTATGATCACAGTCATGACATCGTCCCATCAATAATAATGTACCATTAAATAGATCCAGAATATCCATAATAGCCCTCCAAGACCAAGGATAATTCTATTCAAATCATTATGTGCAAACTATTTTCTGGTACATTGCCTTTCATCGTGAAACACAGGTAATGACATAAAAATGACAGAATCAAAATTCAAAACATCCTCACCAGTTTGCGAATACACCACAGCAATCATAGCACCGCAAGTGATTCTTAGAATATAGGAGATGATTGCAGATAGTCTAGATTTATCTACTGGTACGTTATCTGTTGTATCTATCTCTTATGAACACGCACTCTATATATCATTTAACATTTGTATGTGTCTATCTGTCCATCTACATTAATTAACCATAGTAATAGATTAATAAATTATTGTGTTATGGACAACTATATTTTTGTTATTGTTAGCTTGTTTTAATCCCTATTCAATGTACAGTTGTGTATGGTATGCTGATTCTTTTCAAATAAAAGTTAGCAATGATAATAATAATTGTATTCACTCCTTAATAAGGATAGTGACCAGAGAAAGATAAAATCACAAATGATTGTAGAGTTAATATTCTGTATAATTCCATAATTTATTCAGAATGTTCCAGCAGGCTTTCTTTCCAATTCCTCTACTCAGATCCCCTTTTCTCTCTTCCTGCTCTTTAGCTTTTCTTGAAGGAGAATCTCTACCAGCAGCTGGAAAGTAAACGGGACCAATTGATGAACAAGGCAGCTGTGGCCCTACAACGCTACAGCCGTGGATACCTCACCCGTAAACGTTACACCATTTTGCGATACCGGATAATAAACCTGCAGGCAAAGGCACGAGGCTACTTGACCAGGTAAGAGAAAAAATCGACATTGGGGGTATACTATTAATATTATTTATGTCCGAGAGCTCATTTTTCAAGAACAATATTTAAAAACGAAAAGGTTCCCTGCAATGATCTGATCTGTGCATTATAGTGGATTATTTATAAAATGTATTGTTTTCTTTCCATCGCTAGGCGTAAGTTCCAGAACTACCGAAGGAGTCTGCAAAGGTTTCGGGCTGTGGTCCATATGTACATAAATCGGAGGAGATATCTGAGGGTAAGGTTGTAGTATTGTGGAGGGCATTTCTCTTCCTCTAACGACCAGACTTGTTTATTGGCCCAGTATAATCACATGGGATCCCCCTGTGCAAGCTCCCACTAAAAGTAGAGCTTATAGGATCAAAGGGAAGGTAAATATATTAGGGGCCTTCAAAAAAAGAAAAGAAAAACAGGTTCCTTTGACAGCCCAACAGTGCACATAGGTCTGTACACATCTAAAATGCATATCCCTCCCCTAAAAAGATTTGTAATTCAGTGTATTATCCTACCTAGCCCCTTACCATCATAGTTCATTTAAAAGACACTGTTTGGACATCAAAATAGACAGATATAAGATTCAGATACTTGGTAGCTATAAATTAAATAGGATTGCTCATTAATTAAATATAATTATCGGTCTGTAGTTTATGTTTCATATGATACCTTGAAATGTGAAGTTTTCTTTTAAAATGTATAACACACTTTGGGAATTGTGTAAAACAAATTAGGTTTTCGGCAGGTATGACTATAGAAATGTTCCACAATATTATATTTATATTCGTGGACGGTCAACTTTTCTTGCCAGAGCTCAAAGTCCAGCAGCCAGTAGGTGTATGTCTATAAAAAGGTGTAACCTGCAAAAACAACACTAATGTAACCGACTTTCATCCGCCATTAGTAAAAAGATCATAATAACTCATTTAAATTAGCTAAATACACAATCAATGGGTGTTAAAGAAGCAAATGCCATGCAGACTGAAAATGCAAGAAGCAATCACAGGAGTTGTCTGTGAAGGTTGTCATTCATCCAGGTTATTGTTTATCTGTAGTGTAATTCAAATCAACTGGACTTGCTGTGTTTTGTTTCTTGAAGACGCTTTTGCTAGTCATCCCACTGGCTTTCTTAATTGTGAGTGTACACGATCTTACAGGAAATATATACTCTCTGGTATAGCTACAATCCACTTAATGTTAACCAGCATGAGGTCTGAGCATCATGGAGGTAGGTGTTACTACATTAGCATTATTGGAGCTGTGAGGTGTTATTAACCCTCCCAGTCCTGAGAGGTGTTAAACTGACATTGTATGTTGCAAACGATAAATATTGTACCCCCCCCCCCCCCCCCCCCCCCCCCACACTTGTTCAAGCTTGGCTTCTCCATTTTCACATATATGACCTTATTCACATCTCTCCATTCTCCACCCTATCCGGAATGTGAACTTGTGAATCCTCAAAGATGTGTCTTTTAGATGAAGATACACCACTGAGTCCTGACCAGAGGAGTTGGTCCTTTTCTGTTGGGCCATGCACTGCTGTAACTGTTGTTTTGTTTCTCCCACATACAAGTCAGAGTACATCTCACTGCACTGCATATACGATCTTGCTCTTCTTGTGTTTGGGTGTTGGGTCTTTAACGTCTTCAAGAAACAAAACACAGCACGTCCAGTGCATTTGAGTTAAACAATACATAATCACTGGAGTTGTTATACTCAATTTGCTTAGTTTCACAATTTCAACACCTCATTGAGTATCTCTAGTGCCAAGTGACAAGAGTGCCCAACCATCAATTTCCCCATCCAAAGAAATGCATTCGGCCAGAGAAAAACATGTCCATGTGGGCAGTTGCAATCCGCAGGTGTTTTTGCAGCCAATGAATTGTCATGATTGCACATCGATCGGCCGCAAAATCGCCCATGGCCAGCTTAAGTTCTGAAAGCTGCATTGTGCTCTGACTCAGAGAGAACCGTGACTCTTGTTAGTATAGTGATATCATTGCTCCAGGACCTATAAATAAGTACCAGCTAACTTGGGCTGGACCAGGCTGCACCCTACCTTGCTGTCAGGAGAAGAGCAACCTGTGATCGCACACAGAAGTACAAAATGAAGCAAGTACGCTTTGCCCAAGAAATGGGGCCCAGTGTAAGTCATTATGCTTCTTCAACAAGGTAAATTATGGGGCTGGTCAGTCATTTCACATATTGGGGTGAAAGGCATAAGAGGCTGAAAAAGGGTCATTATAATAAAGGGACACAGGTTTCAGCTCCTAATGCATGCTGTGGGAAGGACAGTGTGCAGTAAAAGAGTAAATCATTTCAGTACAGGGAAGAAGTCGGTATGCAACGGAAGAAGTCGGCATGCAAGACTAATGGGGAGGTTGAAGTACAGATTTATTATATAACTCCTAAACTTAACCCTTACCTACCACTAACCCCTAAACCTAAATTACTGTATTTCTTTGTGTGTATTTTTATGTGTAGAATCTCCCATCTTCTCATGCCTAACATCATAACCATGCCAGTCCAGCCCCCCCCCCCCCCCCCCCCCCACACCTATTGTATACCTCGTTCCCCATCCTATTAGATTGTAAGCCTGACGGGGCAGGGTCCTCTTTTCTTCCTGTGTCATAACCTGTTCCTGCGTGTACTATATTGTGTTGTATCTCCACTCTAATGTATTGTACAGCGCTGCGTAATATGTTGGCGCTATATAAATAAATGATGATAATAATAATGACCCTGATTTATACTGGGGACCAGTATCACTGATAAAGATGTTGATTGTAAATTCCCAATTTAGATCAAGAGTCACATGATGCATCTTTTACCTGTTTCAGTGACAGCTGATCATTCACCGTCATCTAAATAATACAAAATACTAGATAGGACTTTTGAGCTCTTCCTTCTGTATGTTAAATATATTTTTGCTTTCTATAGATCTTAACCCGTACCCAATCGCTATACTTAATCCTGCCTGACTCAGAGCTCTATAACCCCTACACAGGCAGATCAGTCACTGATCCAATAAATTGATCATAATGGCCAGGAGAGATGGTCAATGGGGTTCTGAAATTTAAATATAAGCATGTATGCAGATTGAAGCTGTGGCAGTCAAGTTTAACTGTTGCTGTGCTTTATTGGCTCAGTTTTAGTTTGAATATACTTTGCATGATAATGTTCTTGGTTCTTGATTGTCATATATACAGTTCCTGCTCTTAAGACAAAAACAATATAGAATTCCTATTTACAAGAGGCATTAACCTCACTGTGATAGATAATATATACATTTATATAAAGGAATACTGACAATATTGTATTGATACATGTAGACAATCACTTTGGATTTTGGGGCTACCATGTTGGGTTGGTATGCGTCTCCATATTTCAGATTGCTGTGTTCTGTACTCCTAGATGAAGGCTGAGGCTCGCAGGCAGGCAGAAGAGGAACGCAGGAAGGCGGAGCAGGTAGGTATACTTTATTTAAATCCATTAGCCATTATCATCCATTTACCATACAAAACATCATATGCTGTAGATCATTTCAAATATCTCAGACTGCTGCTTGTGTCTTCCTTAACATTCTTTGGTATTTTCAGGAGCTCACTAAAAGAGAAGTATTCAATGTCACTCATCTGGAGATTCCTGCCGAGCTGGCTGGCCTGCTCCGCACAGCACCTGGTATGTAGATCTAAACTCACTTATTAAAATTTCAGCTTTTTTAAAATATTATTAATTCTTGGTGATCCTGCCATTAGTGTCTTTGCTAAGGCCAAGGATGGGCTGAGGTGTAGGCATAAGATGAAGCCAACTTGCATGCATTTGGGACTTTCAATTGGTGGAAGAAAAAGGGCAGAACCCACGATCTATGGTAGTGAACTCATGGGATGGCATGCTTTGGCCTGTTCTCCTTGGGTGTTACATTTTGTGACAGCTGTATCCTAGTTGTTCTTCTAAGTTGTCACCCTGTTGCCGGTGTCACTGTTGAAGACTACAAGTAACCATTTGAATGCTATTTCATGGAAAAGCAGTCCATGAAATGATTACTACACAAAGTATTGACTTATTTTTGTTTTCTTTTTGTAGCCCAGATGAACCTATTGGTTCAATTTGTTGTACCCACTCACACACCCAGGGTCCAGGTGGGCACTCAACTCAACCTGCCTCTTGACATCAACAATTACCCAATGTTCAAATACGTGCGGGTTTACTGCAGAGTAAGTATCCAGAACTCACAAGCCCATAGTACTTATTTGGTTTTGGGTTCAGTGATCAGTTAAAATTTCTTACATCTAAAGCTGGGCATACATGGGTACATTCCTGTGCAATTGACCGGCGATCAACTACGGCGTGGTGACGTCACCACACTGTGATTGGTTGCAGGTCAATCGAATGGTAATCAATGTGCACCACATGGGCACATAAATTACCGTACACTGAGACTTGCTGTCCTCATTAAATGTAATGGTTTTCAACCAAGGTTTTCCAACATGTTGGAAACCTGTTTTGGTCGAGTTCCTTCGAGCAGGATCAAATGAAAACCATGGATGGCTCAAATGAAGATAAGAGCAACATTTAGATTTCTCTGGCAGATTTCCTTTAGATCTCGTTTTGTTTTACCAAAACTATGTAATATGAGGGACTTTCTAAACAATCAAGTCTACCTGTTTTCAATCGCAGATGACCCTATACTACATAGTTGTTGGTTGATCTCTCTGTCCATCTGACAGAGAGATCTAAAAGTCTATGGCCAGCTTAAGAGTAGTGATCAGTAGTAACAATAAGTGGATCCAATAGTACCAAATCAACTGCCCCAGCAATGGTGTCATTGAATGGGAAGCAGAGTGCAACATTGTTGGTGGTAGTTGAAAGCAATAGTCACCCATTGTTGATGGGATAATTGTCTTTATCAGGAATAGTACCCTGTCATGGATATTTCTTTAAAATGCTAGTTGTAACCACCCATCTTTTTGCAGGAACCATTATTTGGCATGCTGACAATGACTTTAGGGTCGTCCCTGCTTCCAGTGGAGGATGATTTAAAACCACAGGCAATGACCGCCTTCAAACTGGTAACTACACACGAAGCATCAACCTAAATATATATCTACTAGTCATTTTCCATACATGCATCTACAATTAGAGCATAATACTCAAATGTCAGCTCCTGGGCCCAGACAATCTGTGACATGAAACACAGATGAAGAATATCATCATTATGAATGATAGACATCTATATAATAGACATCTGTCCTCACCATTTATTAGACATTTGTATCCATATTCAGAGTTTGAATGTAGCAGAAATATGTGGCAGAAATATTGATACATTGTATCTGAATAGACTAATGGCGTTGTCATGATTTCTATTAAATTGCAAATCCCCTGAACATGCTATCATTACGAAAACTACTGAGCATGTGAAGATTTTTAGACACATTAAAAAGAGACTCTTTTTATTCAAAAACAACAAATGCTACAGTCTTACTTTTTCTTTTGCAATGTGTCTATCTATTCTATTTTAAATGATCAGTAATTTTATTGATATCATAATATCACAAGTGTCACAAAAAAAATTTTTCTTTAGTTTAATACATTTTTATTGAAGTAAATTGCAGGAGGGTAAAGGCAGTGTCAGTGTCTGATGGTATTATAGCACATGTCCCATAATATGATCGGAGACTAATATATGGAAATACCTAGAAAACCCGTCAGATACTTGTACGATCAACTAAAATTTACCAACATGTCTGATCACTTTTCGATCGTTTTTTCCCCATAGATTTCAATCACTTTTTGATAATTGTACCAGGTGGGCAGAAATCAATTCCGGTTTGATCTACTTCAATTGTTTTAAGTTGATCAATCAGAAATATCTAACCCAGTATGGTTCAGCTTTTATGGGTTCCCCCAAACCTGCCACTTCAATCCCCCCCCCCCCTCACATTCCAACACTGCTCTGTTCCTGACAGTTCAGCTTGAACTTAGAATTAACCCCCACTGGCAATCCACTGAGATCCAGATTTCTGTTTTGTGTTTATGGTGTAGGCCTGTAACTTACTGAAATATGCCCGTCCTGACTATAATAAAGTTTGAAACACACAATCATGTTAGAACGAATTGCTAATTAAACAAACACAAAAAATCATCTCAAACAAAAATTGATAAATCATGTTAATCAGTTTGTTGATGGACCAGTACCACTTCACACTAACCACCATGTTTGTCTTTATATCTGATAAAAAAAGGTAAAACTCCCACAATTGTAGACACTTTTCAATAAATATCAAGGTTGTCCAAGTCTCTTATTTTGGTCCACCGAGTATTTAAGTTTGACACCCGGATCTAGAATATTTCTCTCCTCTACTGGTTATGTAGGCTAATTCAGATTCTTCAAATTCATGTTTGTCTGTTGTAATTATAAGAAATGGTCTTTATTTAAACTTTATTTATGAAAAACTTTTTTTATTCCTCTAACTCTTTTTTACCATATTCAGGGGCTTTGCGATTAACTCACAAAATCAGAATTTTCAAAGTTAAATAAAAACAAAATGCCCAGAAGATGGTGCTGCCGCTTGTTTACATTTCACCAATTAAATCCAGCTTGGAATTACGTATTTCATTGAGTTTTATGGATTCTGAAATATCTCCCAAGCCAAAGGCCGCATGCCTCTTTGGCGCTACAGGCCCCAAAGTGGCCGTTATGGCTACTAGGGTGGTTCCTACGCTACTGGGTAGAACACAATGTGGACTACTAGCAGCTCTGTAAAGGAAAATAATCTGTGCCTATTGTTTTACATGTATAGTAAAGCACCCTAGATGGTGTATATCATCTATTGAATAGTGGAATTATGCATCCTAGAGTTTCCTTTCATCAGATACATTTAATTGTTTGAGAAATTCTACCAGGGCTCAGGTATGAACAACACAGGGGGCAAAACGGTATCTTAACAAAATGGTTCTCTTAAACTCAGGCTCAGGTTCTCTTAAACTGTACCTACAGCAAGTTTAAAGCGTGGTTTCTTCTACTGTGCCTATTAAACTCTGGCTAGATATCTGTATATTTATTTATATACTGTATCAAGTACATCCTTAGCAGTATTAATTACCGCTTTCCTTCCAATTTTAGATATTAAGATTCATGGGAGACCCGTTCCTAAATGAGATCCAAGAAATCGTCTTTGGAAACTACGTCATCCAGAAGTGCTTGTCCAATGTGGGACTGAGAGATGAGATCTTGGCTCAAATAGCCAATCAAGTATGGAGGAACACTAACCCCAACAATGAAGAGCGTGGCTGGTATCTATTGGCTTGTTGTCTCAGCAGCTTCGGACCATCTCCGAATCTAGACAAATATCTCCTCAAGTAAGAACAAGAACATCAATGGTTAAAAAAAAGCATATTTTAAAAGGGAATGATGTGACTCTACATTATTATTTTCCAGGTATGTGTCAGACTTTGCTTATAATGGCTATAAACCTGTGTGTCAACATAAACTCATCCTCGCAATCCAAAAGTCTCAACAGGGCTCAGAGACTGCAAGGACCTTCCCCCCATGTTTGCTAGAATGGACTGCAAGCCGTGAGAGGGCCAATATGGCTCTGGATAGCTACTGCTTTGATGGTATGAGGAGGGAGAGGAACCGCATAATATAATGCTCTGTGATCATATCTGAAGATATGTTGTACAAAGAAATACTAGAACAAAAAGCTTACACATATTTCTACACCAAATGTCTCACCAGCAAGAAGGCCAAAAAATTGAGACTTTACTGTTCTTATTTTTGCATATGATTTTGAGTCTTTTTCTGTTCTGTCTAGGTACAAAGACTCTATGTCCTATTCACTCATGGACAGATGGAGAGGAATTAGCAGGAGATGTCCTTAGGCACAGGTATGTGGTACAAAAATATTAGTACATATGAAGCTGGTAGGAGGGTTGGCGAGGGAAGGATTGCCACAGTATGTTTTTTTTTTAGACACACCCAGCTACCTCCCTGATGTCCTGGATGGAATGGGAAGGCTCACCCAGTTTCTTCCCTCCCACCCTAGAATCCCAATACAAGAAACTTTCTTTCCAGGATATACCCTCTGGCACATTTACAGCTGGATATCGTCTGTGTACACCCTAGGTGCCCAACCTGCGGCCCTTTAGGCATTCTTCAGCGGCCTTCCTCAGTCCTCCACTTGAGGCCCTTGAAACCTTACTGTTCATGCAGTAACTCTTATTGCATCACATATTAACAATGTTATCCAATGCTTGAAGTATAATTTTAAATAAGTCTTGTTATATAAAAAAATAATGTCTTCTAGCTCTGCCTGCTGAACATTTCCACATTAAATTAAATCCTTTTACAAGTCAGTATAGATTAAAAATGTTATGTGCGGCCTTTTAGTGATGCAGAGGGGCTGTGCTGTCACTCCCAACTAAATTTCCTAAGAATTAAACTTATTAAAGTTAAACTCAGACTAACATTTTTACACAACCATGGTTCTAGAGAAAAAGACATTTATAAAAATTAACAGACAAAGCCATTAACATATGCAGTGAATATACAGCAGGTATTAAAATGCTTGACTACCTCCACTCAAGCCAAATGGCTAATATCAGGAGACAGGTCTAAGTTCCAGTAGAGTGTACAACACTGTAAAGGCCCCCATACACGGGTCGGATTCCGGCCGGATTCCGGGCCGATCGATTCCGGGCGCGTGCACGCGAAACGATCGTGCCGGAATCGTGTGCAGCCCACCTTGTATGATCGATCACGTCCGATCGTTCAGGGGCCCAGAATCGGATCCGACAGAGAACCAACATGTTGGTCTTTTTGATCCGATTCTGCCTAGATCAGGGGGAGTTGCCATTTGTGAGGTGGACAATCGGACACGGAATCGTCCCGGAATCCGTTGGACAAGGTGGTATGCAGCGATCGGATACTCTTAATTGGCCGATCGATCACACCTGCGATTCCCGCCAGAATCGCCGGAATCGATTGGATAGGTGATCGAGCGGCCATGGAATCCGACTGTGTATGGCTGGCTTTAGAATGATACACGTATATACACTAGCAGTACCTATTCTCTGAACCCATTGACCAACTAATGATGAGTCATATTTTATAATCTGACACTAACAATTTACTCATGTTCAGCTTACATATCGGAGGAGGGATTAGTCTGTGTCACATTATATATTCAATGCTATGCAGAATGTAAATGTAAATAGTTACAAATCATGCTATCTTAATAGCCTTACCTCACCTGGCTATTTAAATACAGCAAGGAACATAAGTATTTAAACACCCTGCAATTTTGCAGTACTTAGAAATCATGGAGGGGTCTGAAATTCACATTGTAGGTGCATTCCTACTGTGAGAGACAGCATTTTAAAAAAATCTAGAACTCACATTGTATTATTTTTAAACATTTATTTGTATTGCACTGGTGCACATAAGTATTTGAACATCTGGCAATCAGCAAAAAAATCTGTTTCTCAAAGACCTGTTATGCATACACGGGTAGATTCTCGTGTGACAGATGCCCAGCCAAGAGGTCACTGTCGGCAGAACACTACACCGTCATGGTTTTAAGTGATGCATTGCACGGAATGTTTCCCTGCTCAAGTCATCCCATATCCAGGCCCATCTGAGTAGGCATGGGAGAAAATCATGTGGTCAAATGCGACTTTTTGGTCTAAACTCGCCGTGTTTGGAAGAAGGATGAGTTGCATCCCAAGAATGCCATTCCTACTGTGAAGCATAGGGGTGGTAACATCATGCTTTGGAGGTGCTTTTCTGAGAAGGGTACAGGACGACTGCATTGTACAGTCCTGGCCAAAAGTTATGAGAATGACACAAATATTAGTTTTCACAAGACAGAGATATTAAGGAACACCCTTTCCCCTGTATAGCTACCAACATCCAAAAATCATTAAATTTTTTCAAACAAGGAATGTGGCACCTTACCAAAAGCCGGGCCCAGACCATATGCCAATGCCCGGACAACGGTCACATAGGACTTTAACGGTAGCAAATCATAAAAACGTCATGAACTATAAAAAACACAGTAACAATGTTTGTGTACACTCAGGTAAAGTTTAACAACGTAGATGAAGGTAAGTAAACTGGTCTATGACTCCAAAAACGTTGTCCTTCAAATACAAGTAATGTCCCATTGTGAAAATAAAGAAAATATTTTCCAACTTTTTACAAGTGGTGGTTTCGACGCGTTTCGTGACCGTCGCTTCTCAGGAGACAACTTGCTTGGACAAATCAAAGAACAAAATTCCGGTTTAGCCCAGTATAAAGTAGAGGGAAAGCACTGTCAGGCTAGTTAAACGGTATGCTGTAGTATCATTAAGACATCTGTATGGGGCAGATATTTACCTGTAGCGTCATCCCATAAGGACCCCAAACGAGGTCACCACCAATGGGCGGGGACGGTCCAGATACGCCGGTGTGGGGACCGGGGAGCCTGTGCAAGCCTATTGCATCATCCACAAAAACACCTGGTATAAAGGAATTAAATATTAGGTGATGCGGTATTAAGGTACCTCTGGTGTACCTTATACAGGTAGGTTTTGTGGATGATGCAATAAGCTGCACAGGCCCCACGCTTCCCAAAACAAAGCGTATCTGTACCTTCCCGTAGAGGAATGTTTGTTCTTTGATTTGTGTGTCTCCTGGTTCTGGGGAGAGAAGGACGGTGGTGGGGTCGCGATAGTCGAGACCACATTTGTTCTTTGTAAATAAGTTGGGGGTGGATGGAAAAAATATTGTTCTTTATTTTCACAAATGGGAGATTAATTGTATTTGAAGGACACGTGTTTGGAGTGTCATAGACCAGTTTACGTACCTTTCATTACGGTGTGATAAACTTTACCTGAGGTGTACACACATTGTTACTGGTTTTTTATAGTTCATGACGTTTTTGTGATGTTTGCTACTCGTTGTTAAGTCCTATGTTTGACCGTTTTGTTTGTGTGTCCGGGCGGTTGGTCATATTGGTCTGGGCCTGGCTTTGGTAAGGTTGCCACGTTCCGTGTTGAAAAAAATTAGTTTCACAAAGTTTGCTGCATAAAACTGCTTTTAGATTTGTTGCAGTTTTTCTGTATGTTACTGAAATTACATGAGATTTTAAGCATAAGAGTAAATTTTGCTGTTGTGGCCCTTCTTTTTCAGGAACTCTGACGCAAGTTAAGCGGACATGCTCTCAATCGGCTTTGGGCCCAATAATGTGGACTGATAGCAACCCATTCCTTCACAACACTTCTTTGAGGTTTGTCAGAATTAGTTTTGTTTGTCCACCCGCCTCTTGAGGGATGACCACAAGTTCTCAAGATCTGATCTGGGGGTTTCACAGGCCATGGACCAAAAATTTTTTTTACCGTTTGGTCCCCGAGCAACTTAGTTTCAATTTTGACTTATGGCAGGTGCTCCATTCATGTTTGGTAAAAATGTATTGTCTTCACCAAACGTTGTTGGCTTTTTTGGAAGAAGTTGCTGTTGGAGGGTGTTTTGTTTTGGTTACTTCTTTATTCTGGCGTGTGTTTGTGGAGCAAAATTGGGAAGGGAGCCCACTCCCTTGGATGAGAAAAACAACCCCCACCACAGGAATGGTCTCAGGAGGCTTTACTGTTGGCATGGACACAGCGAATATGGTAGCAACTCACCGTATTCTTCTCCAGACAAGCCCCTTCTTAAGGATGCCCCCAAACAATCGGGAAAGGGGCTCATCGGGATAGGATTTGCCCCAGTCCTTCTAGCAGTCCATTCCACCATAGTTTGTT
Organism: Ptychadena robeensis; assembly: GCA_036250615.1. Lineage (NCBI taxonomy): Eukaryota > Metazoa > Chordata > Amphibia > Anura > Ptychadenidae > Ptychadena > Ptychadena robeensis. The sequence continues at coordinate 62,163,824 of CM070039.1, forward strand.
GCAGGAAGATATAGTTATCCTGTGTATTTTTTTGGGAGAATTTGGAAGTGGCTTCTTGTTTGCTGCCCTGTCTTGACACCAGGGCCTCTTCCAAAAGTTTTTTCTTCGGCCTGCATGTGGCGTTGCAGATGTAGTCACGACCTGCCTGCTGCCATTCCTGAGCACCTTGGCACTAGTGGCACTCGATCGAGTGAATCTCTTTAGGAGACGATCTGGCGCTTGGTGGATTTGTTCGAAGAGCTGAAGGCCTTTTTAACAGAATTTGATTCTTGTCTTCCTTGAAGTCTATGATCCTAGTAAATTGTTTTGAATCTTAGGGGGTGGAGAAAACGAAACCCTTGGTGGGATATGCATTCCACCTTAAAGTCCCACCAAGGGGGCATTTTCTTCTTCCCTTTATTTTAACCCGGGATGGGAATGCATATGTATACAAAATAATGGACCCATAATCTCATTTCATTAATCTATAGGTGCAATCTTAGTAGCTACAATATATTTGCCTGTGAAGCCATTTTTATGCAATGCAATGATGGCTCCACGCATTTCTTTGCAAGTCACCATGGTTAACGATGGAAAAACAATGATTTCAAGCTTCACCCTCCTTTTAACATGTCAAGTCTGCCATTCTAACCCAATCAGCCTGACATAATGGTCTCCAGCCTTGTGCTCAACAACATTCTCACCTGAGTTATCAAGACGATTACTGAAATGATCTCAGCAGGTTCTTTAATGACAGCAATGAAATGCAGTGGAAAGGGATTTTTGGGGGATTTTGTTCATTTTCATGGCAAAGAAGGATTATGCAATTCATCTGAACACTCTTCATAACATTCTGGAGTATATTCAAATTGTCATTATAAAGACTTAAGCAGCAACTGTTCGAATTTCAAATATTTGTGTCATTCTCAAAACTTTTGTCCAGCACTGTGTAAAGGAGAGGATGAACAGGGTCATGTATTGTGAGATTTTGAGCAACAACCTCCTTCCCTCAGTCAGAGCATTGAAGATGGGTCGTGGCTGGGTCTTCCAACTGCAGTAGAAATTTGGAATATGCATAATTCAATTATGTGACAGAGACTTGTCCCATATGTAAATAGTTATGTAATAGCTGAGTTAAGGCTTTTTACCATGGATAAAATGAGTTGTGGCTATTTACGTTAACATTCTTCATTGTAGTGATAATATTATGTGACACAATCAATCCCTCCCCCCATCAATTTCTCCCCCCATATGTAAATAGCTGGTCATGGGTATATTTTTAGTTCCAGATTGTAAAATGTTCTCTCCATACAGTAAGTGGGTACTGCTAGTGTATGCTAGTGTATAAATGCTTATTATTATTATATCCAGTACTGTACATTCAGCTGTATTTCTTTCTTTCTTGGGTTTACAGGGGAGTGATGGAGGGCTGGAGAGGATGGTCAGTGTCTATTAGAGATGGTGGTCAGTGGTCAGAGCTTGCTGGTCATGATTATGTACTAGATTTGATTTCCAATGTCGAGCTTCCTAGAGAATTTCCCAAGCAGAAGTCTTACTTCATCACCTCAGAAGCAGCTCGTGAAAGTACTGAGCAACGCAGTGTGTAAGTATCTTACTGCAGTCAAGATAACCTCCACAAAGTAGGAGCAACAATTAAATATCATCAATGAGCTCTGCAATGAATACTTAATCCTGTTATCCTGTTATTTGCAGAGTATTTGGGAATGGACCGAATGCAAAAGATGTACCACCACCACCAACAATGAAAGCCCCCTCCTTGCCTCAAGGGGTCCCTGACTCTGAGGGCTATTACAGCCATGGTAAGTTAACAACAATAGAACCAGTATGTGGTGTTTCTAGAACAGTTAGTAAAACGATTTTCATATAGCCTGACGTTTTGAATTAATTGTATAGCCACAAAACATATTATCATCACCAAAATAAGGGGAGGCCAGGTGGTTTTGTTTTTTTAAATACAATCATGTAATCTATGGTTGGAATGATATTTAGAAGGAATCAGTTCTGAATTGGGTTGGGTAGTGTTTAACTTTGCTTTTTTTGTACAGATTCAGATACACTCAGGGAACCTCCATCACAGAAAGGAATGGACCATTATTTGGATAGTCTGTTTGACCCTGTTCTTTCTTATGGAAATGGGGTAAGAAAATAGTTCTTTACCTTCAATAATAAAACTAAAGGACAAATGAAATTGTATGTATAAAGTTTTATTCTGTTTGCAAGAGATAACAGATACGTCAACCTGTACTTTTAAAAGAATGGACAACTATACACAATCACAATAAAGCTGCCTATTAAAAAGCAAAATGAGATACAGTGGACCCTTGACTTATGAATTAAATTAATTCAAATAAAATAAATATTAAAACTAAATGTAATTTAAATATATATATATATATATATGATAAAAAATCATTTTCCTGGTATTCTCACCAAAAAGTTGAAATATACCTAGTCTACCAGAAATAAAAAATAATAATAAAGGTGACATCTTTGGCTTTCAGGATGCGAGAATGAAATGGAAGGTGGTTATGTTTTTTTTGGGGGAGGAAAGTCCCCTTCCATAAGAACATCTGGAATCTAACAGTATTCTCCTTGGAACAGTCTTTAATCTTTACTTTGTAGGATTGTCAACAGGTTGATATTTGAAATTTTGTATAATATTAGTAAGATTGGTCACTCTCATATTTCTATTGCTATTTTGTTTCATTATCTGAAAATAAGTCTTCAAACATGCATATCTGGGCTCAAAGTGCAGCTTTCAATAGCTTCTCTGACATCCGGGTCAAGCAGAAAAATGTTTTGACTAAATTGTGATTGTAACTCAAGTCTTTGGTTGTAGGCTAGAACTTGAGGGTCCACTGTATGTACCAATTCTACTTTCTTTTACTAATTAAATTAATATAGTACATGTGACTCCCTTCCTTTCCACCCACACAACCCTGGTGTTAATTGATTTCTCACCCCACATTGTCATGTTGTAGAGGTAGAACCCTCAGTGCCATGTATGGATGGACTGCTTGATCATGCTTTAAAATTCATTCATCATCATCAGTCAAAAACAATTAGAATATGCTCTCACTATGTACATTTATGACATGTAAGTACCATGTTACATTTTCTTATGTCAACCATTTTGTTTTCCTTTTTTTTTTCCAATAAACTTTTTATTAAAAAGGAATGAAAACATATATGTACATAGATATCGAATCTTCAGATACATAAGATGTGAAAAACAAACAAATTACAGACATTCCACAATTTTCTTAAATGGGGTAAGGGGACAAAATAACAGTATACAGAAAGAGGAAGCCGGATGAGGGAGTACCCCAAACATCAATAAAAAACATTAGCCTGACAGCACCAGAGAAAGGAAATTGAGCTACCTAATACGGAAGCAAAAGTGACCTGTGATAGGACACGTCCAGCTAAGAGTGTTATACTTGGCGGGGGTTACAAAACGGTGCAAATCCAACCACACTTTATTGGAATATGTCCGTTGATCCCTCTTAGTATACAGAAGTTGTTAACAATTCTCTTTCAATGGGGCGGGCGATTAAATAACAGGGTACGGAAGAAGGGAGTAGGGTGAGGGGGACCATGGATAGGAATCAGGGCCTTAGCGCATAAGTAACATGTACAATAAACGGCGTTTCTCACTATGGGGGTAAAGGCAACTGTAACCAGTGATCGGTCATGTTAGGATTAGGGTGGTAAATTCAGAGGAGGATTCAAAAAGGTGCCATCTCAACCACATTTTGTTAAACACTTTCAGTTTATCCCTCTTGCTATAGAGGAGCTGTTCCATTTCATGAACAAACATCAGTTGGTTCACCCAATCCTTAAGGGAGGGCGAGACCGAGGTGGCCCACCTGCGGGGAATTAGCGCCCTAGCTGCATTAGTCATGTGACGTTTCAGTGATTTAAATGAGTTGCCCACTACCCTAGATTTAAAATGGAGAAGAAAGTACTCAGGGGTAAATGGGATTTCCTTACCTAATATGTGTGTCATGAATTTGTGGACCTCCTGCCAGAAAGATACGATGTGTGGGCATGACCAGAAAATATGCAAGAGGGTACCCTCGTGAAGGCCACACCTCCAGCATAGTGAGGAAACCGTGGGCCATTTTGTTTTCTAAAAAGTTTAGTTGTCATTCTGTGCTAGTTGATCATATGCAATCCATGAGACACTAGATATACCGCTTTGTGTCAAAAACGGTTCACCGCACTGCAGAGTCTCTGTATCCAATTACATTTACTGATACTCAGAGCAATATGCAACTACATTCACTTCACTGTACAAAAGTTACAGAATTTTCAGTTCCAGTACATCTTCTATAGGAAGAACAGCAGTATATTAAAAATGGAATAAGTGCAAACAGGCATTAAAAATGGTGTCAACTGTACCACCACTTTCTGTCCCGGTGAGAATGGTCATCAAAGACAGTCAAAAAGAGTGAATTCTACCTTCATAGCTGTAAAGCACAGAACACGATTAGTCAGTTTTTTTGCTCTATCCCAAAAAATTACCACAAATATACCCCCATATTAGTATTTTCTCATAATTCTCCTGTTATGCATTGTGCATCGCAAAAGAGGATTATGCGGTCTTTATAAAGATAGTGGATTGGCTTTATGGCCCCCATACATGCACAGATATTAGCGGCCAACAGATTAAAAACGATCAATTTTTAGATCGGTCGACTGAAAATTGGTGCATGCCCACATGGTCCGATCAATGAAATTTGATCGTAATTGTGAAAAAAATTGATCAAAACATGATCGGACATATCGGAAAATTTTGATTGGTTGAGTACAAATTGAGTACAAATTACGATTCCAAAAAAATCGATCAAAAAAAAAAACCAAAAAATCTATCAAAAATTGGTTATTCCATGTGGAGTATATTCTATTTTCCATCAATCAATCTCCAATTGTACGATTGAAAAAAATTGATCGTTTTTAGTCTGTCGGATGCTAAAATCTGTGTATGTATGGGGGGCATTAGTTTACCTCCTCACAGAAGATGCTGACTACTTCTAACTGACTCTCTCACGAGCAGTGCTGATTGGGGGCAGAACCAATGACAGCTCAGGGGGGGGTTTATGGTGTGTCTGGAGGGCAGGTTGGTGTCAGCTCCCTGAATTTCCATGAGACATGGCGTGTGTGAGGGGTGGGGATGAACTAAATTGTACATACAGAAGCCTGGGATGCCCCTGTGCTATCAAGGGTCTGGCTGACCATAAATAGCATAGCTGTGGATGGAAAGACTGAGAATGGGAATGTTTATGTGTCATAACTAATTAATTTACCTAATTGTAGAAATTATCAAAGGACTGTCAGATTCTCCCTTTGCATATATTTATATTTCTAATGCATGTGTGTGTATGGAAATCATGATTTATATTATATATAATCACTTGCTAATGTTATAGTTATCTGCAGCTCAGTAATTGGGTATAGCGATGTCTCATGCCAGTGACATTCGCTCTGTCCTCCCTCACATGAGTAAATGAGAAATTAAACAAAAATGAATGAATGTGTAATGAAAATAAAATATAAACGACAAAAGGGTTAGTTTAGATTTCTTGTACAACTGTCCTAAAATGTAAGAGATACTGGAGCTTGGTTGGGGTCGTGGGATTGCTCACGATGGGTGAAATGGGTCTGAAAATGTCCCTTTTCAAATGCAAAACTTGAGCTATGATGATAGTTGATATTGTTATTGTATTCTGTAACTTACTGACCATGCTTATATATCTTCAGCTGTAGATATACACTTTTTTAAAAAGGTGACCCTTGTGACTTCAAACTGATTTCGGGTTACAGGTTATTTGTAGCCAAATACACATCAAAGGCAGCATAAGACTTTCCATTACTGGCCAAGATCTCCAAATGTCTGTGTAAATGTAGGGACTTTTATGTACATTGCTTTTGATAAATTATTCTGGTTATCATATGAACAGCTTGCATAGGTGATATGTTATGCTGAAAGATTGTTCTTGTCACCTTCATGTACCAGTCACCTGATCTCTCTGTGCTCGCTCTTCATCAGAGATCACTTTCACTCTATTCTTGACTTGATCAGCCACCTCTTTCCTGCCCTCTATTCCATTCCTCTATAGGATCTGGAAAAGCTAACAGCAATGTCCCAAAAGATGAAAGGTGGAGGGGGTGTTGGTGGAAGGGATGGTGCAGAGGTCCCTGGAGAGTCCAGTGTGCCAGGAGATGGATCCCACCATACAGGTGAGCCAGAATCTTCTCTGTCATTGCCATAGTGTCTGCTGTTCACAGAAGCAGCTATTGCTGTTCTGCTATCATAATATTTCAGTGACTTAAATACTTTATTGGTCATGGCTTGTTTATGCCTTTCTTCTTTGTTTAAAAAAGGATTTATGGTAATGTTATGTTATCCTGAAAGTATATTTGTTTTTTTACATCTTTAAACAAACAAGTAGACAACACTGTTAAGGTAGCCATACATGTGTCAATTCCCATGCAATTGGTTCTCGATTTGATCAGGACATGTGACTAAACAATTCATGGTTCATCGCATTGTGCGCAAAGTACCCCCCTCCTTGGGTATCTGATCCTTCATCAATCGAAGGCAAAAAAAAACAGGACAGTTCCTGTTATGCCTTTGATCGTTAAAAGATGGCAGGCTATATTAAGTGCAGAAAACATCTGTTTATATTTGAATGTAATCATTCCAAAAGAATTATTACATTTAACAATAGATATACCTTTTTCCCTATCGCCTGCCCTATAGAATGCGTATAGAGGTCTCTTTGACCTCTTACGCAATACAACACAGTAAAAACATGTTCCCGAAAATATATAAAAATTTTATATACAGTATATAACCCCCCCCAAAAATGTTATAAATAATTATGAAATAAATGATTACAGATAATAACATGGAATGAGTATTGAGTTGTATTAACCCCTTACTCATTCAAAAACCATCTAACCCAGTGCTGCAGTATGCGCATTAAATAAAAACACTTGTAAAACACATTAAAATGATGTGTTCTGTGATCATGAAATAAACGATTACAGGTAACATGGAACAGGTAATGTCAAACCTGGAACCCCTACCCTAAAACAGCCGAAAATTTAAAACCCAGAAATAACACATTTTTACAATAAACAAATCGTGCAATTCACGAATTCAGCCAAATTCTAACAAACAAGACCAACACTATACCAATAAAAAACTGCAATTCTCAAATCCTGAAAATTACAAAACACACACTTTTACAATAAAAAAATCCACATACACATTTATATCCCATATTTACATAACATTTTAAATATACAATGTGCTTAAAATAAGTGTGATATTAACCTCCCTAGGGCACTGCCCATTTTGCGCCATTTAAATCGAGGCAATGTACAAAGTACAGTCACTTTCTCCCTCCCTCTGGGGCTCTTCATGCAGCCGGTGTCATTATTGACAACGGCTGCGTGAGTGGGAAAGCCGGCGCTCCTCCATTAACATGGAGGTCTATGGCGGCAGATGAAGACAATCGCTGAAGCTTTCCAGGGAGGCACCGGGTCTCCCCGATGCCGGCTTCCCCTGCGGTTGAGACGACCCTTAACGGCAAACGAACAGGGTTCGTCTCAACCGCTAGGGAGGTTAACCACCATAGAAAGCCAAAACCATTAACCATCACGTAAAAGTAAGCATACATTAAAATACCTGAGCACACAAGGAGGGCTGTGTCACCCCCCCCCCCCCCCCCCCCCCCCAAAGAAATCCCACACCATTACTGACCCACTGCCAAACTGGTCATGCTGGAGAATGTTGCAGGCAGCAGAACATTCTCCATGGTGTCTCCATGTCTTGGCCATTGCCACACATCTGTCACATGTGCTCAGTGTGAACCTGCTTTCATCTGTGAAGAGCACAGGACACCAGTGGCAAATTTGCCAATCTTGGTGTGCTCTGGCAAATGGCAAACTTCCTGCACGGTGTTGGGCTGTAAGCACAACGCCCACCTGTGGACATTGGGCCCTCATACCAACTCATGGGCCCTCAACTCTCATGGGGTCTGTTTTTGACCATTTAAGCAGACACATGCACATTTGTAACTGCAAGTCATTTTGCTGGGCTCTGGCAGTGCTCCTCCTGTTCCTCCTTGCACAAAGGTGGAGGTGGTGATCCTGATGCTGGATTGTTGCCCTCCTCCATATCTCCTGATGTACTGGCCTGTCTCCTGGTAGCGCCTCCATGCTCTGCACACTACGCTGACAGACACAGCAAACCTCTTTGCCACAGCTCATATTAATGTGCTATCCTGGATGAGCTGAACTACCTGAGCCACGTGTGTGGATTGTAGACTCCGTCTCATGCTAGAGTGAAAGCACCGCCAGCATTCATAAGTGACCAAAATATTAGCAAAAAAGCATAGGAACTGAGATGTGGTCTGTGGTCACCACCTGCAGATCCACTCCTTTATTGGAGATGTGTTTCTAATTGCCTATAATTTCCACCTGTTGTTAATTCCATTTGCACAACAGCATGTGAAATTGATTGGCAATCAGTGTTGCTACCTAAGTGGACAGTTTAATTTAACAGAAGTGTTAGCTGGTTACTTGGAATTGACAGTGTGTAGGTGTTTATTGTCGTTTCTTGCTGTTATCTGTGATAATTGATGGAATTATTACAGATATTAGGTTTTTAATGTATTTTCAAAGTGTGTTTTGGGGTTAATTGGCGTTGGAAGCAGTAAGTGGTTAGTATGACTCATTACATGTTATCTGTAATAATTTTTTGTATGATTACAGATAAATGTATATTCTGTATAGGAGATGGCTGAAGGAAAGGAAGCTAGTATAGGGAAATATGTGGTGGAGAAACAGGAGGGGACCGAGACCCTCAACCAACGTACTTTGAATGCTGCACAATCAACCCCCAAAAAATTGCATGTTCGGTTAGCTTTTTTTATTTAAATTGTATTTATTTTTTATTTATTTTGTTTACCGTTCGATGTTTATTGAAATTTTTTTTTTTTTGCGACAATATTGACCCATGTATGGCTACCTTAAGTCTTCATTTATAGCCTTTAACGTTTCACATTTGTTTATCTCTTGTGACTCTTGAGCATACTACTATTTGTGCAGACATTCAGCTGTATTATATTAGTATAACTCATAAGTCCTATCATAATGGTTAATACAGAACCCTAACACAAATTGTTGTCATGCTTGTACAGGATAAGATGTACTTTCTGCTGTTTTGTAGGTATGGATCCAGGTTTGTATGCTCAACAACAAGCTTATATCAACCAGCAAGCCATGATACTGGTGAGTGTAATGAAGCTTTATTGTACAATTATACTTTTCTGATGGTTGAATTTAGGCCAATTATATGAAGACTTGACAAGAAACACATTTTTTGTGTTATCTTTTTATATCACTCCTTTATGGGAGTGATATTTAGGCTTTATATCCTCCTAGGTTAATGTTGCATCCATTATTATTGGTGGCTAACGGCAGTACAGACAATTTCTCTCCTTTCTCTTTGCAAGTTGCTAATACAATTACTTTTACGTAATGTATTTATTGTCTACATTGATGACAACCCTATAAGTTGAATGATAAAACACAATTCCAGGCAACTATATAAAATTTTTTGTTAAATATTGTATTTCTATTGTATGAAACCAACAAAGCCCTGGTACAAACTCCCATCATTTTCTGCTTTGTCTACTGTATCATCATCTTATCTGGTCTTCCACTAACTAGACTCTCACTCACTCTTCATCTAGCTGCTACTGCTACACATATTTACTCTTAACTTCTCTATATCTCCTTTACTCTCAATTGGACCAAAAGCATATTCAAACTTCTGTGCTTTGCTTTTAAATCACTTCACAACTCCTGTCCCACTTACATTTCTATACATTGTTACACCCCTGCCCTTCCACTCACCTATTATTGAAATCCCCACACATACAAAAATTACATGCACAGATTAAGAGACTACCCTAAATCCATCCCAACCATCCAGTAGTCTCTCCTGCTTCCTATTTGACCTGCTCCCACTTTTTACACCGAAAACAAGCCCTGAAATCCAATATCTTTATTTTTGCCTACCCTTTTTTCTCTTCTAAATATCAGCAGACCACATCACAGTTCCCTCTCCTCTACCTGTTGTATACTCTGTTTCCCAAAATCATATGTGAGCTCAAAAGGACAGGGTCCTCTTCTCCTCCTGTGCCATTGTGTGTTCTTGTACATGTCAAACCTTTATAACGAGTTATTTCATAATTCTAAAATATATTTAACTTAAAACAGTGAATAATAAGAAAAGTATCAGGCCATGATTTTTTTTGTTAAATATATTTTCATTAAAGTTTTGCATAGTAGTAATCGACAGTTATATCAGTCAATGAAAAATTTAGGTATTTAGTTTCAACAGTGGAACCAATCTAGTAGGCGAGTGAGAAGTGCCGCTTTATGGCATAGCAAAAAATTGGGTAAGCCCATCCCAGATGACTGTTTGGAACAGAAAAGGATAGAACAGCCTATCCTGGCTGGTTTCAGGGCCCATATGAACAGGATAGTGGATCACAGTTTGGAAAAGAGTGAAGAGAGATGAGTACAGCTTGGAATTTATATAAGAGGCAGGGTAGAATATTCTGTCTGTTGGTGAGCATTTTGGCATATCATTTGATATCAATGTTTATGAGAGAGATGGGGCAGAAACTACCACACTGCAGGGTGTCCTTATCCGGTTTTGACAACATGTGCCTTTAAAGATTAAGGCGTGAAGGGACAAGTGTCAGAAACCGCATTGCTAGTGTGAAGAACAAAGGAGGAAAGTTGGGGGAACAGTGTCTTGAAAAACCGCACTGTAAATCCGCCAGGGCACTTGCTGGGATCTAGGGAGGATAGGGGATCATAGTTCATAGTTCTGTAAAGCGGGTATCCAACTCTTCCCGCTGATCCTGAGATAAGGCAGGAACATGTTCTGCCACATAGTCAGAGATCCAATCCTCAAGGACCTGAGGCAGTTGATCTATGAATTTACCCCTAAAATTGTATAGAAAAGAGTAGAAGGAGCAGAACATGTTGACTATCTCCGAAGGGGAGTTGGTAAGCAAGCAGGGGCAGGTCTTTATTTTAGGGATATCAGTGGTTGGTTTGAAGGGATTGATTATGCATGCTAGTCATCTCCCACACTTATTCCCAGATTTGTAACTGAGTTTTTAAGTGTTTTATTTCTTAAGTTTAAGTCTTGGGCAATCAATAACTGCTGGTCCAAGAGGGATTGCATACTCTGACATGTGAAGGCCAATTCAGTAAATAGTTGAGGGGATGGGAGTGGGAGATCTCTAGGGTGTGGTTCTTTGGAAACAGATGGCGCAGGCGATGGGAGTGTTCCTGTTTTTAGCTGGACCCATGGAAAAGGTCACTCACATGGGATGTTGCAAAAGGTTGTCATTGAAACGTCATGAAGGAGAGAACCTCGCACCTATGTCCATCAGGAGCATTATTGGACCATGGTCTGACCATAAGATGGGGCCAATAGAGGTGGAAACAACCAGCTCAAACATAGATTGCTGTACCCATATATTATCCATATATCTATAGGTCTAGTGAATCATAGAGTAACAACTGTAATTCCTAGTCAGATGGGTGGAGTATTCTCCATGGGTCTAGCAACTTCCATCTGTGCAACCCTTAACAACCCTTTGGGTGTTTTTTGCAAAAGAGATGGCCTACCTATAAAGTCCAGATGTTCATCAATAATGACCATAACAGAGTCGGCTGCAAAGGATTTTAATTCTTGGAGAGCCCTAAACAAAAAGATGACAGGTGATGATTAGGAGCATACATATTAACAACGGTAATAAAAAGAGCCCAATACTGACATTTTCAAAAACAGAAGTCAGCCTTCAGGGTCGCATTTGGAGTCTAAAACCTGCAAAGATCAGGCCATGATATTGAACATCATTAATTCACTGTTCTACAGTATTTGTATAAGAAAAGAATGTGTCAATACTCTGAGCCTCTCTGAACCCTATTACTTTTTGCTGTGTCATATGTTTATAGTATTAAAGGGCAGATGGATGACTTTATCAAGGTGCAAGGTGCAACAATGATGCAGATGCACCATTACCTGTGGGTCCTTTTTTTAAAAGCTCCACACCCTAGAGATCAAAATTCCAGCTCTGTTCTTGTCTTGTGGAATTTTTACTCCTATTTAGTCTTCAGGGGGTTTATTTAAATGCAATAATGCATATACCCACTTGAAGCTGCCAAATATATTGTTTTCAATTATGAAAATGTATCTCCATAGGCTTTTACAGGGGACCTGATGATGTGACTGAATTGAATACATGATGCTATTTATTATTACTGATTTCACAGGCACAGCAGATGACCTTGCAAGCCATGGCCATCCAACAGCAAATGGTTAACAGTACTACAACCGAACCTGAAGTTGTCACAGGGCCCAAGCCCGGCATAAGTACTCCATCCAGCCAGGCCAGTTCATACAGGGTGACTCCAACAGTTGCTCCAATGCCAAGGACTGGCATACAAGCACAGGTAACACTTATCCTATTCTTATGCTGTTCATATAATGAGAACACATGTCATGTTTATATTGATGAAAATATATCCCTTCCTGTTTATAACTTCTTATGTTGACATTATAAACAAAATGTATCTCCTGTATCTCTTTTTATAGAAGAATGTTGTCAATGGATCACCTCCCTTCAGGAGTCACACCTCCCCCACCAGAGAGGGCTCATTCAGCCAAAGGCCAGGTAATTCTCCTATGAGGTTAGGAAAGGATGATGTTAGAAAATATACTTGACTAACACTTGGTGTTTCCATATCATCCTTAAAGCGGTTGTAAATTCAAAATAAAAAAATCCCCCACATACATTACATGGACATATTACAGACCTGTCAGCAGTATACATCTGTGAAAACTGCTACACAGAGAAAAAAAAAAGGTACTTACAATCTTCACTTTCTCATTCCCTAAGGCACCATCTTAAGTACTGGCGACTGAAGCCACGTCCGCCCATTATGTTGGACATTACTAAGGTGCCCCTCCCCTGCAGACATATTTACCAATC
>CM070039.1:62192567-62208849 GCA_036250615.1 Ptychadena robeensis
CATATAGGGGTGAATGGGCATGACATAAGCCACAATACAGGTCATATTCCAAATCCAATTGGACCTTGTCCCGGCCCTGCGTTCATGTGTCCACGGTAAGACAGACTGTCTACAAACAGAGAAAGTTTAGCACTGTTGCTACTTCCCCTAGGTGTGGTCATCCTGTAAAGATGACTGCAACAGCACAAATGAAAACTTAAATGAAGAAAATTATACTTTCTCCTAAAAAACGCACCCCATAGACACTTATACCCAACTCTGTACTCCGTTCTTAGTCAGAATTGGGAGTCAAACTCTGTGTAAATTCCATGTTGGCTGGTGATGTTTTTTCTTGAGATATGTTTTAATCTATAATTACCATAGTTTTTTCTTCGTTGTTATTGCTGTACAGGGTAGTGTTGGAACAGGTGTACAGATTCTTGGTGTTTCTCATATGGGGATCAAACTTCTAAAGATGCTGAAGAGTGGAGGCAATACACCTGAGCAACTGAGAGTCCTTCGAAGCTACAGGTAAGGAAAAAGCTAAATTTTACCTGTCTTTATCCTTATATGCATTATATGATTACAATTACTCACAATTACCTTATGAAAAACGCAAAAACGAATATGACAGTAGGAAAGTAATTTCTCCTCATTTATTCCCTAAAATTTTTTTTCAAAGCTCAACTGTGGGCAGCTATAGGACCACATGAATGCAGTAAGCAGTGTTAGAACCTAAATTTGTCAGCACAGCTCAGAGAGTGAAAGCAAGCTGTGTAGTGTAACGGAATGTACCAGAATTCTTTTTTTTTTTTAATCATTAAAGTTTACCAGAATTCTAATGTTCTAGTGTTTTACTGTATATGTTCTGGCAAGTTATGTAATTCCCCATTGTATAGTGGGGTATTTGCTCAGTAACAGGGTAGCTGCTGATATGTCTAACACACAGTATAAATATGATGGATAGAAGGGGCTCTCTATAGGTTTTCTACTATCTGACAACTTGCAGAATCTGTGTCAAGCTCCTTGGGACCTTGCCAGGACATTCCAAAGGGATTGGACCTACCATCCAGGCCTGAGGGATTGCATACCACCACCACCTGATGGCCTTCCTGGCCACTTACATCTATCTACTGACTTCTATCATGTGATCGCTGCTGACAGTTGGGTGCAACTATTTTTTAAGCTCCCCATACACAATTAGATTTTTTGGCAGACCGAAAATCGGATGCCGATCTTAAGCTTAAAGAGCTTAAATCAGCAGCCAAATCGATCAAAGCCATTACAGACGTTGTTCTTAGATCGGTCAGATACGGTGTCCCCGTCTAAAGTATGGGCATATGTCTACTCCGCTCCGTATTTCAAATCTATCGGGGCTGAAGAATCAGCTGTCCGCACAGGCTGCCTCCTGCTTCTCTCCCTGTGAGGAGGGAAGGGGAGGAGGTGCTTCTCTCCCTTTGTGCTGACATACAGCACAGCTAGCGTCACGATGCTGTCTGTGGGTCTCCCAACCCGACGGACATCGCTGGCACACAAAGGGTGCCAGGGCTGATTGTGACCCGATGTTTTGGCCAATTGACGTGTTTTGATGACGTCATTACGCGCGGTTGATCGGCCAAAACTTCGGGTCACAATCTAAGCGTGTATGGGGAGCTTTACCTTTTTTATCTATTTAAACTGTTATTGCCAAAGGCCTTTGTATGTAATTAATTGCTTAAAAGAATATGGTTGGCCTGTGGGTGCTATAGCTCAGGGTGAGTGAAGCCCATGAAAGTTTTGGGATAAGGAGTGCACCTGGCTAAAAATCAAGTCTGGTCTCTCCTGAGTGATGTCGGCTATCCATTCAGTTTGTCGATATTGGAATAAAGCAGAGAGATGTGCCCATTACAGTCCTTCTTCATTTTTCAGCCACAGGCTAGGGGTGGGTGCATGACAGCCTACAATCATAGGATACAAAATACAAAACAGAGAAGAGTGCACAACCATGCATTGTGGTTAGTTTAATAAATGGTTAAAAGCAAATGTTAGCAACTCACAAAATTTGGTGGTAAGAAAGTCCATGAATGCTAAGGGACGTCCACATCCCAGAGATCCTTGGATTCCTTTATGGCTGAGGTCAGACAGTGGTTGCACCTCCAACCTTTGTGGGTTGCTAACATTTGTTTTAACCATTTATTATTGAACCATAACGTGCTAGGTTGTATGCTCTCCTTTGTTTTGTATTTTGCTCCAGTAGGATTACATTTCTTTCATTGTGGGAGCTGTTTACCATAGTTCTATTTTTTACTTAAACCTTAGCATTAGACTTTTTATTTGGATGTATTACAGGACTGTGTTTTTTTTAGTTTTTTTGTTGTAATTTTGTTGAGTAATGCTGGTCCTCATAAAACTGAATGCCTGTAGGCAACTTGTGTTTTCTCTTTTGTAATAAATGAATCCATGTGTTTCTGTGCCATTGTAGCTACACAGATATCATGTTTGTCACTGTGCTGTCTAAGAACATGCTGGAGTTCAACCTAACCAATGAAAAGCTGATCCTGTTCTCTTCGAGGTCTAGCCAGGTGAAAAGCATGATAGACAGCTTTCTCATGGAGCTAAAGAAGGTTAGTTGCATTATTAAAAATAAAAAATAAATTATATATATATATATATTAAAATATATAGTGTTTTCTTGATAAAACATTTGTTATTCTTAAGGAAATATGCCTCTTGCAGTGTAAATGAATATAAACATATCTTGGAACCATCACTATTCTATTCACTTAAATTCCCCAAGAATTTTAAAGGCTTATTTTTTTCTATTGCGATCAATTTTGAAGTCTTGAATAATGTTCCAGCAGTAGTCAGCAAGCATAGCAGGCATCCATTTTGCTTCATGCCGATTATCTAGCTTGATATAAGGTGGGGGCAGCCAAATCCCAATTTCAAGAAATCCTGTATTTTTCCCAGAGTTTCAGATCCGCACTAATCTAGCAGGGAGAGGCCATTATTCTCCCTGCTGATGTCCCACCCCGCACATTATCAGCACAAGCAGGGACATTAGCAGGTAGAGTAATGCCCGGCACCAGAAGTGACGTCAGTGACATCACTTCTGGTACATGGAATGCTGAAGAAACAAGATCAGTACACTGGAAGTGACATCACTGATGTCCCCATCTCTTCCTGTATGTCTCCCATTTTTTTTCTCAAAAGGTGACAGCTATGAGCCATACCTGCATAGGCAACTAGAACCGAAGGCATTGTGTTTCTATTGTGAAGGAGAACTCCCTTTAAACTGTGTTTTGAGACTTCTATAAAAAGTTTTATTTTTAAGTATTCATTAGGCCATAGACAAAATGTCATCAAGTTATCATTTGCAAAATATGAAATATGAAACAAAAAAACATTCTCCATGTTTTTTTCTGTTTCATTGTGTACGTTTGTTGGTTTGTTGGTTTTCTAGGTACTAGAAAAGTTGTGCAGTGTGTTTCTTAGATTTCTGATTGGTAAAACCATTAACATTTGTCAAACAAATGTAACAGTCTGTAATGTGTTCTTTTGGTTCCCTCCACAACATAGGCACGGCAAACAGTGTGCAGCTACCTTTGCGTTTCCACCAACTTACCAATTTACAATAGCAAGTTGCAAAATATTATGCGGCGCCCAGTCCTTCTAATTATGATGATAAAGTTTAATTCCAAAATAATCTTTACAGTGGGTGAAATCTTAGAGAAATATTGTGTATTTGGAATGAATACATTGTTATGAATTGAATAACAAAGAAATTACACTTGATGTACAATTATACTCACTTTATCTAACAAGAATGTCTTACACCAAGACCAAATTGATTTCACACAATCTCTGTGTTAGAGTCTGTCTAGTTTACTTTTATGGCTGAGAAACATTGTTAATTTTTTATATACTATGGTAAGATATGTAATATTATGAAAAATAGGATATTTACTCAAATAATAGGAAATGCCTTCAACAACTAAATTGTAATTGTAATTTAACAATGACTTAAGCCCCCCATACACGTTCCGATTTTTCTCCTGATCGGGTCACCCGATTTTCACTTAAAATGTTATGGTCGATCAGTCGACTGGCACGAAAAATCGGAATTCCAATTATCAGCGATCGATAGGCCCAACACTATTTTATTAACAGCAGACCGACCTAAGGTTACGGACAGGCCGGAAGCGGTACATAATTCCATATCTGATTATTCTCCCGATCGATCACCCTGACCGACCATGCTGGTCGATCTGGCAAAATTCGTACGAAAAATCAGAACGTGTATGGGGGGCTTTAAATATACTTCAACAAGCAACAGGTATACCAACACCTGTACCTAAATCAACTGAAATACAAAATTCATTGTTGCCAACTGTTGAAAAGCAAATTTCACCATCTTTCTTGTATATTCCCATGAAACTAACAAACAGCGAGTTTCTGATTTCAGATTTGTAGACTTGTGGTACATGTAGATGTATTAGTCCCATGTTACTGTACAACAAAATATTTTGTTTTGTGTAGGATTCCAACTATGTGGTCGCTGTGCAGAATTATGTGACGGAAGACAAGAGTTTCCTGAGTTTTCATAAAGGAGATATTATCCGCCTGCAGTCTATGGAGGGACTACAAAAAGGTCAGGGCCAGTATGACAATGTATAATGATGGGGGTTGTGGTACCCAGCAGTAGCCCCTGAATGGTAATCAAGCTAGAGGGTGCTACTGTAGTAATGATATGTCTGTGGGACAGACACTATCTCCATCTTCTAACTTATTCCATACATTTTTTATGCTACCTGGGATTTAACAGGCCAAAGCTATGGCTGCGTTGTAAGGAAGAAAGTCATATATCTGGAAGAGCTGAAACGTGGCATTCAAGATTTTGGTGCGTCTTCATGGCATGTCCTTGCATGTTCTTAGGATTTCTCTTTCTACAGATTGGTGTTATTTGATGTGATTGAAATCTGCTTTTTTCTCTATTCTATTGCCATTAGATTTGCTCCTGTGATTTGTGCTTAGATTATACTGTGACTTTTTTAGATTATAGGGGATTGGAGAAAAACTTGAAAAGTGTTAAAATTAATGTACAAACTGATCTGAGTTTAGTCTGCAAACACAGAATTCACTGTCTAACCCAATTTATTAAGTAAATTAGAGGCAAATTGCACTATTCTTTGGAGAAGTTTGTGAGTTGTGGAGGATGTAGGAATATGTCACAAGAGATCAAATTGCACTAAGGCATGGAGTTTTTGTATAAATTAAGTTTAAAATCAAGTCAGGAATCCCTTTCCTGTGTAGACACCTCCCAATTTTTTGAGTTAATTCCAAATAAAAGCAGATGCAAATTTTATCACAAAATAATTGGAGGTTAAGGGGATACTTGTGGGAAGTCTCAAGTAAAACAATAGTAATAAAGCATGTCGATTTTATTTAAACCTGTGGGGACAGGTTCCACTCTTTTTGTATAGACTCTATTTAGCCATGGAGCCTGGCGGGGCAGGGAGGGGGGGGGGCAGTGTGCCCACCCCCTCTAACCCAGACCAGGCCCATGGCAGACCTAGCTAGACCTATAATTTGATGTGTTGATGGAAGATTTATTTATTATATTTTGCCTCTTCTAGGCTGGAAGTTTGGAGCCATTCATGGTCGGTCAGGTTTGTTCCCAGCGGAGTGCGTACAACCTGTTGCAGCTCCAGACTTTGTGAATTTGCCAGCTGACAGGAAGGGGGAGCCACAGGACCGGCAGAGCAGAGCAGCGGCATCAGCAACAGTAGCTGTAGCTGTGGCATCAACAGCTGTGGCTCATGAATTTGACAAGAAAACAGATGTGAGTCTAAATAATTCTAGCAACTTTTATTTATAAATGTTCCCATACACAGATACATTTTTAGCTCTATTCCCGAATTATCAATCACTGCACAAGTTCTCTAACGCAGAATCAAAAGCGTTTCATCCTGTTCAATCATGCTCAAAGAGATGTTAAATCTAACAGAGAACCAACATGTTGGTAATGCTGGCCATACACTGGTCAATTCCTGTACAAGTTCGGTGAATGCAACACCTTTGGCAATTGGTACCTGGCCGATACTTTGGGTGGGATCCTCGTTCCCCACCCAAAGTAATGTCGAATGGAACACCAACAAGTCAGTTCCCTATTTGATCAACATTTCTTGGAGTTGATTCCTTGAGAATAGCATTACTGCCATTTGAGGCAGTTTCACTGGAAAGAGAGCTTAACCTTGAAGACAGTCAGACCCTAGTAAAATAAAGTTCAAAACTCTTTAATGAGGATAATATAACAGATATCTAGTGAAATCTGTGTTTAGTTAGGCCTTTTACACTGAACAATTTAAATTCTTATTGGTGTCATTTGCAATAGCAGAATTTCACATGCTAAAAACTTGGATGAATATGTTTGTGGTAACAGAGCATAACTTGTGTCTAATCTTTGTAATCATTTTTTCCAAATAAAATTTTTAAACATAATAATAGTCTTTTCTTCTTCTCCTACATTTTGTTTAGTGCTTTAAGCTCACAACCTGGGGTTTGTTTTTTTTCATACAGGGTTCACCCACTCCAAGTGAATATGCAGAAAGTTTGGATGAGTACACTGACCCTTCTACCTCCGAGATCATGTTGCAGGGAAGTTCGTATAACATGGTGGATTTTGCCAAAAAGTACTTCCGAGAAGGCCAGCGTCTGATGGCACAGGAGGAGCAGGAGAGGAAAGCTTTAGGGTGCGTTAGATTCTCTTCATGCCATTTTCACAGCTTTAAGTGACATCATAATTAGCATATATATATACATATTTGGTAAATCACACGAAAAGACCAAACCATGAAGACCCACAAGAAGAGGTCACAAGCCTCCTGCATCTGTCCTACAGAGACAGTAATTGTATGCTCTAGGCATATAAATAGGGGATTAAATAATAGCAGCATGCATTAGTGTTTTAGATGAAGAGCAGAAGTTTGAACTCCTGTCAGGCTGTAATTACTGTTGCTACTATTGATTGGTTGTTTTATACACAGTGGGCAGAACTAGGGATGTCAAGTTATTGTCAATTACTGTCTATATTCCTGAGGAATAGATGTACATTTTGGATCATTACTAGTGGGATACCCTTATCAGTCTAACAATTCTTATGTCTCTTCTT
This sequence comes from Ptychadena robeensis, assembly GCA_036250615.1. Taxonomy (NCBI): domain Eukaryota; kingdom Metazoa; phylum Chordata; class Amphibia; order Anura; family Ptychadenidae; genus Ptychadena; species Ptychadena robeensis. The sequence continues at coordinate 62,199,697 of CM070039.1, forward strand.
TACAGTGATTCCTCCAAGCCAGGCTCCAAGAAAAGCAGAGAGTCCAGAGATCCTGGCGAAATGCTAAAATTCACCAAGGTGATGGAGATATAAATTTCCTTATTACCAAAATAAACAGTTTTTTTAAGAGAATGCATGGACTTTCTAGTGATTTAATACTAGTAGATTTTCGAATTGTGAAAACACATTGTCTTTCTGATTCAATTGAGTTAAGCTAAACTATACATGTACATGGGAGCTGCCATATTTGTCTATTGAATAAAATCTATGGAAAAATCTATTGATCGGCTTGGTGGGAATTTTAAGGCAGCTCATATCTCATAACATATCTCTAAATAATTTTTTTAATTTTAAATTTTTTTCTCTAAGCAATCAACCAATTATTATTAGTTTATGATTATAAAATGTTGAGTACAGCATTAAAATATGGTTTTACACAGTTTTTTTTTTACAGTATGTATAATATGTGTTGTCATCACTTTTGTATGTTCATACAGTTCCTATTAATCAGATTAAGTCTTTTATAGAATGCAAGTCTTTTAACTTAATATTATTTGAGGTTAACTTGATTTTGGAATATTTTTTTTTCTTGGTTTAATACTCAGACTTTGCTTTCTTTTACATAGAGGCTGTTCTTTGCTGCTTCTTCTCACAATACAAGTGTAAAGTCACATCAAAGCTATACACTCCCTGACTCTAATATCTAAACAAACGTAAAAGTGTATCTGAAGTTAATATGGACTGAGCAAAAAATTATGATCAAAGTCTATATTTCTGCCATTATGTATGCTGAGCCCCTCACACCACTGAAAGCTATTATTTCTTTCTCTGTATAATGTTCTGTTTCTCTTTATAGAACCCCATACAGGAATCTCTAATTGAATTCAGTGACAGCAGCATGAACAAGATCGCATCCGAAATCTTTCTAGGTAAAAATGCCTCCTCTCAGGCTCTTCTCTCCTCTTCTGCAACACCTGCTCCCCTAGTGGTGGGAGCCAATGGTTGCATCTCTTGCAGCTACAGAAATACCTGAAATTTATGCGCAAGGTGGGAGATCCTCTCAGGGACAAGACTCCCTTTGAGGATTTTTGTACATTAAACCACACCCCTACTCACCACCTGTCCGCTTTTTATGATATTTTGATTCAGACTATGTATTGTGGAAGACCGGGCCATCTAACTAGATCCAAACGGGGAATACTCAGCTTCTTCTTAATTGCGGCGCAACACGTTATCCCCCGTCATTGGAAATCGCCAGCCGCTCCATCACTCAGGGAATGGGCGGATGAAATGGAGGCGATTAGACACATTGAAGCCTCGATTGCACACCTCAGGGAAAGGGTCTCCTTACATGTAGACACTTGGAATGTATGGACCTCATTTGTGAAATCTGCTGACTTCAAGAAGTGGTTAGAATGATGCGCTTCTAGCAAGACGATCAATAGACTCCGATCCTGCAACTCTCTTCTCTCCTTCTCTCCCTCTCTATGCCAATTCCTCCCTCTTCTCTTTTATATACCCTTATTCACTATTTTCCCCTCTTTGAATTTCTTCCCCCTCATATACCCTCTCCCCGGTTATTTTGAATTCTGAACTGTGAATTTAATTTTTTATATCACCATTTGAAGCATGTGCATTGCTCTTGTATTCCTGTATCATCACAGTTGATCTAATGCTTCTTTATTTGAAACTCATTTGAGACCACAATGTTTGTATAGTTGACGTGCTTTATTTTCTCTCAATAAAATTCTTATTGTTTAAAAAAAAAAAAAAGTTCAAGAACTGTAGATTGACCCTCTTTTTTCCTTCAGCTGTGATGAGGTTCATGGGGGACGTTCCTCTGAAGGGTCAGTCTGAGCTGGATTTGGTTATCTCCATCTTGAAGGTACAGACCTCTGTGTGTTATTGCTTCTCCATTTTCTAGTTTAAATCAATACCATCCTACTGCAACCACACTCATCAATATTGTAGATTACTACAGAATTGTATATTAAAACACCAAAAAACATTGCCATTTATGTGGTGTAACTCAGTGGTTGTCCACTTCATGGGGTATTAGGTTCTTTAGCTGTCACTGAGGCACTGTATTAGATAAGATCAGTGGTTCCCAAACTGGGGGGCGGACCGGTATTCCAGGGTATTCTTAACCTATGTTTGAATAAGGAGGGGGGCTAAATAATGTTTCTAAATAGAAAAGGGGGGCCCTGCAAGAAAAGTTTGGGAACCACTGGATTAGATTGAGAATATTGAGGGCTCATCAGGGTATTCAGAAACTCATGAATCTGTCAGAAATTTGGACATGCTGGGAGTTTGTAATTATTCTTTTATAATGGACATTTGATGATACTTTAATCTTTAAATGTAGAGGGGTTCCAAATCCAGGTTTAATCTTTTAACACTATATAGCAAGCGACTTTGACATTTCACAGGAGATGGGTCAGGTACTGTCAAATTCTACAAGAGATAGGCAAAGACAACAGACATCTTACAGGAGATTATAGAATCACGCAGGATATGTGCAAAGACTGTGGACATTGCATATTATTGTCAGAGACTATGAAATTCTACAGGAAATAATCAGAGACTTTGCACATACATACAGTTGCAAGAAAAAGTATGTGAACCCTTTGGGATTAAGTGGAATTTTGCATGAATTGATCATAAAATGTGCTCTGATCTTCATTTAAGTCACACTAATAGAAAAACAGTCTGCATAAAATAATACTACACAAACATTATATGTTTCTATGTTTTTATTAAACACAATATGTAAACATTCACAGTGAAGGGTGGAAAAAGTATGTGAACCTTTGGACCTCTGGTTGACCTCAACCAAATTTTTCTTGTAGTTGCAGATCAGACCTGCATAACGATCTGGAGTCATTTGGGACCACTCCTCTTCACAAAACTGTTTCAGTGTAGCTTTGTTCTTTGGATGTCTGGTGTGAATGGCTCTCTTAAGGTCATTCAAGTTGAGGTCAGGACTGGGCCACTCCAGATGTAATAAACTCTGGAATTCATTTTTCCATCAATTGCAACAATTCATCCAGGTCCTGATACAGCAAAGCAGTCCCAAACCATGATGATACCTCCGCCATGTTTTACAGTGGGGATGAGGTTTTGATGTTGGTGTGTTGTTCCTTTCTTTTACTCCACACATTGTGTTGTGTGTTTTGGTTTCATCTGTCAACAGAATATTTTGCTAGTAGTGCTGTGGAACATCCAGGTGCTCTTTTGCAAACTTTGCAAACGTGCTGCACTATTTTTTGGGACATCAAAGGCTTCCTCTGTGGTGTCCTCCCATGTACTGCATACTTGTTTAATGTTTCCTTATTGTAGATGTGTCAACAAAAATGTTAGCATGTGCCAGAGATTTCTGTAAGTCTTTAGCTGACACTCTAGGATTCTTCTTTACCTCATGAAGCATTCTGTGCTATGCTCTTGCAGTCATCTTTATAGGACGACCACGCCTAGGGAGAGTAGAAACAGTGCTAAACGTTGAATGTTATGTTGAATAATAACATGGAAACATAAAATGTTTGTGTAGTAATATTTTAAGCAGGCTGTGTTTTTCTATCATTTTTTTAGATGAAGATCAGAGCAAATTCATGCAAACCTCCACGTAATCTCAAAGGGTCCACACATACTTTTTCCTGCAACTGCACATACATGCACGTACATTGTATGGGCAGAGACTATGGAATTCTATAGGAGATGCTCATAGACTGTGGACATTGTACATTATATAGTCTGAGACATTGGAATTGTACAGGAGATGCTCAGAAACTGTAGTCAATTAGAATTTTGGAATTGCTCTGACACTCTGGTTTATAATTAACCCTTTAAATGGGAAGGGGTTACCAGAATAAATGTTTCTCACTTAAAGTTTAGTGTTGATGTTATGATGTACATAATACTTTGAAATATAAAATATTCACTGGCTAGCTATCTTGTGTCTTTACAGATATGTGGGGAGCATGAGGTGTTAAAGGACGAGAGCTACTGTCAGATCATAAAGCAGATCACAGACAACTCCAGCACTAAGACGTAAGTAACGTCTAGGCATAAGATATGGAGCTGAAATTGGCAGGGTAGCTGCTTCTATGTGAATCTATGGAATCAATAATCTGTCTGAAATGTTTAAGTAAATCGGAATACAAAACTGCTTTGTATATCACAGGAAAGGTTTAAACCCACCCAGAAAAAACTGCCTTATTTTACCTGCTTCCAACTGTCAGCATCCCAGAAAGCGCCCACAGGTCCCTGTGTTCGTGTAAACAGCGCTGGGTGAATGCTGCCCTCAGCAAAATGATAAGTAAAAACCGCCCTAAAGCCCTAGCTGAGCTTGGAGAAGCTGAAAAAAGCTCAGACAGTAGTCTTGTGGCCTTTCTATACAATAAATCATACCAATTTAGTACAGAAATTCAGTCTAGGGAGGTTAAATTATTAAATATTACATAGTAAAAATAAGACCTACCCAAAAATAAGACTAAGTGCAGGTTTTTATCTAGAATTAATATAAGACAGTGTCTTGTTTTTGTATTGAGAGGAAATTTCCTCAAAGTTACATTAAATTCCTATACGACAGTTGTCATTAGGAAAGGTGTCTGCAGTGGAAAAGTTCTTTACCTCTTGCTCTAGTGACAACTTAAAAATTTGAGCCATACATAGCTGGAGCCATGAAAGGAATCCAGCAGGTCCATCTACTACAGACTGCTTGCATAGAACTCGAGGAAGCAGATACAAGTCCATTCACCCTGCTCAAGGAGGTCGAGCAACTGGGACAAGTCTTCATACATTGGAAGCTGCTTCCTATAAATGCTTCATGTATTTAGATAATATTTACTTATTCTGGAGTTCAACTTTGGTTACTATCTGAAAAGTTTATGTATGTTGTGATGTCAGTCCACTTAAGGCAATAGTAATACTGACTGAAAAACCTATTTGGTCATGGAAAATATCTTCTGTACACATTTGTTCCTATGAAAGTATTTTAAATGTATTTAGTTTTAGCAATGATTTAAAGAGAATGAACAATATAGTACATTGTCATAGTTGAAACTATTTTACATAATCATCAAGGTTAAATATGTAAAGATGTATTGGTTACGGCTATTTTGTTCTATTTGATACCAAGGTTATAGTACTTTACTGCTGTTTCTTACACTCCAATCCTTTGAGTCACCTGACTCATTGATATAAACTAGCTATGGTCAATGAGATGCTCAAATTTGATCATTGCCATGCAAACTGTATGCAGACTGAAATTCATTCTGTATACATTTGCACACTAAACTATTAAAAGCACCATTGTGCATAATCTGCAAAGTTGACAAAAATAAATGTGAAATGTGTTCCCATTTTATTGTTTAACTTAGTAAATAGCAACTAATCTCTGCAATCCTTATATAGGGACAGTTGTCAGAGGGGTTGGAGGCTTCTGTACATCCTTACAGCTTATCACAGATGTTCAGAGGTCCTAAAACCATATCTGTTCAAGTTCTTCCAGGACACTTGTCGAAGCCCCGGGCTACACTTCCAAGGTAATCCTCAGTCTTAAGAAGTGGATTCAATTTGTGGAGTGTCCTGATAAATTCTAAGTTCTGACTTTTCACTCTTCCTTTGTGTTTGAATTGATAGGGATAGCAAAAGCCTGTGAGCAGAACTTGCGCAAAACCTTGTTGTACGGAGGGCGGTGTGAATTCCCCAGTTCCATGGAACTGAAAGCCATGGTGGTAAGTAAGAATTATACCTGTCAGGTAACACAGGACTTCCCAAAAAAACTGTACATATATAAATGTCTATTAGCATGAATAAATGAACCAGAACAAGTATGTAGCAAGTGAGTTACAACACCTGATCTTCAGATGTATTTTAGGTTGCTGGCTCCAAATCTGCAGAAGACATTTTATCAGTGTAATATCCATGCAAAAAGTGATGGAAAAATAAAACAATTAGTTCTAAACTAATTGAATTTGTGTAAGCAAAAGTGATTGTTGGGAGAGAAATGAAAGTAGAGTCAGAATGAACAATTAAAAACCCAACCTGTATACCTTCTCAGTTCAATGCAACATGTAGTACCCAAGGCCATTCAGTGCAGCATGCCCCATAGATGTCATGTCACTCATTGCAGCATGCAGTGTCATTTCTGTACTTTGCATTGGTCGGGTTTGTGAAACTATTGTCCATTTCAATATGTTTATTGAATTTTTTTCATTAACAGTACTAAATGTAAACATCTGGGAAAATCATACTTAGTATCAACAGTTATAGTAATTAAACAATACAACAAATTAATCTTGCAGTCCAGCACAGTGGAGGTATTAGGGAGGTCGTACTCAGAGGACCAGTGAAGGAGTATGGCCATATGCCAGGGTTTGTGCAACTATTGTTAATGTATTCTTCCTCAAACAAAATGAACCATTCTGCTAAATTTAACCATAACTTCTGCTATTATTTTTTTTTACCCATAGGCCGGAAGAAGTTCCAAGAGACAGCTGTTCCTCTTACCAGGCGGAATTGAGAGGCATCTCAAGATAAAAACATGTTCGGTCAGTTCCATTATTTTAATGAAAACTATATTTTACAATGGTCTATTAGGCAGTGGCAGTGCTGTCCACGGGAGGGGGCAATCACATACTATTAGACTGGGGTTCATGAGAAAGTGAAGAAGAATAGAGAACTCTAAATTGCTTTAGCAATATACTTGAGCAGAATATATAGTAAGAAATGTATACAATTCAAGTTAAGGACTTGGTTACATTATGCAGATGAGTACAGCAATGCTGGATGTAAAATAGAGGTTGTAATCATCAGCAGTCAGATCTTGGTAAGTATGAATCTATGGGGGGATGGGGTTGCGTTACTTTAGGTGGAAAATAATATGCTGTGAATTTCCTTCAACTTTAAAGGACCAATAGAGAGACTCAAAGGGTGAAAGGGATGGGGCTTGTAAGTTGTTTACACGATAAACATCCAAGGCAACTTCAGGGTCTCTAATGTCTTGTTGGTGGATATGACAAAATATTCCTAATGATAGCATGAGAAAGACCATTTAAGTGTGTAGCATCATTGTTGGGGGTCTCCTTGCAATCTGATATAAATATATCATGTTTATAAAATGTAAAACGTGATGGTAAGAATGCTTCCTTTTAAATCTATATTTTTATATATGATACAATATTTTATGGTTTAGGTGGCCTTTGATGTCATAGAAGAAATTTGCACTGAAATGGGAGTTCACAGAGATGAGGCCTACCACGAGTATGCCATCTTTGCCGTTACCAATCGAGGTAAGATGGCCAACAACATAGGGAACCATGTGGTGTAGTAAGTGGTTAGAAAGAAAATAAATATATATATACTGTATATATATATATATATATATATATATATATATATATATATATATATATATAAGAATATGAGTTTTTTGGTTTTGGAAATTATTCAGGGAGAAGAAGTAAAGGGGAAGCAGCAATTTCAGGCCATACATGATGTGCATGCCTTGTGGGGTTTAGAACCAGATGACACACAAGCAAATGTTTAAGTTTTCCAGGAGCAGTCCTAGGCCGGTTGGTACCCAGGCCAGATAACATGCCTACCTGAGTTTCAGAGGCATGGTCTCAGGACAAAATTATGTGTGATCATTCCAGGGTTCACAGTAGACCAGCAGACACCCAAGAATGTTAATGCACATGTGTGATTTTCACACCCAGGCAAGGATTGCATATTTGAATTCAAAAGTCAAGGTTAGGCCAGGTAACAACCAGTAAATATGACATGCATTTATGAGTTCCAGCTGCAGTTGTACTAGAACATGGTCAAGCTACGGGGAAGAAATGGTCCATGGGATGGACTACATTCAGTACTCCTCTCATGCTATCATGCCATAACTTCTTATCCCATGTGAAAGCATTAAGAGGTTAGAATGATATATAATATGTGAAGATTGCAGTAAATATGGAGTTACTTGCAAGTAGACTAGCCAAACACATGTTGACTTTTGCACAATCTTATATTGTGCGATTTTGCGATTATACCCCAGCCCCATTGATCAATCATACCACAACAGTGCGATCTAGTTAAACACAATCGATTTACAATCATACGATGGAGCGCATGCATTGTATGATTGTAAATATGATCATAATTATGATCATATTTGGAATCATAATAAGAATCGTATTTGAAATCCAAATTATGATTTCAAATTATCTAAACATCTAGAAAATCCATCAGTTTTTTTTATATGATCATCTAAAATTTACCAACATGTTCGATCATTTTTCAATCGATTTCGATCACTTATGGTCAATTATACCAGGTGGGCAGGAAACATTCATTGAACGAAAATATTAAAACATTTATAGCCACCTTTACCTTGTCTGATCAGACAGATACAGAGGAAATCCCTTCTTTTTTAATAACAGTTGTTATTGTTATTTGTCAACAAAAACTAAACATAACTCAACATAATAATAATAATAATAAAAAAAGAAATGTAAATGAAAAAAAAATGGAAAAAAGTTAAAAAGGAGAAATATGCAAACAGCAAACAAAGCTCTGTCAATGAAGTTCAAGAATGGATAACAAGTTAATCTGTATGTATACATGTAAAGCCCCCCATACACCTTAAGATTGATCCATACAATCTCCATTAGATCTACCAACAACTGTGTAGTATAGTGGCCTCTTTGATAGAATACATAGTGAGTGGAAGGTTTAGAAAGGTCCTCATATTACATGGTTTTGGTAGAACAAAATATGATTGTACAGAAATTGTATGGAAAAGGAAAGATTGTAAGGTGTATGGGGGCCTTAACATGTGAATCAATAATGATTTTTATATGCTGAAACAAGTTGTTGCTTTAACCTTCCTAGCGCTTCTGACGGCAGTACCTCGTCCTGCACTTGCTTATGCAGTATTGCAGCTGACGAGAGGGAGCCGTCCAGCTCAGATCCTCCGGCTGCTCACTCTGCTCTGTGTCCAGCTCTGCTATGGTCTGTGTGTGCGAACTTATGCAAGCAGGCTGTGACACTTCTCTTCAAACCTAATCTGCACATGAATGTCCCGCGGCCCCCGCGGGGGATGCGGGACATTCATGTGCAAATTGGGACATTCATATGCAAATCGGGATATCTTCAAAGACC
>CM070039.1:62236535-62259985 GCA_036250615.1 Ptychadena robeensis
CTGTCTACCAAAAAATCCTGAAGGAGAATGTCCGGCCATCTGTTTGTCAACTCAAGCTGATGCGACCTTGGGTGCTGCAGAAGGATAATGACCCAAAACACACCAGCAAATCCACCTCTGAATGGCTGCAGAAAAACAAAATGAAGACTTTGGAGTGGCCTAGTCAAAGTCCTGACCTGAATCCTATTGAGATGTTGTGGCATGACCTTAAAAAGGCAGTTTATGCTAGAAAACCCTCAAATAAAGCTGAATTACAACAATTCTGCAAAGATGAGTGGGCCAAAATTCCTCCAGAGCGCTGTAAAAGACTCATTGCAAGTTATCGCAAACACTTGATTGCAGTTATTCCTGCTAAGGGTGGCCCAACTAGTTATTAGGTTCAGGGGGCAATTACTTTTTCACACAGGGCCATGTAGGTTTGGAGTTTTTTTTCTCCCTAAATAATAAAAACCATCATTTAAAAACTGCATTTTGTGTTTACTTGTGTTATCTTTGACTAATTGTTAAATGTGTTTGATAATCAGAAACATTTTGTGTGACAAACATGCAAAAGAATAAAAATCAGGTATAGTTTTGCACACCACTGTAAGTGTTGTAGCATTACTGACCCTGAAAGTTTCATGATTATACTATGAATGGTTTTCATGCTATGAATGTGTAAAGTCACAATTACACACAGATTTATTCAGCTTAGTTTCTACAGCAGAGATGGAGAGGGTGTGTCCTGTCTGGTGTTTTGATTGGCTGGGGATGATGTATCTGCAGGAGGAGCTACAGGAAGCAGTATCTGACGAAGCACAGAATCTGCTGCCTGTCACACTCACATCGGGGAGGAGAAGGGGGAGGAGAAGGGGGAGGGTGGCGAGGGGGATGCGAGTCTCTCCTTTCTGGCTGTGCAGGGAGCACAGGTCAGAAGCTGCGGGGCCAGTCTAAAAATAGGTGGGGGGACGCCGTTCTGGTGCGTTCCCCCAGAAAAAAAAAACCCTGGATAGGTCAATAATATATTTCACTGGGATACACTAAATGTACCATGCAAAATGTGTCATGATGCCAGAGTGATTAATGAAAATCATGAAAAGTGGGTATTTGTCATGCTTTAAACATATTCCCATATCTATTTTCAAGCCAAAAGGGGTAAATTCCCAACCCCCTTGTTAACACAGTCCAATTTGGCTTACTTTTATAGCAGTGCCTGTGCGGAATGTACCAGGGCAGTTTGCCTGGGCACAGCTGCTTGTACTCCATTACAGGAGTACCATTATAATAGTATTTAGGCTAGAACTTGCTGGTAACATTGAAAAAAACTGAATTACCCTGCTGATTCCTTCAGTCTTTTTGTCTGTTTTGTCTTCACTTGGAGTGTCATCATTGACAACAGCCTCAAAGTCATCCAGTTCCTGGGACCCTGCTGGAGAGCTCATGTCCAAGTCAGGTTCAGGCTGGGAGCCTTCCTCCGGGAGCACAGAGGACTCTGAAAACAACAAAGGTTCATCAATAATAAAACACAGAGCATTTAATTGCCACAAGCATTCTGGGTGAGAAGTAAAACCTAGAGACAGAAAAATGTGGGAATGCTACCTAAAGCAACCAATCCGATTCCTCACAGATTTTTTTTATGAAAACCAAGCAACATTTTGTTGGATTCCAGAAGAAACGTAGAAGCTTTGAATTTCTATGTCAAGCTCCTGAGGAGGTAGCCTATTGGTTGCTCTGTATTTTTCTGCTTTCATATAATGAATCCATGCATACTAAGCCGTGCATATAAACCAAAAGTATCACTTCAAAAATTGTTCTCTGCAAGATTGTTCTCTTAAGGTAAAAAGCAAACAAAATCAAGCAAACTCTCAGTACATTTTATATGCAGCACGGACTGTACCACCTTTCTTACCAAGCACAGTTGGATAACTGATAGAGAACATGATTAGTTCTGAGTTTCTAGAGCAGAATTAAGACCCGGACAAAACCCAGGATCTTTCATTATATTTGATCTGGAACATCTTGTAAAGAGATGTATTAATTAGCTTGCTAAAAAGCTCTTAGAATATAGAGATGGCCATTCTCAATGCAGGAGGAGAATGTGTGGGTGAGAAACCTGCATAGCTTCGAAAAGAGGTAAATTGAACTCATTCTATAGAATACTAATTCACTGGATAGAAACCTGATCTTTTGGCTTCAGTAGTTTCAGTCAAATAGCTGAAACAACAATGCAACTAACTTCAGGACACGCTATGCAGCAATTGACTGAATATTTGAGCTATGCACTGATTCAGAGTCAATTATTTGGAGACTAAAAAAGCCTGAGGATCAGAACACCAACCAGGCAAAAGCATCTTACATAATATTGTGGAATATAGAGTCCAGGGCTGTGCTTTGTAGTAGAGTTGCCTAGAAATAACATTCTGAATTACAAATCTTTAGGCAGGTTATGAAGTCTACATAAATTTTGCATCTAGCCATTTAACATAAACGAAACAAAACACAATACTTCTGTCACAGTGAAGCACGAGAAAGGTCTCACATACAATATAACAGAAGAATAATAAAGATGTGCAGCGGTTTGGGGGGTTAATCAAGTTGCTCTGCACAAAACTCATCAAAAACCATGGCTTTCTTGACCTTGCTTTGTGCATTTAAACACAATTCAGCTACAACAGAAACATGCCTTCCTCAAACTGTTACCACAAGGTTGGATGCACAAAACATTTTTGTATGTTGTAGCATTCACTGGAGCGTTGCTGTAAATCTTACTGGAGCATTCACTTGAAACATCTAAACTCAGTCAATTCACAGTTGGCTGTCAATATACTGTATTCCATAGAGAGTACCACACCTGGAAGCCAAATCAAACATTCAAACCTGTACTATCATTTTGAACCCTACAATAGTGATTTTAAGAATGCCCACCAATGCTCTTATTTTCAAATACACAGCGAGAACTTCAGCTGGCCATGTTCATGGCACTAATAGCTATACATAGTAACGTGAGATATGAGCATGGCTTGCCACAGTAAATGTGCACAGAAGGGTAACTGTAAAAAAATGATAACCATATAGTGAGCAGTTTTGTTATTGATGGCATCTGTAGAATGTCATAACTGGAGACTTCAACAAACACAAAGATGATTCCAGCACAGTTAGACAAGTTGCCATGCACAACTGTGCTAAACTGACAAACCAAATCACATGCACTTTTAAAAGCCCATGCCACAGTTAATAGCTTCCTCTTTGGTTTCTCCTTATTAGCAACAAAGCACAAAGCTAACAGGAACTAGTAGAACTGCAAAGAGACCACATGCTGGCTAATGGGTCAGACATGATTTTGCAGGGATCCTTTAATCTATATAAATGTACCTGCCCAGGATATGCTCCTAAGCAGCTTTCCTTGACCACTGGACGGGGAGATGGGAGAAACAGAGGCCACTGCAATGGGAGAGGAAGAGCAGTTTGCAAGAGGTTGAAAAGACAGTGCCACATTGTAGAACCAAAGCCCCACCATTTTATTTTTTATGTGTGTGTGGACCACATTACAAAATGAACAAAGCTTTGGATATACAAAGCTAACGTCACTTTTTAGCAAGGTGTTTTCCCAAATTAATTCCATTCCAGGGGTAACAATTTGAATGTAATTGGAACAAGTGACTCTGTTCTGTATTGTTAAGAGGACAACATTTTTAAAGTATACAAAAGCTTTGGCCCAGTGTGGTGGTAAACTGGATTTTTGGTGTGGTGGTAAGATATGGATTGTTGGTAACAAGTATGGCACTGGTGAAGTGTTGGGACCAAATCAGACATTTCCCAATTAAAGAAAAGGGGTAGTCCTTGGAGCAGCTAAAAACCTGTCACCATAACATCCAAAGAAAGTTCTTGTATAGGGACAGTGCCAAGCTATTTGAACAGTTAACTTGTTTTCCCACAACACAGATCAAAACATTAGCCAACACAATTTGCAGCTGTGTAGCTCCATAAGCCCATGTAGGCTTGTTGTGGAAAGAAAATTTTTCTACATAAAGACTAATTCTTGCTGGTATAACTTTAATATGCAAGAAGATGAAGAACAACAACTTTTCATATTCACTTTTTTATCAAAAACATCTGTACACATGCTGTTAAAATAGTCCAAATGGTGCAATTTTCACCCAAACACACGTTTTTTGAAGACTTCTTCAGCAGGTACGATATGTAATTTCATCCGCCAAATTTACATAAAACAGCAAAAACAATCAGTCATATTGAATAACCAGATCAATCAGTCATATTGAATAACCAGATCAACATAAAAATGGAAACAGACCCTCAGGGGTTACTCACGTCCATAGATCAATATATCTATGGAGTGGAAAGACATGATTTCATAAGATGGTGTCCCCACTGCACCAACACCAGTGAGGAACGGAGAACCAAGACAGACTAACCGCATAAATGCCGTGGTGATCTGCGTACAACAAGACTGACTTTTTATACATCTACTTTGGTAAACATGATCAGTTGATTGTTTTGGTCAGTCTTGTTGTCAAATCACCACGGCATTTATGCGGTTAAAGTAAAGTGGGGTCTAGCCATGGATGACCCCAGCAACGCCCCATCTGCCAAACTTCTCTCTTTAACACACTCCCTTGGCCTGACCCAGCACATACACACCCCCACACACCTTGCTTGTGTTGCAAGTGTTGACCTGGTGTTTACTAAACTTTGCACCCTCACCCACCTGGACAACTCTCTCTCTCTGACCACCATCTTCTAACCTTTCAATGTGACCATTTCTTGCCCTTATTCCACCCCCAAAACCTCCCTGACCTGAACGTTGGCAACAGAGACCTCCACAAACCTAGGACCACTCTGCATCTCCTGACTCTTTATCTTACTTCACTTGCCTCCACTATCTCTATCTCACATCCCCCTTACCAAGCCTGCCTGTCCCTCTCAACTATCTTCTCACCCTTCAATCTGTCCTAAATAAACTTACCCCTGCCACCATCTCCGCTCTACACCTACCCCCTACCCCGTCTAACCCTACCCACCTATACCGCCCCCTCCAACCCCCGTCCCTGGCACGGTAAGGCCACTGCGCGGCCTACAACAGACGCTCGCAGAGCAAAGCGTCAAAATGGGAGAAAGTCGGCCAGACGCGACTTTCTCATCTACAAGGCCAAACTTCACATTCAATTCTGAGCTTACTGCTGCAAACGAAACCTACTTCTCCTCACTCATATCCTCACAAGCATCCCAACCCTCACTCTGTCATCCTTCTCACCTTCAACTCTCTGCTCAAAATCCTACACCTCCTCCTCCTCCCCCTGGTTCCACTAGTTCCTCTTCTCTGGCCCAAGCCTGGCCACATCCTTTTTAGACAAATTGAAGCCAGCCGAATTGATCTTACTAACCAACCGCACCACCCTCCCTCCTCCAATCCATCCTCCTGTAACTCTTTCCTCACCCCCAAAAATCCCTCCTGTAATTCTTCTCTCGAGTCTCACCGCACTTTCCCCTGTCAGTCTGGAGGAAGTCCCACTCTCTGCGTCGCTCCTTCTCCTCCCTCCACCACGCTGCCCCACTCTCGACCCTATACCCGCTGACTTACTTAAGACTCCATTCTCGTCTACCCCGATCACCACCCTCGCCCCAGCATCTGACGTGAACTATTCACCATCTTCCTTTCCACTGGTAATCTTTTCCCATCATCATCTTTTCAAACATCCAATCCTCCCCATACTGAAGAAGCCATCACTTGACCCCTCTCATTCCCGTCCAACTATGACCGATCTCTCCTTCTTCCTTCCTTTTGCTTCCACACTGCTTTGAAACAACGCCTTGTATACTACACAAGGACTCAAATCACCGACTATCCTGACTTGAAATTCCATCCTTGAACCCCTCCATCCGTCGGCTTCCGATTTCCGACCTTCTCATTCCACTGAGAACAAAAGCCATCACTAAAGTTGTCCCCAATGACTCTCACTGCCAAGCCAAAGGCAACTTTTCTTTGCTTCTTTCTTCTGTTGGATCTTTCTTCTGCCTTTGAACACTTGTTTGACCACCCTTTTCTTCGCCAGACCCTGCACTCTATTGGTATTCGTGACCCTGCCCTCCTTGGTGTTCCTCCTACTTGACTGACCGATCCTTCAAACCGTCTTTCATTCAATTCAATGGCTCCTCCTTCTTCACCCCCCCCCTCCCAGTGGCGTCCCACAGGCCTCCCGTCCTTGGCCCGGCCCCTATTCCTCCTCTCTCCCTTTACACAACAAACACCTTCCTCCTTGTGGCAAATCTCCTCTCGTCCTTTTGGGTCTGCAATCCATTATATGCTGATGACACCCAAATCTACCCCGCCTTATATCCCTCTGTCATGGACAAACATCTCTCCACTGCCTATTCGGCATCTCCCTCATGAATGCTGACCGATTCCTTAAACTCAACCTGATCAAACAGAACTCCATCATCTTTCTTCCTCATCAACCTTCCAAGCCTTCCACCCCACAGTCTCACTTCCCGTAATAACCCCATCCATCTCCCCTAATTTCACATCTCGCTGCCTTGGTTGCACCTTTTGACTCTGCACTCCTCCTTTAACTACTTTACTCCGTTACTATCCCACATTCAAACATCGCTAATCCTGCCACTTCATCTCCGCAACATCTCCAAAATCCGCCCTTTCTCCCCCAGAGCCACCAAACTCCTGGTACAACAACACGCTCTCAAAATCATCTCTCTCTCGTCTGGACTACTGTACCACCATCCGCTTTGTCTTCCTCGTACCTATAACGTCACCCCAACCTCTCAGCCATCATGAATGGCGCTGCAGACTCATCTACTTCCTCTAACCGCTCCTCATCGCAAATCCCTACACTGGCCTTGCATTGTCCAGAGAATAAATTTAAAGTCCTGTGCCTTGCTTTTTCAATCACTCCACACACCCTCCTGTCCCTCCAACTTACTCTCCAACCTGGTACACAAATCCAAAACCCTAAACACCCGCCCCCCCTCCGCTCCTCCACTGACATACTAATGATGACACCCACTCATACCTCTTCACATGCACCGGCTCCAAGACTTCTCTAAGGGCCGCTCCTACTCCTTCTTGAACTCCCTCCTAGCGCCCTCGTCCCATCACCTGGCTCCTACCATTTTCCACCTTTCAAAAAAGCTCAAAAACTCCACCTCTTCCGCCCTCTCCTCCCCGATCTTCTCGATTCCTAACATCACCACCGCATGCCAGTCCCATCCCCCCCACCTATTGTTAATAACCTTTGTTCCCCAACCTATTAATTGTAAGCCCGTCAGGGCAGGGTCCTCTACTTCCTCCTGGTCATTTACCTGTGGCACCTGTGTGTTATACTGTGTTGTATCCTTAATCTCCACTTCTACTTGTATTTTACACATCGCTGCCGTAATATGCTGGCGCTATATAAATAAATGTTAATAATAATAATAATAAAGTGGGGACACCATCTTGAGAAATCATGTCTTTCCACGCTATATTGGTCTATGGACGTGAGTAACCCCTGAGGGTCTGTGTCCACTTTTATGTCGATTTGGTTATTCAAGATGACTGCATTGCGCATTGTTTTTGATTGCTATGATGATGATAATTGTCATTACTTCATTTTTTGCACTGTGTATAATAAATGTATTGCTTTTACATATTGAGTGGCCTGTCCCCTCACCCATGTCTATTTCAGGGGAAATTTTGGTTGATGTGATTATGCCATCAACTTTTGTCTATTGTTTTTGGGATGTTGGCCACTATACATCCGAGAGTGTAGTTTTATTGATTATCTTACAAATACCTCTGGAAGAGCATGACATTGTGAATGGATTAATGGAATTTATTTACCTAAAAAGTTAAACATATACAGCTTTATTCTATATAATTAAAAAAAAAAATTTATTCCATGATGGTTTATTCCTTTGGATGACAATATATTTTCCTCAAAAAGCATTTTATTTGAGAAAAAAAAAACAATTGAAATAAAAAAATCATTGATTTTTATCCACCCTGCTCTGGAACATTTAGAATCTTTTACTTGCTACTTATGCCTTTCCCCCTACTTATGTCGGATGAATAGTAATGGTAAGCAACAGAGTTACACTACTTGGTGATCTTTATTGTGGCAAAAAGAGGATTACCATAACTTGTTAAAACAGCATAGAACACAACTCTTTAAAATACAAAAGACTTTAAAATATTGAGCTAATAGGTAAACAATGACACATTGGACACTGGAATAAACCCAACCTCAGTTTGCAAAAAAAGAAACCTACAAATACTGGACACTGGGTAAATCGCAACATAGCTTCCTCATTAGTAATAAAGGCTCATCTGAAATTTGCTCCTCTGCCTTCACATAGGAAACACATAAGTTATATAAGAACTTAAGAAGTTAAACATATTTTAGTATATATATATATATATATATATATATATATATATATATATATATTTAGTCTAGAAAGTTTTAAATAATGTATTTCTTTGTTTAATGTGAATATTTTACATGTAAAACTAACCCCCAAACCCTGCAAGTTATAGGTAGGAAATGCCTAAGCAGTATACCTAGTCCTCAAGGACAATTGGTGTTTTGTTATCACCTTTTAGATGGAGAAGGTTAGGGCTTACTTACCTGTGTTGGATCTCTGTAGCAGGGTAGGCTTACTGGTGGCAGCACTTAGGGAAGAAGCAGGCATGGAAAGGGATTTATAGAGTGCAGTCTCTCTGTGCTCTTTAAACCTTTCTGCTGCCATAAGGGCATTGGAAAGTTCCTGGAGAGGCATATTGTTAATATCAGATGAAAAGGGACTCAGTGGGTTCTCCAAGCTCATCAGCCAGCTGGTATTACCTGGAAGAAAAAAGATGCACTTTTTTTATTTTTCAAGAATATGCCCATTGACTTAAATGGGAGTGATGGGCCGTAGTCAACGTGCCTTGGTGCTCATGGCTGATTGTTCTAGTTGAAACATAGCCTAACAGTTGAGAGGGGTGTGTATGGGAAGATGGGATAGCCCGAGTATTTAATATCCTCCCATACCTTGAGAGCGAGAGATGATTGGGTAAGAGATATTTTTACATAAAGAAGGGGGCACCCAAAGCACAGTGCCAATCGCAATTTGGTACATTTGATTTACAGAGAGAGGTGTTGCTAGTGGAGTGGTAAGCCATAAGGGGGGCTAGCTGAGAGGCAGAATAGTAATGGTGGATATTGGGTACCACTAAGCCACCCCTGATCTTGGGTTGATGGAGGATATGTTTGGAGACCCGAGGTACTTTATCAGCCCATATAATGAAAAGACATGCTGTAAGAACCTTGGGTTATGTGGAGGGACACAAACGGGAAGGGTTCTGAACAAATAAGGAAATCTCAGAAGGAGCGTTATCTTTAAGACTGCAATCCTACAAAGCCAAGATATTTGGCATTTCTTTCATAATTCCAATGTACCAGGAAACTGGCAACATAATGTGGCATAGTTATGGTGAAACAAGCGGTCATAGGAGGATGCAAGATAAACCCCTAAATAAGGAGTTCCAACTCAAAAGGGAAATGGTCTCTAATCTATGTCAGTTGGAAAGAGAGAAAAAGAGCTTTGGTTCTATGTAAATTGACCCAGAGGCGTGACAATGAACTGCCTTTAGTATTCTCAGTTACTCACCGGTTGGTCTTCGTACAAGTATTTCTGCCCAGCCTTGGGTCAACACCGGAACAAAATCGGCCAAAGTGGCTTTCTCCTTCTTGACCTGAGTTCTACGGGGAACTTTATCTCCCCTGCTTCCTGGGGCGCCAGCAGGAGAGGACAGGGATCCACCATCAGATCCAGCACGAAGGCCGTGTCCACCTAAAATACCACAAAGTGTTACAAACAATGTTTTCTTCAGGCAACACCCATAGACAATGAAGCTTTTCCATTGCTTCCATCTACAGCACAAGCAGCCATTGTGAGTGGTAAAGCAATAATCTGTGCTGTGGAAATAACTGGGGCAGCAATTGTTGTTTTTAGGATAGGATAGGACTTAAATTTTGCCTTAAGGTTGCTTTGCTTTACTAGTACATTCTGTCTTGATCAGAAGACTTATGGAGCTATGTAACATTCCTATAAATATGCTAAACACTAAGTTGTTAAAAGAAAAATGTTTTGTTTTTTTGTGTTTAATGTGTATTTCTCTCCATCCAGTCTAGCAACAATAGCCCTGTATGGCAGGAGACATGATATTTCTCTGCACTCTATCAAATTTTACAAGTCTCTTGCCCACTCCATGAATGGACAGTCAAATGAAAAGCAACAAACTTCTTGGCTCATTTCTGCCACTGCTATTTTACCATGCTTTATGCTGGCACATATTCAATGGAGCAAACCCGATTGCCTCTATTAGTCTGAGCTCTGCTTCACTATAAACTCCAATTATATTGTCAAATTCAGGTTCTATGCGGCTTGAATGTACATAAGAAAATATTAAATAACACACTTATTAATGCAGAGCTGTGTAAATCTGTTCCACCTTCCTTTTGAGAGGTTCAAAATAACAGATGTTAATTGTGCAATAGTTCTATGATCGGTTTGGCTGATCTGGTTTAAATTGGTTATCAATTTAGGTTACACATTTAGACATTTTGTTAGTTTTCTAATAACACGCGTGGCAAAGCTAGAAGTAGCAGCTTTAAGGTTGAACAAGCAGAGCCGCTCTCAGACAGGTCATGGTGTGCTAAACTCACATAGGATCCCCTCTGAACTCTGTGTCATCAGTGTGGAAAGAATAAGAACAGGAGAGGAACGCTCTCCCAGTGAAGTGAGCTCACCAGACATGGAGCGGACTCTGTGACGTGGCGTTTGCATACCCGGCTTTCTAGCCTGCAGGTCGATCTTTGGTGGAGCTTCTTTGATTTGTTCTGTTTGCATAGGTGAACTTCAAGGCAAAAAGAAAGAGCATATAATAAGCAGGTCAAGTGCATGTCAAATAAAAAATTGTTCTTGTTTGGAGCAGGCTTAAGGTGGCCATACACAAACCAACTTTTAATCAAATGATCTTTGATTCCATTGGCTTGTGCAAATATTCAATGGATCGTACTACCACACAGTGTGATTAATTCGAAACAAATCAATTCCTTTACTAAGGCATGTGCACATGCTCCATAAAACCATCAGAGTTATTAATAAAACCCATCAGATACTTGACCAATCAAATTAAATTTACCAACATGTCCTATCACTCCTCGATCAATTGAATGTGTTCAAACTGATAAAGCGAGCCTTGTATGCCCGCCTTTAGAAACTAGTAGAGACATGGGGTTTTATTGCTCCCTAGTGCTCCATTAGACAGGGTTATCCTCCCTTCCTGTCCTGACAATTCATCAGACCATAAAAGTGAGAAAAACAAAGACAAAAGCCTACAGGGGCTCTAGCCTTCACTAACAGCTTTTTTTTTGTTTGTTTTTTATATGTTGGTGCTAAAGATTTCTGATCACCTTCTGTGGCCCATCTCTACACAGGAAGTGAGAGCACAGCTCTCCACCAAACTGCTGGATAGTAGTGCATCTGAAAGGGGAAACAATAACTCTTTCTGACTCTATCCATAACTGAAAAAAAAGTTTGGCCTGTACAGGAGTATTACTTACTACCTTGGGAACCACCGAATGTCCTCATTGATATCAAATACTAAGCACCAGTAGTGGAAGGCATAAAGCAACAAAGTATTTTTTTTTCAATCCAAAGACGGTTTAATAAGAATTAGCAAATAGGGTGCCATTACCTGAATTCTGTATCTCCCTCCTTTGGAGCCTCCCCAGTATCTAACCCTAGAAGTGACCGAGTTCCCCTCCCTACACTAGTTGTCACAGTAATAAGCTTGTTTCCTACAAGCCAGGTCTTCGTTCTTCCACCATCCAGTAGAAATTCTCCAACTGGAGACCTACAAGAAAGAATGCACATTTCAAACTACTCGGCAAGTAGTTTTGTACATGTTGTTGTAATTCAACCACAGAAGCTTACCTTTTAGGAACCGCAGTAAAGTTGGAGAACACATATCTGGCCATCATGTCCAGACAGATCTCGGTCAGCTCCAGATGGAGGTTTTTAAGGCTGTCATCAGCCTGGGCCATAGAGCTTTCATCAGCAGAGCTCAGACTAGAGCTGGTAACCGAAGGCTGCATTCTAATGCACAAAATGGTAACAAGCATTAGATGAATGAAAAACCACAGGGCAGGTCTGACGGATCATGACCAATCCCCAGAAAACTAGGAGGTGGCTGCAATGCCCACCAGGCCTTAAATTAGGCAAAATTTACTTTACTGGTAAAATTAATTACTGGTTAGGATGTGAACATGGTACTTTCATAGCAAAGACAGTGGTTATTCCAGAGTACAAAAAATCTACTTGGTTACCAAAATTCAAATGAAAAACTGCAAATACATAAATAACCCAAAATATCCCTAATAACCATAGGTTACTAATCTGCACAACACTGCTTCAAACAACCAAACATCTCGAAATTACACCACAGTTAACACCAATATAGACCCAATCAAATTTCACTCAATAAATGTTTGAGTAATTGCATAAATATATTTCATAGTATGTAGTCCAGGATATCATGTCACCAATAAAACATCCACATGCATATTCTGCTGATTAGAAAATGCTACATAGCCCCCATTTTTTAAAGAAAATCAATATTATAGAATAGAAAGGCAAAGATGAATATTGGTATCTTGGCATGCCATGCAGATCCATGCCGATTCTGCTATTAAACCACTTTACCTTGTGTCATCTGACCATATGCCACTATGCTATTTACAGTTCCATCCATGGTTGTCTATTGCAGCTATACTATAAGTATATAAAAAGGCATCTCCCATGATGGTCAGTTTACACACTAATAAAGTTTTGACGTTGGGTTGACTGCCCATACAAGTGGCACTCACTATTCTGCAATAAATGAGCTATCCAAGACCAAAATAAAATATGTTTTTTTTTTACCCTGGAATAACCATTTTTTATTAAGTCATTAGATAGTAAAAAATAATAGAGGGTTACGATGAAAGACCTATTAGCATCATACTGACTAAGCTTCCCAAAATCACAAATAGGGCTCCCAGTCCTAATTAATTTTTCCATTCTCTCCAATGGTAACTTAGAAATTGGATCCGACCAAAATTAGACTTTCCTGACTTTTTCCTCTCCTAGTGAAATGTAGGGATTAAAGTCATGATTCACAGACCTGTTTAGAGTTTGAAGGTGAATCTGTCATGCAAAGACCATACAATGACCCAATTTTACAAAATAATCCCATAAGAAAAGAGTGCAGTGCAAGCCCAGCATGTTCAAATGAAGACAACATATGACCACAATATGTCATGTGAAATTTAGAAAAAGGTGAAGCTCTTAAAAGTCTTATATTTAAAGGACTGGACTGCAATCTTCTCATTTTATAAGGATGTTAAGATCTAGAATTTAAACTTGTTTCAGAGTTTTACGTTTTTCAGTAAAATACGTGCATTTTGTGAGTTAGGGACCCAAACTGATCAGGAGAGAGCTAGAAGGGTTATGGAATGGTTTCTAGTGTCTACGGCTGGCCATGCAAGTCTTTTCTTGGCATGCAATCTCCCTCACTGGGTGCAATAGGCCCAGGTAATCATGCCCGGCCTCTACCTGTATGCAGCACGGTCCGACACACTGATGCTGCGAGAGCGAAAGGCGTTCGAGAGGTCTCTCATCTCCTTCACAGGGGAAGAGTCACTCAAGCCAGGCTTGGAGGGTTTGGATAGCTTCAAGCTACCCCAACATAGTGTGCCCCATTGGCAGAGAGGGCAAGGGTGCCCACCACCCAACCCAGAGCCCACACAAGTGGTATAAAATAAAAAAGTCATCCCACCCACACACAGGACGCCAGTGGAAACCAGTGAAAGATCGTGTAGAATGGGTACAGCAGAAGGCCCGCGAAGTTCAGTATTGGGGGTACACCATAGAAAAGGAGAAACAGAAAACAAAAATAAATGCCACACACATGAGAAAGCAAAAAGGCAACAAAAATTAGAAAAAGGGAAGCAAACAGAAGCTGCATCTTTAAAGAAAAATTAATTTAAAAAAAAGAAAGACAGTTGCATTATGGGGAAAGTCAAGATGATGTCTTAAGGTAGCCACATAGAGGTAGCCTAAAATTCCTACATGGGAGCAGTTTAACCTGAAGGCCATATGATTCTCCCCACACAGATTGAACAACTATGAATACTGCTTCTTAGCCTGAACAGTAATAGCAAACCAAGTTATTTCTGCTAACTCCTACTGTATTAATGCTGCTTCCCTGACTAAACTACTCGTACCTCAGTAGTACAAACCTGAAATTTTCTAGGTTAGTAGCTCACCCCTGAGACTACCAGCAGTCCAAATGTCAAACAGTTCTTTTCTCTTGTCAGATTTTACAAATACCCTTAGAAGTTGAATTTTTGTTTTGGATTATTTATTTACATTCCTAATTTCACACTCCTAACCGCAACCTTTCATAGTTATTAAGGTTTCCCTATGCTTATCCAAGTGACATAAATTGAATATATATAACAATAAAAACTGAAAGAATTTTGGCAATCTAAATTTTTTTACCTTTACAGTAGTGTATACATTATAAAGTGAAGTTGTTTGTACAGCTATTTAATGTGTTTGAGCTTTAATATCAATTCAATCTTCAATATCAACTATGTCCTCAAAGATGTCCCTAGTGAAACTTGCAGTCAAAGTACAGAGAACATACTTCTTTCTCACACATCAGGGAAGATGGGGGAGTGAGGGGGACGCTGTGTACTGCCTACCTCTCTCCTCTCTAGTAGGCAGATGTGCATAGTAAGAATAATATAAGGTACGCATATAGCTAATGTTTGGTCCATTTTTGCATACCATTTATGTGAATATTTACTCATTACAAACAACAAATGTCTTTAACTACAACAATAGTTGTAGAGCCGCTCCTACTCTCTGGAACTCTCTCCCTCGCCCCATTAGACTTGCTCCTACTTCTGGCACTTTTAAAAAAGCTCTAAAAACCCACCTCTTCAGCCTCTCCTACCCATCTTCTCATTCCTAACATCACCACCATGCCAGTCCCACCCCCCACCTATTGTATACCTTGTTCCCCAACCTATTAGATTGTAAGCCTGTCCGGGCAGGGTCCTCTACTCCTCCTGTGTCATACCTGTGTGTTATTGTGTGTTTGTATCTCTAATGTATTGTACAGCGCTGCGTAATATGTTGGCGCTATATAAATAAATGTTAATAATAATAATAACAACAATATACTTTGATTTCGGTTTGGTGTTCAGCTTGAAGTCAAGTGTGTCCTATGTGCACAAATTGACCAAGAGGGATAAACCAGTATGTGGCTACTCTCAGAAGGCTCGAGCAGATCTCTTGCTTACCCCAAAACACAACTGTTTCACTTTGAGGTCAATTCAAATTTGAAGAAGGTCTTCCCCTTTAAGAAGCCTTTCCCACCAACCACTTAGTAGTTGGCCAGATAAATTGCATAGCAGAGGCCATCTCTAGCTCTCACTTAAACAATTTGATGGTTAAGTGGACATTAAGGACTTTCCTCAGATGTATCACTGTCATGTTCATGTAGCCATCTACAACTACTGCAAGGATGATGGTAAAGCTTCCCAATGAGGACACTCATTTTACTGCATTTTATACGAAATATGAACATTAAAATAAAACATTGCGTAGGGCTAATAATTGTACCCATTGCAGCGTTAACACATGAAATGTGGCAAAATTAAAACCCAGAAAATCCACCTGTGAATAGAAAAAGTGACATCATCATGGTGCTACTGGACAAGTCAATACTTTATAAAAAGAGATGAACCTAGGAATGTACTGAGATGGATATCCACACGCATAGCCTCATGTGTTTATTATGCATCGTATTTCTTTTTACAGTATCAGTAAGGTTGTAGGCCGTCTTAACGTGTGTATGCACCATATTGGTCTGCTGAATATACAATTAAAAGCCAATTAAAAGCCTTCATTATATATTTTGACAAGTATAAAAAACACCTGCTGATCCTGCAAAAATTCCAGACTGTCCTGTGCCTTCTGTATCTTCATATCAATCAGTCTAATCAGCCCTATTTATTCCTCATCTTCCAGAGATCAGCAGAGGGGTATACATTCTGTAAAGTGCTAATGAAAAGTGCGGACGCAAATTTTGAAATAGATGGAGCTTCTGCTAGAATAAGCAGGTATTTATTGGTACTATTGCTGTATTATAGAGGCATATGAAGAACTGAATATGGCTTCATTAGCCCAGAGAGTGGGATTCAGTGGAAGCAAGAAAATGACTGCAGTAGCAGCTCTAGATTAAAGGCGAGTATTACAGATCACCTGTATCCAAATGTTTATCTTCTTCCCATCCCATGCACAAAGGAGTATTCAATCTATCATTTCACCATACAGTGTAGGGGTTCTTGTCAACACTTGTCACAAAGCAGCAACGCCATGATGTCACTCAATTTGAAAGGGCGAGGATGGAACATACCTGTTTATTACATAATAGATCTCCCTAGAAGCAGGCACTATGCGTCAGTATGGTTTAATTACAACAGTCACAAATGTAAAAAATGTTAAACACATACTGAGCAGAAAATGATCACAATGGATAGCATAGGAGGGAAAAATTGGGAATAGGAGGTAAAATAAAAAAGCAGCATGAAATAGGTTAATTTAAAGGGAATAAAAGGTGTGTAATGCCTAATAATTAATCCACTTGATAGAATGTCTCAGATATATGATATTTCAGTATCCTCAACAACAGTAGTTTCACATTTGGAACTGTATTAGGAGAAAACAATACAGAAAGTTTGGAGTTTGAGTATTACCCTTTATTGGCTAACTGAAGTCATTAGAGAAGCAAGCTTTTGAGATGTCTTGGGATCATAGACATGCTGAAAGCTTGCTCTCTAATTACAAGGAAACTGATAAGAGAAATATTTAAAGGAAACCATAGTGTCTACTGGATCATATACTGGTATTATTAAAATACTGACCTGAAGGTAACATTTAAAGTCACTTAAACATTTTTACTTTTTTTTTTTGCTTTGCTATGTTTCGATTACTATTTTAAGTAGAGATTTGTAATGGGAGCAAATAAAATTACGAAATGAAACTAAATAATAAATAATATTAATTATATAATATATAATATTAATTTGTTGTATTAAAACCCAAAAACTTAATATCTGTAGCACACCTAACATTGGCGGGGGGTGGGGGGGGGGGGGCGGTAGCCCAGGGGGTAAGTACTGCTGCCTTAGGTATGATTATCCGATACGGAGACATGATGTACCTTTTAGGCCTCTCATTCAGGCTGGTGCTCCGGGCTCTGAAGCTACCTTTCTCAGGCGTGTCATCAAAGCTCTGGAGGACGTTAGATCTCAGACCCTGGTGGAAGGGCAAAGTAATGTTGATGTTCCAGTACACATAGCATTGCTTGACGGTAAGAAATTGGACTTACCTTTGTTATGTAAGGCACAAAATCTCTTCTCAATGACAGTCTGCATCGGATGAACCACATAGCTATGACATGATGAGCCAAGAACACAATGTATTGATTAAACCTGGAGGAAAACGACCACAGTCACAATACATTTTACCCATTCTTCTAAAGAAGTGTGGTAAAGAAAGGTGGAAAAATGTACACTATGTTAAAGGAGGCAGAACATATTGGTGGTGCCGGTACCAAACTAGCATTGATTAATGTGTGCCACACCCTGAAGAGGTAAAGGTAGGATGAATCAAACATTTGAAAAAAGACACATGAAAATATATACAGGTATGTATTAAAACATTAAGCAATTGATTTTTCTTGCAACTACAGTGATCAAGAACAGACATGGGCAGACTAAGACCTGGGGGCCAAAACCTGCCTTTTAGTCTTTTAATTTGGCCCTTTGTCACCTGTCAAGATGCCCTGGCTACCCACATTCCCTGCAATAAGTGAAAAGAACGCCTAGACTAAAGGCTACCACAGCCCTCTCCATGCTTGCACAACATAACCCGCTCCTAATCTGAGGACGTTTAGTTACAATATCTCCTGACTCAACTTCAAAGTAAGTTCTAAGGGAGGAGGGAAGAAAAAGTAGAGTTTTAATAGGGTGACAGCTCTGCATTAGTTAGCATAACATCCAAGATGGAGGTCCCCAGAAGAAGTCTTGTGGTCTTCAGATGTCTACACAGAAGCGGTCTTTAAAGGTAAACCAACATACATATAATAAATCAAATGTACATACAATCTTTTGAAGATTTTGGGCAAGTACTCACTTTGAAGGGTTGGTGTATGGCAAAGAAATGGCAAAAACGCTTGCATACTGCTCTGCGGCAAAGTTCCCATAAAGATGGGGCAGTCGGACCAGAGCTGGAAGACAAACAATATCTTTACCAGATACCAGAGCATTGATTTGCTAATCTATGACCCTTCTGGGCAAAGAAAGGACAAATTAAGGATGCATTCAGTTGGTTGAAAATGAGTCATTTGTACAGACTGCCCCCTGAAAGCCATGGCTTTTCTACTAAAAATAGCTTATGCGACATTCCCCGTTTAAGAAGTTTCCCATAAGGATTTATATGGGGGTTGCTGTCAAAAAGCAGGTTGGCTGACTATATATGCACCCCAAATATGATGAACAAAATAGCAGACTATACCATATTTACATAACGAATAGATGTTTTACTGCTGTGTTAAGGGGCCAGGTAACCCATGTTGAAATGAAGGAAATGATTGTAACTCACTAGACAGGAACTCCAGCATGGGGATGGCCATAGTGACTGTAGCAGAGATGTGTGTTAGCTTCACAATAAGCACTGGAAGGGACTTGATCAGTATCCCCGGCATCTCGATCATGCACATGGACAGGGCAACCACACACTGTTTGGCACAGCGATAGATCAAGCCAGTCTCTAGACAGCGGACCATTTCCTTCTACCAGCAGGAAAGAAAAAAAAAACACAGTTACCTACCACCAATTCTGACCTACTTTGCTTCCTATTTAATGCAATAAAACGATTTGCTTTACATCAATAATAAACCTTGCTTAAGGTACAACAGTAAAAGAATCTACAATCAATAGTGACTCTCCCATTTCATTATGTAGAATAGCTTCTATGTGGTCTGGATTCCACAAAGGCAATCAAACCAAATTCTACATTATGGCTCCAGTGTTGTCTGGATGCCAATTACCATATATTTCAGACTATAGGAAAAGTGTCTGCGTCTTATGGTAGTGGCTTGGCTTTTCCGCCAGCTCTCTCAGCAAGGAGATTAGTCAGGAGCTGTCAGATGAGAGATGCCGGCTGGTCCGGATCTCCCATCTGAACTGTATAATTGCTTATGCCAGCAGAGCCCTGCTGATATAAGCAATGAAGAGAGAGATGGCAGAACAGCCATCTATCCCTCTGCAGCTTCCACGGACACAGGCACAGCCAGGGAGAGGAGAGGAAGACTTTGCTGCCTTCCACCCTGTCCCCCTCCTCCTGATCAGTGAGATGACATGATGTATTAGTACTGCTGCTAGTGACATCTAGTGGCTGAATTTGATATTGCATTAATTTAATTCATTGCATTAACCCAATTGATGTGAAAACATATATATTCCATATTTTTGGGGGTTTTCCTGCCCTAAAATCTGGGTGCGTCTTATGGTCCGGTGCGTCTTAGTAGTGTGAAAAATACTGTATGTTATATATATCTTTATGTAACTGGGAATGTTTGTGTGTTTTCTGTTAAATACAGACAGAAATACTTAATGGCTCATGGCCATTAAAAGTAAGTTTATTATTAGAGAGACTTCTATAAGATGGGTTCTCAACTTGGTATAGTGATTGGTTCTGATTGGTTCCACTGGATAAGTGCTTTTTCCTTACATATTAGATCCTTTTATTAACCTCCCTGGAGGTTTACGGAGGTCCAGATTTCTGTACCAAAAGTGATACAGTGTTTTGCCTTTTCGCCCCCATCGCCGTCACCGATGATGCTGATGGGGGCAGAAAGGCTCTGTGTGCCTGCAGCTCTGTAGAAATGCTGCAGGCACACAAAGAGCCAGCCGTTGCACCTGATTCCGGCACGGGCGCAGTTTGATTCACGATCAGACTGCGCCAGTACTTGCTTCGGGCATAACGCCAGGGAGGTTTAACTGGCCATAGACGCTATGCTTGGCGGGCGTTTATCGAACAAACGACCGCAGCATGATGACATCATGCCATGGTCAATCGTTTGAAATACACCATTTGCGATTCGACAACCAATACTTTGGATGGGGACCCTTGTCCCCATTCAAAGTACTGGCGATCGACCAGAGAAAAAAGTTTGTTCTCTGGCTGATCAAAGTTTTGTGCGACTACGAACGGTTGCTCCAGGTAAAACATTTATCCAATCCAATCGAAATAAAAAACAAATGGAAAGTAATGAAAAAAAAAATCGAAGAAAAATTTTTTTTTTTTCTGTACCTTTAAATTTCAAATCTCCCGCCCAGGCTGTGATGCCATCGTCACACGAGTGCCGATCACGGAAATAGCCAGAGAGATCGGCTATTTCCGGAGGCACTCGGGTCCACCGGAGTGTTTCTGCTAGCTGGATCCACTTTTGAACTGGATTAGAGAAAAACATTTCTCTGATCTAGTCCAAAAGTAAAAAAAAAAAATATTCAAAAAAGGAAAAAAAAAAATTTTTCTTTAAGCCTGGGTCCCGCCTCCGTGACGTCACTTGGGGACCCGGAAGAAGCCGGCGAGGGCGTCGATGGAGGCGGCAGCCGGACCAGGTAAGCTCACGCGCTGTGCCCGAAACAAGTTTTGTTCTTATCGCGAATCACAGATAACTTTATAGGTTTAATAAGAATATTAGACCAGAAGAGAATAGAAGCTATTACTATATTGTTTGTTTTATCCAGACTCACTATTACAGATCACCAGAAAAACAATACCTGTTTGTTGACATCCAGATATTGATGGTATGAGGTCAATGCAGTCAGTACAGGAACCACAGCCAGCTGCAGGTCAGTACGAGAGAAGCCATCTGGTGTATTATACAAACGTTCACTGGCGCTTCGGTCGGAGAGCTGAAATCCACAACATATTATCAATATATCCGAGGAATGGAGTAGTGACACAAACCATCCCTATATGTCTGCAACCAGATTGGAATCTGCTTCATGTGCAGATCCAAGCCACTGTTGCTTTAAGCTCGAAAGGACAACTCCTGCCCATTTTAACTTTGTTTAAGCCGAGTGGAGAAGGGTAAGGGCATCAGTCCGGTCGTTTTTGTTAAGATTTATGGTTCTCACATTGTCACCACTAATTTATTACAATATGCAGTATAAGGCACATAAAATGTGAAACCCATTTAAAAATGATGCCCTGCTAAATAGTACAGGAAATTAACAGATAAACATGTCCCTCTGGCTAAGAGGACTCCTAGCACCGAATAAAGAAAAATCCCCCCCCCCTTTTTTTATGCATCAAAGGGTTAACAAACAGCACATGTGTAGCTACAGTTAAAGATGAACACATATAAACATGTATAACCTAACATTTTCTTTCTGCACTTCACAATTGGTTCCTTACTTCCAAGAGGATATTTGAATAGGTAGAATAGCTTACTACACAAGACCTTTGCATATCCAGGCAGAAAAGGTTTGCCGCGGGTTCTTGAGCTGGTATCTAATGCCTGTCCAGTGTCACCAATGTCCGGTACAGTAACAGCACACTGTGCTCCGATTACTTACCATGGTGCAGAGAGAAGCAGAAAGCTGATCAATATTACAGGGCGAGGACAAGATGAGGAGTTTATAGCGGAGACACTCAGGCAGTTTATTGAGAACCAATTTAAGGACCTTCCAATCAGTCTCCTACAAAAGGAAGCGTGCACCGAATACAGAAATGTTAGTCTCCACAAAGAAACACCAATACAGCAGGATCAGATCTGATTCAGGATTGGAATATCATACCTGTTTTAAACATTGCAAAATCACCCCAAAGGCCAGAGAGAATGGCAGATATCCCAATCGAGGACCGCCACCCTGGGAAGACAGGCTGGGACTTCCAGAGGGGGGAGACAGAGTGCCAGTGGGCTTCCGGTCTGGCGGCCTCTTCTCAGGCTCACTCCTAATAGACATCAGTGCACTGATAAGTAATAAGCGTGATACCACTATATGTGTCTTACTGATGAAGTAACAAAAAAGCAAAAACAAACAAACCATGTGCTGCTTTAAATGGCCACCTTAGACAAAACATTATAAAATATTCTTAATGTAGAAAGGTGAGAACTGGATCAGGTTATTAGACCAGTCTGTGTTCTTAACCAGCCGTTTCCTTTCTTCTCCTCTATTAGATCTTGACAAAGGTTTTTGTCATTGTTCACTTTATTAAATTTTAAATTTATGAATACACTTTTGATGGACACTGGATGCATTTCTCTTTTACAGCTGAGCTTCTGCTATAGTTTATTTTATGCTTTAATGACTCTGTGTGCTTCTGGGTCACCATTTCTGCAGTTACCAACTTGTTTGTTCTGTACAATGCTTGGTGCCTGTATTGACCTTTGTATTGACTATGGTTTAAGCACCCCACACACGTTTCGAATAACTGCCCATCTCCCGGCAGATCGACCGCGCATGAAGACACCATCGCGCTAGCATCCCCATGCAAAGTAGTGCAAATGATCTAAGAATTACGCACGTCTAATTATTTAGATCGATTT
Organism: Ptychadena robeensis; assembly: GCA_036250615.1. Lineage (NCBI taxonomy): Eukaryota > Metazoa > Chordata > Amphibia > Anura > Ptychadenidae > Ptychadena > Ptychadena robeensis. Next base: position 62,259,253 of record CM070039.1, read on the forward strand.
CATGGCCGGTGAAATCGCCTGCTAATCTTAACGTGCATGGCCACCTTTAGTTATTGCCTGTCTTTGTAATTTAGCCTATGTTTATCTTCACTAGCCATTACCAGTCCAATCATTCCCCCAGGCTCAGACTCTGAGCCTATACACCCGAAATTCTTCATGCTACTGTACTGAATATTATCTAATCTTTTTTTTTATAGATTCAGATGTCTTCGTATGGCATGGTCATTTCTTATTTTTTTAAACATTACTGGCCACTTCAGGCAATGATCATCTCCTGAATCCAGTGGCCTGATTAATATCACTTTAAACTTATTCTACTTTCATTTAGTCATGTAAACTCATCCAATGTAACAAGGCAGTATTAAAAGTGGTTATAAAAGTGAAGTCGTGACACTTACACAGAGTCACACAGGCAGTATGGACTAAACCTCACAGCACCATCTTTATTGGGAAGGCCAATGCGCTTCAGAGAATCTGTCCGCAAGAGCAAGAAGAAGTCGAACACCTTTTCCGTTGGGTAAAAAAAGTAAAACACCATGATAAACCAATAACACAGAAGGTTTTAATTAATACATAAACAGATGTGTTTATAGAAGCCTTCCAAGTCCTAATGCAAAGTTATAGAACAGCATCTATCGGAAATTAATATCTTGTTATTTATAGCTTGTGAAGAGTATGTATACAGGGAGTGCAGAATTATTAGGCAAATGAGTATTTTGACCACATCATCCTC
>CM070039.1:62260085-62277908 GCA_036250615.1 Ptychadena robeensis
AAAAAAATTATTCCTCAAAAATACCACTTGCCTAATAATTCTGCACTCCCTGTATATACACAGCATGGCTGATATGTTGGTGCAGGTCATATGACTACTGAGTAGTCATATGACCTGGCGACAATCTTCTTCGGTGGGGGGACTGTAATGACATTTTTTTATTATTATAATTATTACTTATATTTTCGACTAGAACGCCAAATCTTTGATCACCTTTAAAGTCGCTAGGGGGTTGGCCACCTCCATTTGGAGCTAGTTCCCTCCAAGACCATCCATTAATAAGGTTTCTAATTGTGGGATGTGGTGAGCCTGTTACCGGTAATTAGCAACTTCCCTTTTTCTAAAGCATGGCTGAAGTGTTTTTAAAGTGCTAAATGCACCATGCAGTGCAACAACTAACCTGTAGACGGATGCTGCTGGCGATAGGGGAGCTGTACAGGTTCCTGTAGTGTAGTTGAATGTGATTGACTAGCATTTCATATACACGCATGGCATGACTGGCTGGGAGAATGTATAGCTTGGTCTGCACATAAAGAGAAATTTAGATAACTACCTTAGTATCACTGTATTGCCATATTACACATCTGGAGAGAAAATGCTAGTTTTTAACCTGCAGGATGACCATCAGGCCCAACACAGATGTTTTAACATCCTCCAAAGATGATGAATCTTGTACTGAGGAATCCACTGGAAGGGACAAGGATCTGGTCACGACCTTAAAAAAAAAAGTACCAAAAATGTAAAAAGTTAAATAAATGTAATTCTTTTGGACGTTACAAATCATCCTTGTGACTGGACGCCACATATTGACTTAAAGACATAGTCAAAAGAAAAGTATGGTTTTGGATCCCTTGACATATATAGTATATCTTGCAAGAACCTAAAATCTTAGTGTAGAATAGGAGAGATATTTTTACTTTTTTACCCATGTTATAATACCTGTATGTATATTCGTTTTCCGAAGTAGTCTCACAATCTTTAATGCTCAAACAACAACTTTCTGCGTAAAACAACTTTTTAGGGGTGGTGGGGGGGGCTGGGGGTTACGTATACTAAACTTTTTTTACACAACGATGTGTAAAAAGGCTCGGCCATGCACTAGGCAACATCTTACCCTCTCAATGATATCCATTAAACTGTTAAAATGGCATGAGTGGCAGCATTCTGCCAAGTCCACCAAGAGCTGAGTGGCCAGTTTCCGGACCTGGTGATCTTTATCCTCTGGGATATGTGCCAACTGGCAGGTCACCACCTTCTCTATCAGCTCCTCCTGAAAGCAAATTGTAAGAGAAACAGTGTGAAGAGGTTCCAAATGTACACATTTAAAGTAAAACAGCTGATAAAAACTACAAATTATGCACAAATATGTGGGAATGCCTTATGAGTAGCAAAAAATATGTTGAAATCCCTAATTCACAAGTATTTGTATTGCTGAGAAATTCTTTCAGTAAGGAAGAACATCTGGATTTCCAGATGGTATATCAAAAGAAAGGCCACCATTATATACCTCATAAAATTGTCTGTTGATGCTCAGTGCAAAGGATAGGACATCCAAAACTTTCATCCGTACAATGCAACGAGATTCATTTCTGAAAGGCAAATTACACACTAAGTATTTAAAAAACATGTAGGAGTCAGCTAAATAAATATCTAGTACCCAAAACAGGAGATGGCAGGTTCCGAATATAAATTGTTATTACAAATACTTGGTCACAATTGACCATTTGTGAATTCTAAAGCTTCAAGTGACTCATTGGGGAGATTTTCTTTAACTCTGTCCAAAAAAACAAAAAACGATCCAAGAGGAAATAATTATCATATACAAAAAACACAGCAGGCAACCCATAAGATAAGTGTTATAAACAAATTAGCTCTGACCTAAAGTACTTATCCATCAGTCTCTGCAGATCTTGTACCCATCCCTCCTTTCCTGGGTGGATGGACTGAGCCCTGTAGGTTATGAGGTTCACCACTGAAGCTGCCTAGAAAGACACAAAAAACATTAAATAAATGACTTTCAAGTAATTTTGTTTATGATGCAAGTTGATGACTGTAGTACTCTACAGCCAATGTATGTTAACAAGTATTCAGAGATGCCGCGACTCTAATATTTGTAAGGTCAGAATTTACTCATTTTAATCACTTTTTGTTTCCCAGAGCTGTAATTATCTACATATTGTATCAACTGCCAACAACTGGCTATGGAAGCCAACTGAAATATAGGATTCGGAAGTCATCTTTATTTTTAATTGATCATGAAATAAAAAAAAAGGTTCCAAGCCTGTATGACCCTTTTTGTTCATGATCAGGGGTGTCTGAAGATATGCACAGATCAACACCAATGTAACACTATCCCTGATAGCACAAAAAACGTAAGAATACATGCAGAGTAATAAACATATTAATCTTGTTCAGTGTTTTACTGTAATTGCACTTAAAATGTAACCAGTCAAGTAGGCATTTTAAAGAAAAGAGATTGCAACTCTTGAATGTGGAAGTATAACTCTCGGATAGCTGCGTGGCTATTCACTTGTATTCCCTAGAGCATGATTGTTATTTGCTTGCCCTCTGCAGCCCTAGGATACATTGCTGTTCCTTGAGTCACTAAAGCTGGGCATACACAAGTAGATTTCTAAATAGATTAGAGTGCAATTGAGCACCGTTCTTATTTATTAGGAAAACTATCCATGTATTCCTTATTTTTCAAGGCTATCGGACATGACCGTAAATCACAGTCTATGTCCATTACTTCGGAGGGGGACAGTGATTCCCCCTCCAAAGTAGCGAAGGCAGAAAGCGGCTGCACAGCCGTCAGCTGTTTGTGTACGAGGAGGGGGGGGGGGCATACTGGCTGCAGGCTCCCTTTTCTCCTCATGCAGTTCTCAGCCCGTGTTGTGAGAAAATCTTTTAGAAAGGGTGTCCCGGGTCCCCATCGAATGGCAATTGATGTGCACTTTGGTGCACATTGATTACCGTTCGACTGACCCGCGATCAATCACAGCGTGGTGACGTCACAGAAATCTACCTGTGTATGCCCAGCATAAGCCTATAGAAGTTAAATGCCTCAACAGGTGAAAAACGGTCTGAAAATGCCTCAACAACTCGTGAAACCGCAAAAGATATATATTTATATACACCCTCTGGGGATACAGAGGAATACCTACACTGACATTCCTTTAAAAGAAGCATGTAGGTCCATATGTAAATATATATCTTTTGCAGTTCATCACTTCCTCTCCTTCCTTTTTTCTTTTCCCTTTCTTCCCCTCTTGCATATATTCAGGATATCACTCTATTTTCTTAGAGAAACAAATACATATACAACAACTGTTTTCGTTTTACTTCCCATACCAAATAGAACACCATTTGTGCTTATTGTCCAAATTTGGACCAGATTCCTCATGGAACCTTTGGTCCAACTATAGGGAGATCTCTATCAGGCGATCCCACCCTGGTTCAACATATCTGGACTGATTATATAAAGTTAACATCTGTGGTAAGCTGACTGAAGTTAGCATTAGATTAAGAGTATAAGAATTAGAAATAGAACACCCTATAAATATATATTTTTTATTTAATCTTCTTTGTTTTTTTTAACTTTATTTATTCTATATAGTCTCACAAAGATAACCAATATGTGCATAGCCTGAAGAAGCCGCTTAGGCAAAACATGTCGCGCAAGTATTGCACATTTTGACAACTTTGGAGCTCTTTTCAGCACAGATGTGCTACTGTTTTTTTTATGTATTATATGTGGTGTGTATATACAAATTAATATTGTTAACCAATCATTGTTATCCGCCTGTTGGGTTTGAAAGGCTTGCTTGGCCCCCAGCAGGAGGAGAAAATTATATTGTTTTGATTTATCTTTATTTTTTATCATGTTTTTTCAAATAAATTTTTTTTTATAAATAATATGTCAATGTGTTGCCATAAAGTCAAACATTCCAATTAAAGTCCCATTGGAGGGGAACTTTCAAAATAAAATTTCAAAATATTAGCAATGATTTGCAGTACATTATTCAGGGCCCTCCCAATCCAGCATTGAACACACATGTAAAACCACTTACAGGCCGATCATCCGAGTGTCTCTCTACTAGTTCAAAAAATCTATCTTCATCACCATGGAGATCATTTTGGTCATAGAGCTCCTCCACTGCTGTCAGCAAATTATGTATGGCAGTCTTCAGCTCCTGACTGCGGAGTACCTGAAATCAATAATAAACCATAGTGTGTATTCAGGAAGTCATAGAAAAAAAGTTTCAGTGAGGTCACCATTATAAAGTGTTCAAAAGTTTGCGCAAATCTTCAACCCTATTCCTGATTTACTCGTTATTCTTATTTCTGTATGTATATATTGTTCTTGTTCACCACTTTCTTAACAACCGAAAAAAATGATACAGTTCCCAGTGTAACCATAACATCTTTTTTTGATTTTTGACCCTTTCTGTGTTAGTCAATACTGACAATGGTCATTATTTTCCCCAAAAATATTTTTGTTGTGAACTAATTTTGTCACATGTAGGTCATTCTCCATTTATGTCCCCATACTGGCAAACTATCTTATCCCAATCCAAATTAGTACTTGCACCTTGTTGATATGCAAGTCCCCTTATTTTACTATTGTTCTGTTAGTCAACCATACTATTTTATGGCTTTTGGTTCCTATCCTGCTATGTACCATAATTTTTGCACTATAAGACTGTGCGGACAATTAATTGAAAGAACACGTTTGTATTGTTCGCAAGTATGGGTTGACTTGTCCTTCTGGATTGCCCCGGAAAATGGTGGGGGAGAGACTACCTACAGCTCTGGCACGGCGACCTCTTCAAATTCGGGAACCTCTTCGGAGGGGCGCCCACTCGGCCCCTAGTACTTGGGAGACCTGGCTTCGGCTAAGGTCACCTAGAGAAAGGGGCATCCGGTCCCTAGTACTCAGGAGACGTGGCTCCGGTTGAGGTCACCTGGGGAACGGGACATCCAAGGGTTGGATGGCTTCGGCTATCCTTCCCACAGTCACCCCTTTCAGGGGAATGGTCCTTAGCCCCTTTAGGGACGGAACACCGCGGTGCACCTGTGCGGTTTGGAGTGTTGTGTGCTACCTACTGTGCACTTTCACTTTTTATTTGCACTGGATGCCACAAGTTTTCGTTATGTGTGCTTGCACACGCCGAGACCCCCCCCCAAAAAAAAACATTCTCTCCTCCCATATGTAAATAGATGCTCATGGGTAAGTTGTTGGTGTCAGATTGTAATATGTGGCTCTCAAGAATTTGCTCCCTGGATTCAGAGAATGGGAACTGCAAGTATATATACACATAATAAAGTTTCAGCCTGCACCCTAAGCTGAGCTCAGACCTCCCTCTTGACAGTGTCAATGTCTGGAGGAAGTGATCTTCAACAGTCGGGTGCCGTACATAGAAGATAATGATAAAAGACCTTGTGGCAGAAATAGAAGGAGAGACCTATAGGAGCAGGGTATTGGAGAAAGGATTTTCTTTTTGATCAGACTCTATACGACACCAAAACCATTGATAAAGACTGCATGAATGTTGCACTTGAGGATATAAAAATTTTGTTAGAATCCATGATGCCGACCCCTGACCGCTGCCATAGAGGTGAATGGCCACAGCTAAAAACCGCATGAGATGCGGTTCTTAGTGGCAGCGGATCTATGGAAAGAAGCCCTATGATGCACTTGTATGATCTGCTTAAAGAGAATAAACAGCAAACAAGGAGTTTGTTGCTTCAGGAACAATGGTCCAGATTTTCATCATATTATATCACATTCAAACCATAAGCATTGCGTTGCGTTTTAAAAACATGTTTTTGTTACATAGACAACCAATGTTACCATTCACACTGAAAGTGTTGTGTTTTTAAAAATGCAGCGTTTCCAAAAACTCACTGCTGTATGCATTTTTTAAAACATTTTTTTACATTTTTCCTGCATTTTTTATTGAAATTTAAAAACACAAATGCAAAACCCCAAAACAGATGTAATGTCATAAACGCATGCGTTTTTGTAGATATGCAGAAACGCATGCCTTTAAAAAAATGCTTGCCTTCAAAAAAAGCATATAGTGTGAAAGTGCCCATAACCTCAGTAAAAGAAGTCAGTGGGAGACAAAGCTTATTAAAAACTAAAACAGATGCTTCAAATCAAAAGTTGTAAACAAATCCTAGCTGACAGTTCATAAAAAAGGTGACCATAAAAAGAGATAAAATACTATTATGAACGTTCCATAGAAGTACCATGCCAATCAAGTACCTGCAGCTGCTGGAACAACCTTTCGATGATAGCCAAGAGCACATCCCACGTTGCCGCTTGAAGGTCTCTCCCATATTTCTTTATAAGTCGTGTAATGGACAGGACAATCTCATAAGAAACCACAGCATTTGGAGAATTCATAGCCTGAGTTAAGTAAAAATGGATTAAGCCAATGAAATATTTCTTTAGTCTGGCATCAATGAAAAAACCAAGAGAATTAAAGCATTCAGTGAAAACCATTTAAAACGTTTCCCTGTTAAGCTAGCCATACACGTGTCGGATTCCATGGCCAATTGATCACTCACCCAATTGATTCCGGCGATCTCAGCGGGAATGGGAGCTGCAATCAATCGGCCACTTAAGAGGATCCGATCGCTGCATACCACCTTGTCCGAGTGATCGCGTCCAATTGATCGGGAGCTCAGAATTGGATCCGACAGAGAACCAACATGTTGGTTCTCTGTCGGATCCAATTCTGATCCAATTCTGAGCCCCCGATCAATTGGATGCGATCACTCGGACAAGGTGGTATGCAGCGATCGGATCCTCTTAAGTGGCCGATTGATTGCAGCTCCCATTCCCGCTGAGATCGCCGGAATCAATTGGGTGAGTGATCAATTGGCCATGGAATCCGACACGTGTATGGCTAGCTTTATAGACACAAATTTCAGGCACAAATTTATATAGTTTATGTTACAATGTGGTTCTACTGAACATCAACATACCTTCAGAAATGAAGGGAGTACAGATATTGGGGTATTCTTCAGACAGAAGAGCTTGTGTGCTCCCCAGAGCCCCATCCCAACAAAGAAGACAGCCCCTCTCAACAATGGAGCATCTTCCCAATACACTCTGAGATAAAGATAAAGAGACAACAGATAAAGGTTTAGCAGGCTGCAGTTAGATTGTTGGATCAGAGAAGAGTTGCACACAGGCAAGGAAAACTAGAGAATACAATACAGCTTTGCTTTTTGGAGATGCATGCAAAATCTACAATGCTTCCGAGAATTAGAGTACATTTTCAAAAACTTTACTTTAAGTCCCCATACACGTTTAGATTATTACACAACTTTCACAAAAAGCTTAAAAACATCGAGTTAGACTTACCGGTAACTCTGTTTCCATGAGTCTTGTCCAGGACAGCTTACATGAGAGATGGGCTCCACCCCCAGAGGGAGGAAACACAACCCCATTAGGTCTTTAAATATCCCGCTCTCGGAATCCTTGCCAGTCTTTTTGTAGAGAACACCAGGAGCGGGCCAAACTCTGTAAAACAGCAGAGCAGAAAAATACAGCAAACAAATATGGTTAAGTTGAAAACGGCAGGGCGGGAAGTCCGCTGTCCTGGACAAGACTCATGGAAACAGAGTTACCGGTAAGTCTAACTCGATGTTTTCCCCAATCGTCTTGTCCAGGACAGCTTACATGAGAGGATAAACGAGCACTCACCGGCTTCTAGGGTGGGACCACAGCCTGCAAAACCTTGCGCCCGAAAGATTGATCTTTGACCGATGTGAGATCCAACCGGTAATGCTGGACGAATGTTGAGAAGGACGACCACGTGGCGGCTTTACAAATTTGTTCTGGTGAAGCGCCAGCCTTCTCCGCCCAAGAGGCGGCCCAGGCTCTTGTGGAATGGGCCCTAATCCCTAGCGGACATGACAAACCCTCTGCCCTGTACGCCTCTATGATGGCCATTCTAACCCACCTAGCTATGGTGGACTTCGAAGCCCCCTTACCCTTCCTAGCTCCTGAAGGGATGATGAAGAGCGAGGAACAGGTACGGATAGAAGCTGTTGCCTCTACGTAACTGATGACAGCCTCTCTGACATCTAACCGGTGAAAGCGAGCTTCGTGGGGTGTCTGGGATTGGTACAGAAGGAAGGCAGAATGATCTCCTGTGAGCGATGGAATCTAGATGCTATCTTGGGTAGAAATCCCGGGTCTGTCCTCAACACCAATCTATCAGGGAAGACCTGCAAGTATGAATCCCGTATTGAAAGAGCCTGCAATTCCCCAATACGCCTAGCCGACGTGACCGCTACCAGGAACGCAGTGCGCCATGATAGATGATTTAGGCTCATAGGGTCTACAAATGGGTCTCTGAGCAACCCGTTCAACACTATAGACAAATCCCACTGGGGAACCGCTGAGATTGCAACTGGCGAGCTCCTTTCCACTCCCCGCAAAAAGCGAACGACCAGAGGCTCCAAAGCCAACCGACAACCTAGGAAGTCACTCAAGGCTGCCTGAGTGTACTGACCGCGAGCCCCAAGTCGTTCCCCCTCTGCAGGAAGTCGAGGCGTAGCACAGCTGGAACCCCTAGGGATGACTCAGAGCATCTACCGCTAAGGCTGGGTCGCCCCTTGTCACTGTGAAGTATTGTGGAACTAGATGGTTCAATGCGGAGGCGAACAGGTCTACCTCCGGCACTCCCCAACGCTCTGTCAGAAGATTTAACACTGACCTGTTCAGACTCCACTCTGCCTCCCTCAGCTGGGTGCGACTCAGGAAATCTGCCTTGATATTGAGAGCCCCCTTTAGATGAACTGCTGAGAAGGTCACTACCTCTTTTTCTGCCCATACACAGATCAGATGGGCAAGGTCCTGAAGAGAGCGACACCTGGTGCCTCCCTGCCTGTTTAAGTATGCGACAGTTGTAGCGTTGTCTGAAAAGATGCGGACTATTCCGCATGACAGTGAGGAGTGGAAATGCTTGAGAGCACGAAAGACTGCTAGCAGTTCCCTGTAGTTTGAGGACCGACCTGACTCGAGTCTGGTCCATCTGCCTTGAGCCAATGAGTCTCCCATATGGGCCCCCCATTCCCAAGCGCTGGCGTCCGTGACCAGTAGTACCGGATCTGGAAGTGACCAGTGGAGACCCTCCGTCAGCACCTGGTCCTTCCGCCACCACCACAGGGACCTGAGGACTCTCTGGGAGAGGAGAAGAGGCGTATCTAGGGTGACTTTCTTCCCATCCCAATGTGTCAACACATGGGGTTGGAGAATTCTCATGTGGGCTTTTGCCCATTGGACGGCCGGTATTGCCGAGACCATAAGGCCAATAACTGACATGGCTGTTCGGATGGAGACACGCTTTTGGCATTGCAGCTTGGCTGCTGCCGATGAGATTTTCAGTTGTTTTTCATGTGGGAGAAACTATTTTTGGGAGACTGAATCCACTACATACCCTAGAAACTGAATCCTCTGAACCGGCTTCAAACTGGACCTGGCCCAATTTACTAGCCAACCCAAACCCTGCAGAAACTGCAGTGCGTGGGACAAGTTGGCCTGCAATTCCTCGCTGCTTCTTGCAAAGAAAAGCAGGTCGTCTAAATAAGGGATGACTGGGACATGCTGGAGGCGCAACGGAGCCAAAGCTTCCGCCATGAGTTTCGTGAAAATGCGTGGCGCTGAGGCCAGACCGAAAGGCAGTGCTCTGAACTGGAAGTGCAGGATGCTCCCCTTCCAGAGCACTGCCAACTGTAGGAAACGCTGGTGATCCCTGCAGATTGGAACATGCAGGTAGGCATCCCAAAGATCTATGGAGGCCATGTAACACCCCTAAAAAAGGAGATTTCTCGTAGTGAATATCGTCACCATGAGAAATTTTTTGTAGATTAGAAACCGATTCAGGAGACTCAGGTTCAGAATGAGCCTGAACTTCTCCGAAGGCTTTGTCACCACAAAAACATGGGAATAAAATCCCCTGCCCTTTTCCAATTCTGCAACAGGCATCAATACCCTTTGATCCACCAGTTCCCATAGAAGGGACATCAGGGCCCCTGCTTTGACATGGTCTCTGGGAGGAGTGGTAAGAAAAAACCTCGCCGGGGGAAATCTTGGAATTCTAACCTGTAACCTTCTTCTATGATGCGCAACACGTAAGGGTTTGGGGCTATGTTGCGCCAAGCTGCCAAAAAATTGTGCAGCCTTGCCCCCACCGGAATGTGGGAGTCAGCTCGATTTTCCTGGCTGGTTGGGCCCTGCCTCGGCCCCCTTGCCTATTCTCCCAAGGTTTCTTCTTGGGTGGCTCCCTGTTATTAGCAGCAGAGAACCTTTGGTTTCGAAAAGGACGTTTTAAAGGCAACATGGATTTCTTTGCTGGGAAGGCTTTCTTTCTATCTGCGGTCCTATCGAGAATGCTCTCTAACTCAGGACCGAGCAAAAGGTCCCCCGCAAAGGGTAAACCACATAACCTGATCTTAGAGGCTGTATCTCCTGTCCAGGTCTTCAACCAAAGAGCCCTCCTAGCTGAGACGACTCTACGGCCGCATCTGCCAGAAAATTAGCTGCCTTGAACAAAATTGGTACCCCCTCTAGCAGCTGCTCCCTAGGGGTCCCCGCCTCTATATGGGAGTGAACCTGTCCCAACCAAAACTCCAAATTCCTGGCCACACAGGATGATGCCAGAGCTGGCCTGAGACCGAAAATACTGGCGTCCCAACTCCTCTTAAGCAGGACTTCAATTCTTTTGTCCATGGGGTCCCAAAGTGCCCCCATGTCTTCAAAAGACAAATCAGTGGACCTTGAGACTTGGGAGAATGCAGCATCGAGTTTAGGGGCCTTGTTCCAGGGAAGGTCTGCGTCCTTATCTAAGGGAAATCTTTTCCTGAGGCTAGCCCCAAAGAAAGGTTTGCGCTCCAGGAAGCGCCACTCCTTTTTGATGGTATCAGATAGAAGGTGGTGAATGGGAAAGATGCGCCCCTTGCGGGCGCCCAGCCCCTGATACATTCGATCATGTAAGGAAGCTATCACCTGCTCTTCCTGAATGTCTAATGTATCATAAATGGCTTGTAACAATTCCTCCACACCTTCCTGACCTATCATATACCTGGGAGATGTCCCTTCCTGGTCTACATCCCCTTTGGCTCCAGACTCTTCCGCAGACAATTCTGCCAATGAGTCCAGCTCCCCAGCTTCACTCTCCCTAGGCGTGCGCACCACTGGCGGTGGTGGATAAGCCACAGGAGGCTGAAGGCACGGGCGGAGGCCAGACAGAATATCCTTAAAGGATGCATATGACTGGGAAATCTCGTCCCTAACAATTGACACCACCTCACTACGCTCAATGTGAGTAGCTGATGTCTCTTCCCTTACTAGGGCCTCAATACATTTAGGGCATAGGGGTTTTGAGGGATTGGACAGCTTGGCGCTACAAGTGGCGCACTTCTTCTTTAAAGCTGCGCCCGCCTTGTCCGTCTTAGCTGGGGTTTTCTAAAAAGGAAAAACCAAAAAAACACCCTCAAAACCTAGCAAAACCATGGGGAGGGGAAATGACACTACCAACAAAAAAATAAATGTCCTGCCCCTCCGGGACATAGAGGCTGGGGAGACAGTGCCCATAGAAAACAACCTAAGAGTCCTCAGACCCCTTCTATCTCTCCCCCCAGTCTCTATCAGGTATGTGGGTGCTGTAGGCGTCCCCTACCTGAGTACCGCTCGCACCCGCTGATGCCTCCGACTCCATTGCTGCCCGGGCTTGAAATGAAGGCAGCGCTGCCATTTTAATAGCAGCCTGCTTCTGGCGCTCCCAGCTCCCCACTGGGCGCCGGAAGATGATGGTGCGAGGTAACCCCGCCCCTCCCAGGCGCGTCATCCGGCTGGACTCTCCACCCTCCTGCAATCAGTGGATTTGGCGCTCTCTGCGCACGCTGATAAGTCCAGGACACGCCCCCATCTTCAGTTGCAGCCGGGCAGCTCGTGTGAAGAGGAGAGGAAAAAAACCGTGCGACCCGTCTTCCTGCAAGAAATGGCGGAGAGAGACCGGACCCTCACTGGGTAAAGTGCCCTGGAAGCGGCGCCGTTCCTGGCCAAGCTCACCACTGGCGGAACAGAGGGTAAGCCCTTAGTATTGTCCAGACCGGACCAGACTATAGACTGACACTAAACAGCCTGAACTGTCCAGGTGCCTGCATAGTACGTGGTGTAGGTTCCCCTCCAGGTGGAGGAAACACAAAGACTGGCAAGGATTCCGAGAGCGGGATATTTAAAGACCTAATGGGGTTGTGTTTCCTCCCTCTGGGGGTGGAGCCCATCTCTCATGTAAGCTGTCCTGGACAAGACTATTGGGGAAAGTGTAATTCATGCCAGAAATCAGCCGCCAAATTGATCTAAGCCATTACGGACTAGTCCGTAATTCTTAGATCTATTGTATTACTTTGGATAGGGACCAGCGTCCCTGTCCAAAGTAAGGGTATGTCTCCACTGTGTTCTCGGCTCTGTAGGGTCCCCCTGTGGTAAGTGCATTCCTTGGCCTGACAGAGCCAGGGGACCTGACAGAGCCGATCCACATTACCTGTCTGCAGCAGTTCTCACAGCGTTCCGATGACGTCATAGCACCCGGTCAATCGGACGAAAAATCAAGTGAAAATCTAAACGTGTATGGGGTTTTACTCATTAAACTTTTCTTTAATGAAAAGCTACAGTAACTTACTTGTCTTCCATGATGCGACTCATGGTATAAATAGCACTGTGACCAAGGTGTGTTCCCAGGAGGTTTCGCATCAGCTGAAGAAAAATAAATACGTTTATTTCTAGTGACAAAAATAAACTAAATCAAATAGTTTTCGAAGGCAGCAAGACTCAGAATAACCTGATGTGCAAACAAAAAGGGGACCCCATAAAATGCGGCTGCTATTGAGTGCAGTGACTGATTATATGTTTTTCATTTAATACTTTAACAAAAATAGACAGACAACGACCCAGACACTACTGACGTCATGTCACATGAGAAAAGTCTAGCATAAAACACAGTTGATTAAATCAGCTCCAATCTGCATTTCATCAAAAAGCAGCCTTTTATTACAATACAATGAACCTCAAATGCAAAATTTAATTACCGTAATTAAAAGAAAAAGGCTGCACTTCATTTACTCTGCTTTGGATCCAAAGCTCACGATCGGCTGGGTTCAGAGAAACACAAAAGCTGCCTCAAAACTATCCTCCATGGTAGTCCATAGGAAACACCGGAGCAAAACACAATACCAACTTATATCTTTGCATTCTGTTACACGGTCATCAATTCTCACCTTCCAGCATGACTCACACAGCTCTTTGACATTAATTGTTCGGCAAAGTGTAATGACAAATGTTGGGATACTCTCTGATGGTAGACAGTTGTAGCACACCACAGCATCCAGGACCTTTAAGGACACCTACAGAAGAACAGAAAAAACTTGGCTTAATTCTCCATTACTAAAGCAGTCAAGGATTCAAGTGAGTCTATATAGATTCAATGTGGTAAAATTAAAGAAAACTATGACCTAAGATGGGTTAACCTGTGTAGTTTTTTTTCTTCAACCAACTGATTTAGATTTTTTGTTCGATGACATTGTTGAACATCGTTCGTTCATTTATCAAATGTAACATTACATTTTTTTTGATCATTCATCGCAATCAAATTAGAATACATTCAAAATTACAGCAGACAAAAATTTGCCAACCTGTTCGATGACCTTTCAAACGATTTTTTGTTTAATGTCGAACAAAATGTATCCATCGAAAAAATTGCCCACTCTGGATTTTTGTTCAAACAACCAAAAATTCTTTCATTCTTCATTGATTGAACGAAAAAATCTACATGTGTAAACCCACATTTAAGCAGCCCATACACGGGTCAGATTTTCAATCAATCGACTTAAAACAATCAATTTTTTAGTCGATTGATTGAGAATTGAGTTTTGCCCACCTGGTTAAATCGACTTAATCCAATCAAAATTGAGTGAAAATTCAGCCGTTTTTTGATCGGACTGGATGGTAAATTTTGATCGGTCGACTGAAAATTGGTTCGGTATTTTGAGAACCAAGTGTGGTCAACCAATTTTTGATCGATTTTTTTCTACCTCACTTCTGATTGTTTTGTGGATTGAAAAAAAAATAAAAAATCTATAAAAAATCTATAAAAAATCTTGTACTACATATGGCCCATGATACAATCGACATACAATTTTATACCGACTTAAAAATTTATCGTTTTAAGTTGATTGATTGAAAATCTGACCCGTGTATGGGCTGCTTTAGACCTTTAGATTTCTGTCAGATTTCCTTTATGCTGGCCATACACACGGCGAGCTGGAGCGATATCGCCCTCCAATATCGCTCCGGGAGGCTAACGTGATGACGTCATCACGTTAGCCTCCCATTGCATTCTGGGGCCCCACAATCGGCCAGGCACCCTTTGTGTGCCGGCCATAAGCAGCGATGGAGACGCCGTCTTCATTGCTGCTTATGGCAATCGGCTCCCATCGGCTCAGATTTTCCGACATGTCGGATCTCTGGCCGGCCGAGAAGTGGGGCGACAGGCATCTGTCGCCCCATGTGGGGACATGCCGATAAACGGCCGGATTTTAACCTGACCGACGGCGAGAGCGCGCACGCCCGTCGGTCAGATTAAAATCCGGCCGTTTATCGGTATGTGTATGGCCAGCATTAGATCTCCTTTTGTTTAACCAAAACCATGTAAAATGAGGGACTTTCTAAACAATCAAGTCTACTTGTGTTCAATCGCAGAGGACCCGGCACTACATAGTTTTTGGTAGATCTAAAGGATATCTGACAGAGAGATCTAAAGGTATATGACCAGCTTAAGTAACATTATGATTAGGCTTTTCAATAAAATAAAGAAATAGATCATGTACTACTTAATGTGCATTTGAGCTTCTAGTTTTCTATCAGCTCCCCTGCAAAAAATCCATATATACCTGTTGATCATGAAGATAATCTGTAATGCAGTTCACTTGGCATGGCAACAATGCTGTGCTGCTCCTGATATAAAAGCAGAGTTCATGAAGGCAGTGCCTGTCTATTATAGTGGACTTAAATGGCCATAAAGGAGCAACCCCAAGTGCAGCAAAGTAGAGGATCCTCAGTAAATGGTTGGAAATGTTTCATCAGACCTTAGGATTGTTTCCTGCCTATTATTGTCAGTTCCTTTTTTTCTAACCTGAATTAAAACTATTATTATCATTTATTTATATAGCGCCAACATATTACGCAGCGCTGTACAATACATTAGAGTGGAGATACAACACACAATAACACACAGGTACAGATATGACACAGGAGGAATAGAGGACCCTGCCCGGTTGGGCTTACAGTCTAATAGGTTGGGGAACAATGAGTATACAATGGGGGGGATGGGACTGGTATGGTGGTGATGTTAGGAAAGAGAAGATAGATAGGCCAGACTGAAGAGGTGGGTTTTTTTTGTTAAAAGTGCCAAAAGTAGAAGTCAAGTCTAATGGGACGAGGGAGAGAGTTCCAGAGTAGAGCAGCCCTAGAGTAGTTCTGAAGCGAAGCCTTGCGTGTGATGAGGTTATGAGTGGGGATGTCATTAGTAGGTCACTGGAGGAGCAGTAGAGGGCGGTTAGGGGTGTATTTGTGTACCAGTTGAGAATGTAAGGAGGACAGAAGGTGTGGAGGATTTAAAAGCAAGGCACAGAACTTGAATTTGATTCTCTGGACAACTGGAAGCCAGTGTAGAGATTTTGCAGAGAGGAGCAGCGATGAGGACGGTTAGAGGAGTAAATGAGTCTGGCAGCACGCATTCATGGTGGACTGAAGAGGTGACAGTTTTGTTAGAGGAGCCAGAGAGGATGATGTTACAGTAGTCCAGACGAGAGATGAGTGAGAGGTGTGTACCAGGACTTTGGTGGTCTCTGGGGAGAGGAAGGGCAGATTTGAGATGTTGCGGAGATGGAAGTGGCAGGATCTAGCAATGTTCTGTATGTGGGGAGTAAAGGAGAGCGCAAAGTTGAAGGTGACACCAAGGCAGCGAGCTTGTGGAATGGGGTGTTATTTGCTGTAAGTGAGAGGTTGGGGGAGGAGCTTGGAAGGTGAGTGGGGGAAAGATGATGAGTTCTGTTTTGCTCAGGTTGAGTTTAGATGAATCTGTCAGCCATCCATGAAGAGGTGGCCGATAGGCACTGAGAGGATGTTGCCAGGACAGAGGGAGTAAGGCCGGGTGGATAGGTAGATTTGGGTATCGTCACAATAAATGGTATTTCAGGCCAAAGGATGAGATGAGTTTGCCAAGGGAGGAGGTATAGAAAAGAACTGGGCAAAGGACTGAACCTTGTGGGACGCCAACAGGGAGGGGGGTGTGAGAAGAAGAGGAGCCATTGAAGGAGGTTTGGAAAGAGCGGTCAGTCAGGTAGGAGGAGAACCAGGAAAGAGCAGTCACAAATACCGATAGAGCTCAAGGTCTGTAGAAGAAGAGGGTGATCAACAGTGTCAAAGGCAGAGGAGAGATGCAACAGAAGAAGGAGGGAAAAGTTGCCTTGGGCCTTGGCAGTGAGCAAGTCGTTGGCAACTTTACTGATGGCTGTTTCAGTGGAATGAGAAGGTCGGAAGCCGGATTGGAGGGGGTCAAGGAGGGAATTTACAGTCAGATAGTCCATGAGTCTTTTGTAAACGAGGCGCTCGGAAGAAGAGAGATAGGTCGGTAGCTAAAACGAGTTTTCTGCTACATATTTTAAAGTGGAGAAAACAGGCAGCTACCCAGAAACAAAGGTTGTTCCTTTATAAACTTGGTAACAAGCTGATTTCATATACTCAGTCAGGTTGAGACAATTGGGTAAATGTTTAAAGCTCTTTTGGCTCTAATTGTGTCTGTATCCCTACTAGGGAGACATATAGTCTTACTTCTGGGACTCAGAAACTACCTGTATCTTCTAAAGTAAAACAGGGAACTGGGTTTTTATATGCCTCTCATGTGATTCAAAAAGGTTTCATCAGTTGCTTAACTGTGGTTCTGTGACTACTGGTTTTACTGGTACTCCCTGGAACAACACAGTACAGTAACTATGAAAGTTGCAAGTTTCCCAGGGCTGGCATGTAGCATGATAATAATACTAAAATATCCCAGCTTAAATCAGTCAGCGTAACCAAAAACAGCTAGAAGACAATTTGTGGTATAGCTGGTCCATGTAGGTAGTAAAATTTATGAATTATAAATGACCCCTTACTATTGAAAGCAAATAAGTTCTGACCAGAGGAAATACACTGCCTGATAAATAAACTGAAAACATGGAAAACTGAGGCTTCATTAGTTATACAAGGAAATTATTCTCTTACTGGAAAGAAAAGCCTTAACTGCAGAAGTCTCCTTGTGTCCTTTATTCATCAATAAGAACCCTTACCTCAATGTCATAGGAAGATGTAGTCCGATTACAAAGCAGACAAATCATTCTGTTGAAGGAAAAATATCACATTATGGCCACAGTCTATGCTATGCAATAGAAATCTGGAATAGGAAGGATACATAATAGCACTTACTGCACCATAGGAGCGATATAACGTTCTAGGTAACAGCTGTGAAACTTCACCAGATTCACTAGAACCAGCAGGAAATCTGGTGAAAGGCCCACCTCCATCCACTGTAGGACAAACGCCGCTGCAAGGAAATAGGTACAAATTATAATGAAAGCAGAACTAGCCTAAGGATCACAATAGTCAATATATAAAGCTCAATTATGATCTCTCTTTAAGCTCCTAATGCTGGGCATACACATACCGAGCAGGTCAGACAGACCTACTCCGATGTGTGCCGA
>CM070039.1:62278186-62288334 GCA_036250615.1 Ptychadena robeensis
CCCGTCGGTCAGATTAAAAATCGGCCGCTTATCGGCATGTGTATGCCTAGCATAAGTGTGCATAGATGGTGTTTTAATGCCATGGATTTCACTTCTTTCAACCATGAACAATGAAATCCCAAAGCTGAATAGTTTCAGAAACAATAGTAATGCTACTCCAGATATACTGGTGGCCATCACATAATCAAGGGGGCATCTGACCAGAGCTCATTTGGAGAAAAGGCTCAGTTTAGTAAACCTTACTTGAAATCTGTCAATGAATGCTCAACTATTTTGTCAATATAAACAATATATATGTTAAAAAAAGGCCTTTGGTAACACATCTGGTTAAACCGTACACTAAAAGGCTGACTTTCTTTTTTTGAGCCCATGATATAAGGCATCTTAAAAAAAAGAAACTTTGGTTAGCTACAGAAAACAAATGCACAGGATTTAAATATTGGTCCCATTTCTGAAGGCACTAAAGCATACACCCTAAACCCCCTTGGTCTTAATGCTCCTGAAAGGTAACAAGCATGATACTGTGACCAGCCAAACAAAATTGGTCCGTTCCTCAGAAGTCAGAATCTTACTAGAAGAGCTGGAGGACTGGGCCAAAACCATAAAGCATCGCCTTACACTACTTTCAGGGTAATGGCCAAAATTACAGCAATCAAATTCCCACTTCTCCAATTCTAGAATTCCAAGTGTACAGAAAGAATGGGTAGTTCAAACGACCGAAATGAAAGGTTATGCTAGCCATACACAGCCCGATAAATAGCCCGATCAACCAAGCCCGATCGAAGTTTTTTGTTAATCGGGCATAAATCGGGTTTTGCCCACATGGTGCGACAGAGCTTTCACGATCAAAATTTAGCAGAAAATCGGGCATCACATGATCGGACATGTTGGAAAATTTTAATCGGTCCGGTTACATCGTTCTACTTTTCTTGTAGCGCCCGACTAAATGAACACCAATCATCCCCGATATTACTATTACTTCCCATTGAATGAAAAATTGGACGACAAAAATGACGATAAACTCCGACTATGATGTACGATCAAAACGGTTACATCGTTCAAAAATCTTTTTTTCTATGTGGGGATTTTTTGTTAGATCATCCGAGAAAACGCCGATTTTTTTATCGGCAAACTTCGATCAGGCTTGGTTGATCGGGCTATTTATCGGGCTGTGTATGGCTAGCATTAGGCTACATCAAATGAGAGCCTGTCATAGTACAAGCTACAAAAATAACCTGGTTTACAAGATTACCTAGCTCCTCTTCCAGATAGGTGATATCTCGCCCATTGTCTGTTAGAGCTTTGAAGACCTCCAGCCTCTCCACAAGGTCCTCATTGGTGGGATAATCCTTTATAACCCGGAAGAAGTGTGCGCGTAGAAAACCCAGCCTTTCCCCCTGTGCATAATCCAGATTTTAAAATAAACAATATATACATTTACTTTTATCAAGCAGCAAAAATGAAGATGGTATAAGTTGAATGTACATTGTTCTGGCCAGAAGGACAAAACAATAAAACAAAACAATAATTATATTATAGTATTAGTTTCATAGGTTGAGAATTTAAGGTGCAAATCAACATTTTCAACGAAACACAGGGAATGTGAATTTTTTGCCAAAAAATACTGAATATATGTAAATTATGGTTACAGAATATTGTCTACAATCAAGCTAAAACTATAAAGATATAGCTAGTGTTGTAAGGAAAAGAAAGTCCAACAAAAGCCTAAAAACCTACTACACATATGAGAGGAAAATTCCACAAAAGACATACCTGTCCAATGATGAGGCTCTTTAGTAAATGAAGAACGCTGAGCCTGCCCTCCGCTGGTTGGTCAGGCTGCAACAGATCTGCCACCGCCACCCAAATCGCTTCCACAGCATGCTGGTGAGCAAAACAGAACAGTTGTGTTCCAACATGATCATAATGTAGTCAAGGGCCAGACCCGCAAATACTTTATTTTCTAAAGTGGGCAGTTTTTAACATTAATTGGGGATGGCCATACAAGAATTTGCCAGCAATGTGTCTTTACTAAGTGACATAATTAAATGTGTAACCCAAATTAAAACAATTTATAGGGAAGAGATATATAAAAAAAACATTGCACATTGCAGGCAGAACCATAATAGATATTTTAATAAATCTACAGTCACACTTACATCCTCAAACTTCTTGGTTTTTGCCAGTTCACAGATATGATTCATTGCCCGGACCCGAATGCTTAGGGCGCTTTCAGGACTCAGCTCCTGGTAGTCAGATACAAAACAATTAGGTATTTTAAAAGCAGGTATTTAGAACACAAAGTATGAAAAGGTCTTTCACCACATTTACTTTGCTTTTGGCTGATGAGGCAATATATATCAGCTTTCAGGTTTGTCACTGCCAATTGTGAAAATGTATCTTGATCTGGCATCCACGGGTTATTGCCAAGTGTATTAGCATCCACATGCTTGTATTAGCATTCCCAACAAGCCATAACTAAGTATTACACCCCATGATTCAGTCCAATGTTTTTGCACAAATAGCGGGTTTTGCATGAATCTCATGCTGTAGGCCTGTTACTTAAAATAAGTCCAAAAAAGAGTCTAGTAGTTACAGTGGGGCACAAAAGTATTTAGTCAGCCACCAATTGTGCAAGTTCTGCCACTTAAAAAGATGAGAGAGGCGTGTAATTTTTATCATAGGTACACCTCAACTATAGGCCCCCATACACCTTACAATCTTTCCGAACAATTTCTATACATTCAAATTTTGTTCTACCAAAACCATGTAATATGAGGACCTTTCTAATCCTTCCAATCACTATGTATTCTATCAGGGAGGCCACACAGTTGTTGGTAGATCTAATGGAGATTGTATGGATCGTTCTTAAGGTGTATGGGGGGCTTATGAGAGACAAAATGAGAAAAAAAAATCTAGAAAAATCACAAAAATCACACATTGTCGGATTGAGTGTCGGAAGCAGGTGTGCGATGCTGGGCCATAGTTTGAGGAGCCCTGATTTAGGCTATGTTCCCACAGTAAATCACCTTTTCAATCGCCTACACTACTTTCAATGGGCTTGTCCTTATTGATAGGATTCAAAATCACCAGCGCAGGGAACATAGCCTCAGCTGATACAAGAAACCCAGTCATGGTTGCAGATCACTCACCTTCAGCAGATCAGCAGTGATTATGTACTCCGGCTGCCTGTCAGAATGTTTGGATTTAGGACGTGAAGATCCAATCCCTAGTAACATCTTCACCTTTTCCTTCAGGCCCGGGTCCCTGCCCATTTGTCGGGCCATCGTTGGAGTGATTAGGGGCCTTGAAAAGATACAAATATGCAGAATTAGTCATTTTGTTCCATAGCACAAAGGTAATGCTAGGCACATTTCTGCAAACACAACCAGACTGAACAAGACAAATGTCTGCAAACAGAACCAGACACATTTCTGCAAACAGAACCAGACTGTAGACAAAATCTGGAAAAAAAGTCATAGAATGTAGATGGTGTTGGCACATTGAATGCTAAAAAAATGTATGTGGAGCTCGTGGAAGATACACAAATTACGGTCAGTCCAGCACAGGAGTTGTGGGAACAAGGATTATTTAGAACTATTATACTGCAAGTAAGTGAACCCAAGAGACTGACAAGTGTCCAGAGAAACTACAGATATCTTAGAGATGGTGAATTTTGCCATTCAAAAGGTATGAAATCCCACTTAAGCCCCCCATACATGTTCCGATTTTTCGTCCGATCAGGTCACACGATTTTCACTTAAAATGTTATGGTCGATTGGTCGGCACGAAAAATCAGAATTCGAATTATCACCGATCAAAAGGCCCGACACGAACGACCAAAATTTATGGATAGGCCCTAAGCGGTCCTGACCGATTTTGAGAAATCGTGATCGATCAAGTACATAATTCCGCATCTGATTATTCTCCCGATCGATCACCCTGACTGATCTCCTGGTCGATCGGGCACAATTCGTACGGAAAATCGGAAAGCGCATGGGGGGGCTTTAATGACACAAAAAATACATGTGTTCTCCTGCCGCTGTCATTTTCCTTTAAAAACCTGTGTAATCTCTTCGCAAACATATTCCTTTCTCCCGATTCTTCTTTTGTGCTTCTTTTTAGGGTTGTGTACCCACGACACATGATTGGTAATGGCACCACGTAACCCTTCTTTGTCCCAATTCTCAGACTCCTATCTCTTGACTGTCCTGCACTGACTAGACTGTTTCACCCATTTCTGTATAATCTGACATTTAACATTAATTAAATGATAAAAAAAAACATGGCAGAGGGGATTAAGCCTACCGGTAACTCCTTTTCCATTAGTCATTCCAGGACAGCACCAGAGAGATGGACTCCACCTCCTGTGGGAGGAAACACCAGGATACGATCTTTAAAGTCCAGCTCTTCTCCCTCCAGATCAGTCTATGGTAGAGGACTCAAGAGTGGAACTGAAAAATAGAAGCATAGCATATGAAGAACAGGGTAATACAAAACCCCCCGCAAAGAGCATGCCCGGCCACCAGACGAACCCTGGCTAAAACCAGAGGGTGGGTAGCCTGCTGTCCTGGAACTGACTGATGGAAAAGGAGTTACCGGTAGGTCTAACTCATGTTTTCCCCAAGCGTCATTCCAGGCCAGCACCAGAGAGGATAAACGAGTACTCATCAGACTAGGGCGGGACCACCGCTTGGAGGACCTTTCGGCCAAAGGCCTGAGATGGCGCAGCCATGAGGTCCAGGCGGTAGTGCTTGGAAAAAGTTGACAGGGTTGTCCATGTGGCCGCCTGGCATATCTGTTCAGGCGTTGCGCCAGCCCTTTCAGCCCAAGAGGCAGCAGCCGCTCTAGAAGAATGTGCCTTAATTCGCAGAGGACAAGGCACTTGGCGAATCTGGTAGGCCGCCATGATGGCCTGTTTGAGCCAACGGGCAATGGTTGCCTTGGTTGTCGACATTCCCTTCCGAGGCCCGGAATGGAGGATAAAAAGGGACGAAGTTTTGCGGAAGGGCTTCGTCCAATCTAAGTATTGAAGCACCGCTTCTCTGTCATCAAGCCGGTGGAAACCGTCCTCTGTTTCATTGGCTGGATTGGTGCAAAAGGAGGGCAGAATAATCTCCTGTGTACGGTGAAAAGTTGACGACATTTTTGGTAAGAAATTTGGGTCGGTTGTGAAACAAATTCTGTCCGGGAATACCCGTAGAAAAGGCTCCTTGATGGAAAGAGCATGAAGCTCACTAATCCGTCTTGCCATTGTGACCGCCACCAGGAAGACCACCTTCCATGTACACCACTTCAAATCCTCGGAGTCTGAGAACTGAGGTTGGGTGAGTGCTTGGAGCACCAACGAGAGATCCCACTGAGGCACAGGCTGAACCCCAGCTGGGCGCCGTCTGGAGACTCCCTTAAGAAAACGGTCCACCAAGGGTTCTTCAGCCAAGGATGTTTCCAGGTACACACTCAGCGCCGACACTTGTACGCGCAGGGTGCTTAGGGCCAGGCCTAAGTCTGCGCCCTTCTGTAGAAAATCTAAGACAGCAGGTAGTCCCAGCTGAAAGTTTGACTCTGCACAAAAGGAAACAAAAGTCTTCCACACTTTTCCATAAATAGCTTGTGTAACAGGCTTACGACTATTAAGGACAGTGTCGATGACCCTGGCAGATAGACCCTTCTGGACTAGCAGGGATTCTTCAGTAACCAAGCTGTTAATTGAAATGCTGCTGGGTTGCTGCACACCACTGGGCCCTGCGATAGGAGATCTTCCCTGCTCGGCAGACGAAGAGGAGGTTCCACTGCCCATCTCAAGAGTTCCGCAAACCAAACTTGTTTGGGCCAGTGCAGAGCCACCAGCACGAGGGACGTGTGTTCTCTCCTGAATTTCCTCAGAACCAAGGAGATTAGCCCGAATGGGGGAAAGGCGTAACAGAGGGGGAAGTCCCACCTCTGGGAGAGTGCATCCAATGCCAATGCCTTGCTTGACCTCTGAATGGAATAAAAACTGGGCACCTCTTCATTATGACTGTTTGTTAAGTGACGACATTGGAAGAATTTTTTTTATTTCAATTTTGTTTTTTAATTCCCATTTCAATTTAGTCGGAGTCGCGTCCATTTTTGCCGACTCCAAGGGACCAAAAATTTCTCCGACTACGACTCCACAGCCTGCCTTTTGTCCTCCAGATACCAGACCAGGGATCCTTAGTGTAGCATTTTATGAAATACATGGTTGCCTGTCTTCCATAGTTCAAGAGTAAAATTAAAAAACAACAGGAACTAGGGTGAGGGTGGTCCAAAGAACGCTATGAGTGGCCTGTGATAGGATTGGGGGGACGTCTGGTTGGTTATACTCCTAAGGACAGCACATTGACTTGCTCCACAATTTTCTTGATGTATTGCATTTACATCGCATTATATTTTTTACCTCCTTGATCAGAAGCTACTGTACCCCAAGCGTCATTCCAGGACAGCACAGAGAGAGGACTCACATCCTGTGGGGAGGAAACACCAGGATCAGAATCATATAAAGTCCAGCTCTCCTCCCTCCAGATCAGATTTGGTGTTTCCCTCCCACGGAGAGGAACATCAGGAGTAGGTGGTGGCCATCTGGATCTGCCTGTCACTTAGGGGAATTTGTTGTATTTTTATGGGATCCCCGTCCACTTACCGTTGGTGGTACAGTGTACGGGCGAAAGGAAACTTCGTCTCACGCTCGGGGAGAGTCGGAGCCCTCAGCTAAGAGCGACACGGGGAATCGTTGGGGTGGTTTTCGCCGCCCAATCCGCATACCGGCTGGTGTGCGGCGATTCTTCCCTAGCAGCGCGGGGCTGCTAGTGGAGCAGGCCGAAGAGCGGTGTGGTGAGTCTGACTCATTAGTAGGCGTCCGGGCGAGGGAGGAAAAGGCGGATCTAAGCTGCCACCATCACCCTGTTCCCGGCGAGGAAGTTTTAGGGTGAACCGGAAGTGCGGGAGCAGAGCTTATCAGCAACATGGACGACTGGAGGGACCGAATCCAGAACCAGGAATGTCAGCGGGCGTGGTGGGGGTGGCAGCGCAGCCCAGGTACGAGAAGAGACAGAGTGTTATGATCCCTTCTTGCGGTTCTCTCGGGTATGGATTTTAGCCAGGAGTGGTGGGGTTTGGTGATCCAGACCATTTTTGTGTTAAACAGTTTCCCATTACACTTCTTCACCCTCAGGGTAGCTCTCAAGGTTGGTTTGCGGACAGGTTGGGTGGGGGGCCCTGGTAGGAAACATGGGGTTATTTTGTTCCCTCTATTTTTCCTGTTTACTTGGGGTATGGGGTGATCCCTTATGTATTTTCAGCCCAACCAACGGCCAAGCCAGACAAAAGGGCCTCAGTGAAACGGAAATGTGCTGGCTGTAATCCAAATTGTGTAACACCTTAAAGCCTTTGTGCCGTAAGTGCATTGAGGACCTGTGCAGGCGACAGAGCAGCAGTCGGCAGCAGGGAAGGATTCTATGAGTTCAGTCAAGAGGAACTATCGGTGACAACTTCGCTCCCGATTGCGGAGGCTAAGTCCGGAGGTATAAATCCGCGCAACCTTGCCCCCCTACCCATGATCCATTCAGGAAAAGTGAGGACGAGGCGGGGAATTAGATTGATGAGTCTCCGAGGAGTCAGGAGCGGAGCCTGTTCCCAGGCCACCCCCCCCGTTATGGCTCTATCTAGATAAAGTCGATGACTGATTCGTGCAATCAATGAGGACTTCCACAGTGAAGAGGAGAAAACAGGTTCCGTCAGTGTCACGATCAGTGGTATCAAGGATGGGGGGACGGCAAGGCCAGAGTCCGTACTGTGCATGATATTGTGAAAAGGTACATCTTAAGAGGAGTGGAAAGAGCTGAATGTGAAAAGAGGTTTTCCTGTCAGGTACCTGAAAGGGAGATACCCGTTTGATGAAAGACCCCCCCGTCCGCTACCTTGGCATAAGCACCAAAACTAGATGCGGCATTTTCACAGGTGTCCAGGGGTACGGATCTGGCCTTTGAGGATATGGGTACCCTCAAAGATCCTATGGACAATCGGTCAGAGATTCTCCTCAGGAGGAGCATGGGAGAGGCTAACATCTTAGGCATGAAGCCGCCATAGCCTCCACCTGTGTGGCCAGAAGCATGGGGTTCTGGTTAGCACGTTTAAAGACGATTTGGCCGGCAGGCACCCCAGGAACAACTGCTGGACTGTCTTCCGATATTATCTTGCAGGCGTCTACGTTTATGCGCGGACTCATTCCTTGGAAGCAGTGAAAGTCACAGCCAGGACAGGGCCCCTAGTCAATTGTTCCAGGCGGGCCCTCTGGCTTAAGTTCTGGGCAGGCGACAGTGGATCCAATCCAAAATTGTGCAATCTCCCTTTTTCAGGCGATGTTCTTTTGGGCCGGAATTGGAGAAAATCCTAGATCGTACCTCAGATAGGAAGAAGGCATTTCCTCTTCCAAAAATAGGCCTCCCATTAGCGGCCCTTTCGGGCACGTTTACCAGCCCGGCGGAGTAAAGGGAAAGAACCGGTGGCAAAGAAGCCGTGGGCAGCCTAGAGGCAGAGGGAAGCCAAACATCCTGTTTGATGTCCAGTACTTCAAAAGCCAAGTGACGGTCCACGATGGGTAGGAGGCGACAGACTGGGGCACTCCTACCACAAGTGGATTGCGTTGGCCCCGAACCCCTACATCTGGAGGTCATCAGGCAGGGTTACAGGTTGAGTTCCTGTCCTTACCAACCAGGCGGTTCTCCTAACCACTCCACCAAGGGACCCTGTCAAAAGCAAGGCCCTCATGGGTTGCATTTGGGGCTGTAGACCAGAAAGTAATGGTCAAGGTTCCCGAAGGACAGGAAGGGAGGGGGTTTACTCCCATGTCTTTACGGTCCCCAAAACCATTGGGCAAGGCCAGACTCATTTTAAACACTGAGTCAGTTTGAACTGCCATCTCACCTACAAAGAAGTTCTAGATGGAATCCATCTACACAGTAAGGAACTATCTGGTGGCAGGGGTTACATGGTAACAGTGGACTTAAAAGATGCCTATTGAATGTGACCCATTCTCCAAGAACACAGGCAATACTTGCGCCTAGTGGTTCTCTGGCAAGGCAGGACCCTTCACTTCAATTCCAGGCCCTGCCCTTCGGGCTTGAGTTCTGCACCACGAATATTCACCAAGGTGGTGGCAGAGAGAGAGCTGAGCCCCTAAGACAACAAGGGATTGCGGGTTAGTAAGTCCCATATTTAGAAGACTGCTTCTTTGCCCATTTCAGGAGAACAACTTCTGTTGGATTTAGAAACCATGCTCACGCATCTCCAAAATTAGGCTGGGTGGTTGAATTGGGACAAATAACCTTAGTTCCCACCCAGCGCATCTCGTTCCTGGGATACATCTTGGAACTCGGTATCCCAAAGAATCTTCCTCCTAAAGAGAGATACTCCAAGTTGGACATGCAGGTTGAGACAGGCTAGCACAGCGCAAGTCTGTCAGTGAGAAGAGAGTGAGAAGAGCTATGGCCTTGCTGGGTCTCATGTCCTCTTCCATTCCAGCAGTACCCTGGGCAAAGGCCCACATGCGCATCTACAAGCGCAACCACCTATCAAGATGGTCAGGCCGGAAAGAAGAAGACTGGAGGTTATGATTTCGCTTCCACCAGGGTAATAAAGAGATTGCTTTGGTGGTGGAGGGATCCACAGCTGCTGTCCAGAGGCCTTCCATGGCAGTTTCAGCGACCAAGTGACGATCGTCAGGATGCAAGCTCCTGGGGCGGGGCGCAACCTGGGAAACCAGTGCTCTCAGGGGCAGTGGGACAAGGAGGAGAAGAGGAGCCAGGAGATCCGAATTTTCAGGAGTTACGAGGCCACGACGTTCGGATTCTGTCAGACAACTCCACGACAGTGGCGTATTTGAACAAACAGGGTGGAGCCAAGATGTGTTCCCCTACAGCATCTGTCACAGAGGATCTGCAGGTGGGCAGAAGCAAATGTCTCCTCACTCTCTGCTCTGCACCTGAAAGGCACCCTTGAACATCACGGCAGATACCTGAGCAGAAAACAGACTAAGGGAATCCGAATGGAGTTTCCATCGGCAAGTGTTCAGATGCTGGTGGACAAGTGGGGCTTGGCCCGTCCGTCAACCTGTTCGGCCTCAGGCAACA
>CM070039.1:62291115-62322879 GCA_036250615.1 Ptychadena robeensis
ATGAAATGCAAATCAGTTGCTATCTTTTATTTAAAGTTATTTTTTCGATTTTCCTTTTTTGCCACTGTTACAATAAACCTACCATTGAAATGATACTGTTCAAATAATTATTTCCTCCACTGTATATTTACGACTGCATAAGAGATTGTTGTCTGCATAGACATTTATGGGGCTATATAATGGCACTGCAAGCAAAGGAAATATATAAGTGTAGAGACAGCCCTTGACAGAAGGCATCACAATGGCCATGAACGTCTCCATTTAATTCAGTGCCTTCTATTTCTAGTCCTATACCTAGACACACACACATTTCTTCTGTTGGCAGAAAATAGTCAGAGGAATATAACAATAATCAAATCTAAGACTTTCCACACAAAACAGCAGGTCCTGGACAAAATGATCGGCACATTACCAGAATTGTATTGCATGCGATGCTCCTTTAGCTTGTAATTCAACTTGCCTATAGCAATTAACATGTGTCGCCAATAAGGAAATTCCAACTTACAACCAGTTTAAATGGAAAACTTGACTCAATATTGTTTTTGGTTGTACCGTGTTTCCTCAAATTAAGACAGTGACATCTTTGGCTCCCAAAGATGCCCTGCGTCTTTTTTTCAGGGGATGTCTTATTTTTCCATGAGTAAGAACATGGAAATGGGCTATCAGGGTGGGGGATCACTTAAAATTAAACAGGGGGGGATCAGAGGGGAGAATCAAAAGGGCACAGGAGACTCAGAGGGGGGGATTACCATTGTAGTCACCCCCTTTAAACCCCTCCTGTCCAGAGTTACAATACTGTATCTTCGGAGGTGCCTTATTTTCAAGGTGCCTTTATATTTCAGCGTGAGGCAAAAATGTAAGGGTGCCTTATTTTCAGAGGATGTATTATTTTCAGGGAAAGGGTACTACACTGAAAATGGGAAAATGAAAAGTTTGAGGATTGGAGAACCCAATTTCTAGAAAAGCATGGACAATCACATGATTAAACCCCCAGGGATCTTCATATTCCTATATCCATTGTGCACAACATTGTAAAGAGGTTTACAACCCATGGCACAGTAGATTATACCTCTGGACATGGAGGAAACTGAAAGATTGATGGCAATTTACAAGGAATAATGCATAACATTATATGGATAAGGAGCTTCAACTATCTTCAAGAAAAACCCAATCTGAGAGGCAGGCACCGGGTACATTAGGGTGAGCTTGCATTATGTATCGCCAACTGAATGACAGTGTGCTATGGAAGTAACCAAGGAGTAAACTCTGGACGAGCTGGAATCGTCTCAAATGCTAGGGAGGGGGGAATCCCATAGAGCTCCTGTGGAGAGATCTAAAACAGCAATTGGAAAAAGGAACTTTTCAAATCTGAAAGACCTGGAGAAGCTGGCAAATGGAGAGTCATCCAAAATTCCAATAGGGAACTTAACCTGAATAAGGCTATGTTCCCACTTAGGTGATTAATCGCCTAATTTTCAATTGCCTGCGGAATAGCTGGCGGGCGATCGTCCATTCTTGTCTATGGAAGCGATCAGGGAAAAAAAACGCATGCGATGTTATGAATAGGGACAAGCCCATTCAAAATAGTGTAGGCGATTCACAGCAATTCTGCAGTGGGAACATAGCCTAAAACAGAACTCTTTCCCCGTCACCTTCTGAGCCTCCCCCAACCAGTTACATTACAGTAAATAATTCTGTCATCTCCTCAAGCACTCTGCCTTGGTGTCATCTTCAAACGCTGAGCTCTCTTTTACTCCGCACATACAGAACATTGCTAGATCCTGCCACTGTTTTCTTCGCAACATCTCCAACCCCCAGAGACCACCAAAGTCCTGGTACACGCTTTCATCACCTCTCGCCTTGACTACTGCAACATCTCTGGTCTTCCTCTTACTAGACTATCACCTCTCCAGTCCATCATAAATGGTTCTGCTAGACTGATTTACTCATCTGCTGCTTCTCTCTGCAAACCTCTGCACTGACTTCCAATTGTCCACAGAAATAAATTCCAATGTGCCTTGCATTCAAATCGATCCAATCCTCCTGCCCTACATACTTTTCCAACCTGCTACACAAATACACCCATTACCACCCCCTCCGCTCCTCCTCCTTATGACATCCCCACTCATAACATCATCACATGCATGGCTTCAGGACTTCTCTAAGGCTGCTCCTACTCTCTGGAACTCTCGCCCAATTAGACCTTCTCTACAGTCTGGTCTACCCATAATGTTATTCCGAACATCACCATCATGCCAGTGCCGCCCCTCCCCACCACCTTTGTATACTTTGTTCCCCAATCTATTAGTCTGTAAGCCCGATCGGGCAGGATCTTCTACTCCTCCTGTGTGTTATCTTGTGTTGTGCTATCTGGTATCTTGTGAATCACAGGGATTCTTTACTTTCATTTTAACTAATAAAACTGGATGTAAGTTACTGCTATTGAAATGTCACTATCTCAATGCCCTGTGTATTCCTAGCAGGGGTGCCTTCGTTTACACACACAGACAAGTAAAACACAATGCTGTGGAAGCTGCTAGATGAACGGTCTATGTATATATTCAGATCACAGCAGGCATTCATACTAATAATAGATCAGCACACTATGCATACTACTGTGAGAAGCAAGTATGTTCCTGTATCGTGCACACTGCATGACTGACACACACAAAAAGGAAACATATGACATAGATGCCATATAAAGTACACTACATGTTTACATACAGAAGACACAGGTCAGTCAGCTGTGTACATGACACACATAACATATAAGTGCACAGTGCACCCCGTATTACCCCCCTTCTCCCTCTCTCTTTAATTGGTCAGCTGCCCCCTCCCTCACCTGCACCGCTCCCCTCTCTGCTGTCACTGGCACGCGCCCACTCACCCAACTTCAACCCTCGGCTTCAGGCCCTGCAGGTCCCGCCCCTGTCATCCTGGCACCCCGCCCTCTGCAGCGGTCACATGCCGCATCCCGGAAAGAACGCGGAGGCTCCTGGGAGTTGTAGTACTGGAGGGTTTGGCCATGTGGAGTTTGTTAGGGAAGGATGAGCTCGGTTAGGGTGACCAGGAGCGGAAGGAAGGTGCTGGATAGTGGTAGGAGATATATAGGAGGCGGCAAAGAACAGCATGAAGGTAATAGAAACGGGTAACTGAGCAGGGATCATTGCTCACTGTATATGCATTCCCCGTATGGTACTGAGGAGATACAGCCTGTCAGTTGATGAAAGGGGGTGGTGGTAAGTCTGGTCGTGGTGTATTGACGAACTGGGCCTTCTTTTTATGCTGGCTATACACACATCAACTTTTGGTTGATCAATCTTAGATTTGATCGCATTGTGCAAATGTGAAATCAGTCTAAAATCAATTGTAACACCACACAGTGTAATTATTTTAAAACTGATTGATTCCTTTCCAAAGTCCTGTGTGAATGCTTTATAGTAAGATCGGATACAAATCCATGGAAATCTGTAGAAACTCAGTAGAATCCATTAAGCTGGGCATACACATACCAATTCCTGCACTTTCCGATCCCCGATCTGATGCCGTGTGCGCTCCCGCATCCCTCAGGGATCGGGTCGTGCAGGAATTGGAGGCTGCAACTGACAAGCATTGGGCTAAAATCAGACGTCCTGTCGGATCGCACAGTTATCCGCAGGGCTGTGGAGTCGGTCGATAAATTTTTTCCGACTCCTCAGTTTCAGATTCTTCCGACTCCTCTGTATTTAATATGCTAATGTATTGTATCCATCCATTGAAGGAATGGAAGGCGACATACATTAACCACAGAACTACTGGCCAGGAAACCAACACTGTACTGTAATGGCCAATCAAAGCAGAGACAGGGAGTTAGGCAGAAGATGCTGCTGCTTTTTCCTTAAACTAGGCACCACGCTGTCATTGATCGGGGATCAATTGAACGGAAATCAATGGGCACATCGATTCCTGTTCAATGAGGACACGTTATCCCCAGCTTGCAGTGGGTGATTTACAACACGCCACAAGCTTGGGAAAAGCAGCCTGTCTCATACAGCTGCCTCACTCACACAGCTTCCGAGTGAGGAGTGCTGGTTCCGCCCCCTTCACACTGACAGCCGACTGCTGTGGAGGAGGCAGGAGCCGCAGCTGTTTCAATACTTTCCATGAAGACTCATGTCTCCATGCAAAGTATTGGAGATTGAACGGGGTCTTTTCAACATGTTGGAAGGCACACACAGGTAGGTTTGTAAACAGATTAGAGTACAATCAAGCACCGTGAGTGCACAAGTTAATTGATCGTACTCAAATCTTTTTACAGATCTACCCATGTGTGCCAAGCTTTAGTGTTCTGATCTGCTAAAGATAGGGCAGTGGAAGGCTCCAAGAAGAGGCAGAAAGAAGAGGCACTTCAAACATGATTCATGATTTCCCTTGAACCCCATAGTCATGTGTAAAGTTGAAGCTAACAATCTAAGTATTTGTCGCCTCAGCTGAATGACAGCGGTTTTCCAAATGCTTTACAGCTTCAGTCTAGAACTATTGGCGATCCATTCTCTTCCCTTATACAAGCGTCTCTAGTCCGGCAAAAAAAATTTACTTCATTATCAGCGAGAGTTAAGCCTGCCATACACGCACCAATCAGCGGCCGATTTTGCCGCCGACCCCCACTCTGAATGTGTGTGGGGGCCTTTAGGCTAGGGTCACAGTGGGCGCTGTAATGTTACGCACGGCATTTATTCTTATAGCAGAGAAGTCGTTCATTATGACTGTTTGTTAATTGCGACATTTGAAGTTAATTTTTTTCTATTTTTAAAAAAAAATAAAAACATTTAAAATTTTAATTTAGTGGGAGTCAGGTCCATTTTTTGCCGACTCCACACCCCTGGTTATCCGACAGGACGGTAAATTTTAGCCTGATCCCATTAGTTCAGCTGGGGACGGCTGACCCAGCCGAAGTAATGAGCTGCACATAAAGAGTGCCGTCTGATTCTCGGCAGTAGCGGGCGGGTGTGATGACGTTATCACGCTGACTGCTATTACATAGAATCGGATAAGGAATAGACGGTAAATTGTACCGTCTATTCCCAACTTTAGTCATTAGTCATCCACAAGTCAGAACGGAAAACTACCATTATGGTCCAATAACACAATGCTGGACTTATCTAATAAAGTTATGTACAATAATTCCTTTAGATCCTCTATAGCAGTGGTTCTCAAACCTTTTAGATCCGCGACCCCGGAAGTGATATTGCAAAAAGTTATTCTTTTGTTATTGTACAAACGAATAAAAATTCATTGAAAAGAAAAAAACTAAACAGAACTATTCTATATTACTATTTAAATGTCTGGCCTTTCATAATTGTCTGGGAGGAACTGGCAATCTATAGAGCAGTGGTTCTCAACCTGTAGGTCGGGACCCCCTTGGGGGTCAAATGACCATTTCACAGGGGTTTGCAGAATTTTTTGTATGCATCAGAGCTGCTCCTAACAAGAAGAAGCACTGTAGCCCAAAAACAGGGTGGCAAGAGTAATGCCCCCTCCCTCCAAACTTAGAAGGGTTGGGATGCTATGCTTCCTCCTAACTTCCCACCGTGAACATTATTTGCACAAGCGGGGTGGGAAAAGAGGAGACATAACACTTACCTGATGTTGCGGATTGTGACTTTGCACTTGCACTTCCGCGTTCCAAATACAGGAAGTGACACTTCACAGCATAATTCCGGCGTCTCCAGTGACGCCGGGCCTATGCACTGAACCTCCGGCCAGGCAGGCAATCACGGCGGAGATCTGTGGTCACTGTTTTAGAAGCTAGCCACAAGAACAAGGAGAAAAAAGGCATTGGCTTCTAAGCAGTTTATGATGAATAAACTGCTGATGTATAATTATGAGTTTGAACATGCTGTATCCTTGTAGGTGAGACTGACAAGGTCCCACCCAGAGGAGGGAGAAGGACGAAGAGGAGGGTGCAGGTGGCATACGACTCGGAGGATGTTGAGAAAAAGCTGAAGTGGGAGCCTGCAAACTGGCGGAAACATCTAGAGAACATCAGGCAGATGAGAAGCAGACGAGATGCCCCAGTGGACCAAATGGGAGCCGAGAAGTGTTTCGATCAGAACGCTGCTCCAGAGGTATCATTTTTAGAAAGGGACCATGGCTTTGGTAAACAGGAGCCAAAGGAGGCAAATATACTTAACCATATATGGTATGGAGTATGTCTAAAGGCTCTTTCACACCAGCCACATTTGCATTGCAGTACCACAGCACGGCTAACCCAGGCTAGTGTAAAAAGGTACACAGGTTTCCATAGAAAACCTGTGTACCTTTTTTACACTAGCCCCACATTTATGGTAACACATGATGCCGCACGTTACCATAAACTCCCTGCTGCTTGCAGTTTTTACCAATTTTAACATGGGAAGGGATCTCTTTGGCAGTGGGGTCACAGGTAAAAACAAATTGGAATACCAGGGAATGGGCTTGTTTATTTTCCTAGCTATCTGCACTGGCATGTTTTGGTAATTCCCACTCTTCTCATTGCACATATATATACACTGAGCAAAAATATAAACACAACACTTTGGATTTTGCTTCCATTTTGCATGAGCTGAACTCAAAGATCTGAAACATTTTCTACATACACAATAGACCCATTACTCTCAAATATTGTTCACAAATCTGTGTTAAGCCTCCCATAAACGCATAGATCAAAGCTGCCCATCTGGAGTGACCGATCCATGTCACCCAAAATCACCTCACAGATGTGGAATATCAAGGTGCTGATTAGAGAGCATAAATATTGCATAGGTGTGCTTAGACTGCCCACAATAAAAGGCCACTTTGAATCTCACTCTGCAGTTTGATCACACAGCACAATGCCACAGATGTCAGAACCTGTGAGGGAGGAATGACTACCAGGGCTGTTGCCCGTGAAATGAATGTTAATTTCCCTACCATAAGCGTTCGTCGTCATAACCAATTTGAGTGGGCAAATGTTTACATTTGATGGCGTCTGGTACATTGGAGACTTGTTCTGTTCATGGAGTCCGGTGTTCACTGTTCAGGGCAGATAGCGTGTGTGGCGTCGTGTGAGCATGTTTGGCATGCTCTGGATCGTCATATACGGCAGTGTCTTTCAGTTCCTGACAATATTCAGCAACATTGCACAGATATTGAAAAGGAGTGGACCAACGTTCCTCAGGCCACAATCAACAACCTGATCAACTCTATGCGACAGAGATGTGTTGCACTGTGTGAGGCCAATGGTGGCCACACCAGATACTGACACATTGTACTGCACATTTCAGAGTGGCCTTTTTTTGTGGGCAGTCTAAGGCACACCTGCGCAATATTCATGCTGTCTAATCAGCACCTTGATATGCCACATCTGTGAGGTGGAATGGATTATCTGAGCAAAGGAGAAGTGCTCTCTAAAGGCCCCCATACATGTTTCGATTTCCCTATGATCAATGTCAGATTCTATTGTAATTTATGATCAACGTTGGCTCAATCAATTAAAGTGCGATCAAACTAACTTCCACATGGAGAAAACTATATTTGGTCGATGTTAATTCAATCGATAGCATAATCGAAGGAAGTCAATCGTAAACACACCAAAATGTCTGCCAACTGATCTATAAGTATGCTTATTATTTAAATCTAACCAAAATTGGTCGGGCACAACAAAATAATATTTGATGTATACTCGAGTGATCGATCAAACATTTCCAAGATGTCCGATCACTTTTCTCTAGGTCGATCGAACCATGCGGACAGGCATTGCTTTTTGTTTGCCTTAACACAGATTTAGACAGATTTGTGAACAATATTTGAGAGTAATGGGATATGTGGAAAATATTTCAGAACTTTGAGTTTAGCTCATGCAAAATGGGAGCAAAACCAAAAGTTTATATTTTTGCTCAGTGTATATATCCTCTTTATGTGCTGTGTATCTAGAATGTTATCTGGATTTCTCAGAATTCTTTCCATGTTCTGGGGAAGACACAAAACAGCAGTATTTTATGTACGTAAGTGTTTGAAGATCAGATGTGTCTCAGAGCAGCTGTGTCTTTTATCGGGTTGTGCTTGTTAAATGGAAGTAATATAACGGCAGGATCTCCTAATGCTCTAAACAGATGAAACGCATCCAGGTTTTTGCAGTGCATGACAGACTTGAATTTTGTTCGATGGATGTGGGTTTGGCTGTTATCTCTGTTTATATTTCTTGTGTCTTCTTTGGAGTGAGTGACATTGTCATTGATCACAAAATGAATGAATACATCATGTATTTTGATGGAGGAATTTGGGTGCAAAACTTCAGTTGAGCTTTAGAAGAAGCACTACTTTAGGTATGACTACCTTTTACTTGTTTAGTACAGTATTTTTGCTGACTATAAGACGCACGCAGTCTCCTCTCCCTCTGCCGATCTTGCTGTTTCTGTGTCCGAGGGAGCTTCTGCGTGATTACAGTTTCCACGGACAGGAGAGAGGTATATATGGCAGTTCATCTATGCCTTTCTTCATTGCTTATACCAGCAGGGCTCTGTGCTCTGTTGGCATAAGCATTTACACAGTTCAGATGGGAGATCCAGACACTGGGCGGCATCTCTCATCTGACAGCACCCCCGGCTAATCTCCTTGGTGGGAGAGCTGGCAGGAAGCGCATTCGGACCAAAAGACACAGGAATTCTCTCCACCCCCCCCCAATTTCGGGGGTCGAAATGTGCGTCTTATAGTACGAAAAATATGGTAAACCCAAAACACTAACAGTCCTATGTTACCGCTGTTTCTGTGCAGGTTATGCGTTACCAGGTCTTGCTCTCCTTGATGTTGTCCAGCCAGACCAAGGATCAGGTGACCTCAGCAGCCATGACAAGGTTACGGGTGCATGGATTGACCATACAGAGAATTCTGAAAACTGACGAAGAGACTTTAGGAAAGCTAATCTATCCTGTAGGATTTTGGAAGGTGAGAGGAGAATAAACACAAAGTTAACAATACACTGGTTATCTGTTCAATATGTTCCTCGGATACATAATATAACATTATCGGTATTGCCAGTAGAGACCAGATGTAAATGGTAGAATAATTTGGACAACACATTCTTTTTGTCTTCATTAATGGTGGACTTATGGTGCACAAAAGATGGACTCATCTAATATCACCAAGTTAAACCATAACTCCATTGCTGTCTTTTACCAGAGCTTCCAAGGAATCTGAAGATCTAGAACATTGTCAATTCTATACAGCTTAGATATACATAAGGATCCAAGATCAGTACCTACAGTCTAGCCCATAATTATTCATACCCCTGGCAAATTTTGACCTAAAGTTACTTTTCTCAATTACGTCTTTTCCAGGACAGCAAACATGAGAGATAGGGCTCCACCCCAGAGGGAGGAAACACAACACCCACCAAATTTTAAATAGTCCGCCTCCCAATCCCTAGGCAGTCTTTTGTGTTTCCTCCGTCCGGAGGGGAACGAACACCCAGTACTCCCACGGGGGACTAAGCGTGCGTATGCTGCCTGGTGTCTGGTCCATATCGGATGCTAAAAAGAGCTCACCTACCGTGCTGCCGGTGGGGAGCCAGGTCAGGTATGGTGCCTCCTTCTCCAGTGCTCGTGCAGTTTTTCTTCCTGCCTGCGGTCTGGCAGTAGCTCGGTTGTGGGACGGCAGGCCGCACGCAATTCCGGAAGCGCAGCGAGCGCCTCTCCTGGTGGGCAGGGCGCACACTGATGGCATCGGGCTGTGGAGTCCAGCCCTGATGACGCGGGGGGAAGGGGCAGGGGTGGCCGCACGCTATGGCGCTTCCGGGTTTCAGCGGGGAGCCTGCGCATCCGGAAGCAGACTGCTACTATTCCAAAAGCAGCTCTGCCTTCAGCTCGGGCAGCAGCATCTATCCTCACCTGAGGCACAGAATGGATGCAGCGGGAGCAGCAAAGGCGACCGCGAGTACTGGCGGCGGCATACAGGTAAGGGACCTACGGTCTTAGGCTCCCCTTGTCTGTAAGGGGACCCAGGGAGGGGAGGACAAGCCTTGGTTAGGCCTTGTTTTTTTCTGAGCCCTTCTACCCTGGGTCTCCTAACAGCGGGAAAATCCAGGCTGAACTGTGCTTTGCCTGCATTTGCTTCCCATCTTTCCCATTTGTGTGGTGTGGTCGTGTGGAATAAGGAAGTCACCTTAGTTTGATCTGTTTTTTTCCTTTCTCCATAGGCCATGACAACAGTTAAAACAGACAAGGCAGGCCCTTTCCCTAAAAGA
The DNA here is from genome assembly GCA_036250615.1 of Ptychadena robeensis. NCBI lineage: Eukaryota > Metazoa > Chordata > Amphibia > Anura > Ptychadenidae > Ptychadena > Ptychadena robeensis. Next base: position 62,301,356 of record CM070039.1, read on the forward strand.
AGTGTGCTGCTTGTAGCATTAGACTGTTGGATACCACCAAGCCCTTGTGCCCCAGGTGTCTTAACGAGCTAATCAGGGGGGAAGGGCACTTTAGCTGCTGCAGGGAAAGAGCTGTTAACCATGTTTGAAGAGGAATTAGCCTCAACCTTTTTCCTCCTTTAAATGTATCCTATAAGATCTCTGTCCCCAGACTCGCTGGCAGATATTTCAGCTATGGAGTCAGGTGTAAAGGAAAGTGGAGAACAGGCTAATGCTAGCCATACACATGCCGATAAGCGGCCGTTTTTTTATCTGACCGACGGGCGTGCGCGCTCGCGCCGTCGGTCAGGTTAAAAATCGGCCGCTAATCAGCATGTGCCCACATGGGGCGACACACTTCTCGGCCGGCCAGAGAACGGACATGTCCGATCTTCTCTGGCCGATGAAAGCCGATGCCATAAGCTGCAATGAAGCGGCGTCTTCATTGCAGCTTATGGCCGGCACACAAAGGGTGCCCAGCCGATTGAAGGGGCCCCATAATGCAACGCGAGGCTAACGTGATGACGTCATTATGTTAGCCTCCCGGAAGATATCGGGACTAGTCTGCCTGCACACATAGGCATGTGTATGGCAGGCTTTAGCTCCCAGGTATAGGTTGTTCCAGGAGGGGGTGGATGATCTCCTTAAAGCAATCTATGACACCCTGGACATCCAGTATGAAAGGATTGTCTCCTCTCTGCATGACAGGATGTACCAGGGTCTGGGAAGCCACAAAGGATTTACCCTGGAACTAAAATCTCTAACTGGATGCGGCCTTCTTGCAGGTCTCAAAATCCACAGATCTGTCATTTGAAGGCATAGGGGTCCTTAAAGACCCCATGGACACAAGCCTCTGTAGCCTCACGCCAGCTCTAGCTTCATTCTGTGTAGCGCCTAGAGTTCTGGCTAGCCCAGGTCCAACTCACCTGGAGGAGGAACTCCTAGGGAGCAACTCCATCTGGCATACAAGAAGTTTCGGATGGAAACCATCTTCACATCCAGAAACCTCTTGCAGGACGCATACCTGCACGTCCCCACACACTCAAGTCACCAATGGTTCCTGAGGTGGGCGGTGCTCTGGGAGGGAAAGACCTGGCATTTCCAGTTCAGGGCACTATTTTCAGCACCACGAATCTTCATGAAAGTGATGGGAATCTCTTGCACCGCTCAGATTAGGACAGGTGTCGGTTATCCCGTATCCATCCATGCCAACCATCAGAAGTTCCTGAGGCTGGCGATTCTCTGGGAGGGGAGGGTCCTCCATTTTCAGTTCAGGGCTCTTCCCTTCGAACTATCGTCAGTGCCCAGGGTCTTCACCAAGGTCAAGGCGGAGGCCCTAGCCCCGCTCAGACTAAAGCAGGTATCTGTGATCCCGTATCTGGACGACCTGTTTTTTTTTTTCCAACCTCTTCAGCAGGTCTACAGGCGGATCTAGAGGTAGCTCTGGAGTTTCTCCAGCATCTAGGATGGTTGATAAACTGGGGCAAGTGAAACTTGCAGCCAGTTCAGTCAATCCAATTCTTGGGATACCATATAGATTCTGTATCGCAGAGGATCTTTCTCCCGGCGGAGAAAAAGCAGAAGTTGACTGCAGCGGGTATACAGAGTCACCATCCGTAAAGCGATTGGGGTGGTGGGCCTCATGGTCTCGGCAATACCAGCTGTCCAGTGGGCGAAAGCCCACAAGCGAGTGCTTCAGTCACAGGTCTTGGCAGTCTGGGACGGAAGCCCAAAGTCTTTAGAACAGGTTTTTTCTCCATCATTCAAGGTGAGAAGATCCCTTTGGTGGTAGAGACAGGAAAGGATTATCTCCCAAGGTCTTCAATGGACTTTTCCCAACCCTTGTCCGGTAGTGGTAGACGCCAGTGGGTGGGGTTGGGGGCCCATTCGGGAAACGACTTCTCTCAGGGACAGTGGTCCAGAAGAGAAGCCAGACGATCCTCGAACTTTCAGGAACTCCTGGCGGTTCTCTATGCACTGAAGTCTTTTCAGTCGGCCTTAGCAGGCAGACACATTCAGGTATTGCCAGACAATGTCACCACAGTGGCGTATGTGACCAAACAGGGAGGCACCAGGAGTCAGTCCCTTTTGGGTTTGACAGATAAGATCTGTCGATGGGCAGAACTTCAGGGGGTGTCCACCTGAAAGTAATCCTAACTGTCAAGGCAGATTACCTCAGCAAGCACGAGGTGAGGGAGTCAGATTGGAGCCTGAATCTGCAGGTTTATCAGTCATTGGTAGACAGATGGGGATCACCAGAGGTGAACCTTTTCACCAGCAGGGAAAATGCCAAGTGTCCACTCTACATTTTCGATCACCAGGGGGGGTCGGGACTTGGGGCTGGATGCACTGGCCCATCCATGGCCGTTTCAACTAGTGGTTGCATTTTCTCCGCTGGTGCTTCTCCCGAGAGTACCCCAGAAGTTCAGGTACGAGACTACGACCTTCATCTTGATAGCACCTTACTGGCCCAAGTGGGCAGTGTTTTCCGAACTTCTGGAATGGGCAGTGGATCCAGTTTGGTTCCCAGACTGCCCAGACCTGTTGTCACAGGGACCGCTTCAGTCCAAGCAGAACAGGGCATGGCACCTGACTGCTTGGAAACTGAAGCACTGATCTTAGAATGTCAGGGGTTTTCCTCCAGGGTCATTGCCACCATCCTGACTAGCCGCAAGGTGTCCACTAGAAAGATCTACCAGAAAGTCTGGAGGGTCTTCCGAGCCTCCTGCAGTGATAGACAGGTGGGGTATGGGTTGCAGGCCATCCTGGATTTCCTGCAACACGGCATGGATCTAGGACTCTCAGTTAGTACTCTGAAAGTACAGATCTCTGCCCTAAGCAGTTTTCTTGACTAGATTAGTGGACCACCTTAAGTGGCTAGATTCCTGAAGGGGGTATCCCAATCCAGGCCAACCCCGGGAGCTCCTTTCCCTCAATGGGATCTGTCAGTTGGCTCAGTTCCCTGACTAAACCTCCGTTTGTTCAGCCCACAGACCTGACCTTGCTCATGCTTAAGACAGTGTTCCTGACAGCCATTACTTCTGCCAGAAGAGTCAGCGAGATACAAGCTCTTTCAGTAAGACACCTTGATAGTGCTTCCCTCCTTCTGTGCCAACCCCTCTAACCCGGGGGGGGGGGGGGGGGTCTGTCTTTCACCTGTTGGATGTCAGGGAATCGGTCCTTGAATACATAGAAAGCACCAGACCCTTTAGGTCTTCCTCCTCATTATTTGTCCTTCGTTCTGTGGTCAGCCAAGCTGCGCCAAGCCATCTCCAAAGCTTACGTAGAAGCGGCCTTACAGTGTCCCCTCAAAATAACACTCCACTAGAGCTTGGGCCACCTCATGGGCAGAGAGGGCGGGGGCATCGCCAGAGCAAATATGCAAGGCTGCAACGTGGTCATCCTTTGGCACCTTCCTGCAGCACTACGGACTGGACCTGCAGTCAGCCCAGGATCAAGCCTTCGGCAGAAAGGTCCTGCAAGAAGTTGTCTCACCCTAAGTCTGGTAAGTGCTCGTTTATCCTCTCATGTTTGCTGTCCTGGAAAAGACGTAATTGGGAAAACTAGAGTTAGACTTACCGGTAACTCTTTTTACAGAAGTCTTTTCCAGGACAGCAGACTACCCACCCTACTTTATTATTTTTTATGTTGATTTGTTTGTGGTGGTGTTATGCTGGTGCATTGTGAGTACTCTTCTTTAGACTGCCTAGGGATTGGGAGGCGGACTATTTAAAATTTGGTGGGTGTTGTGTTTCCTCCCTCTGGGGTGGAGCCCTATCTCTCATGTTTGCTGTCCTGGAAAAGACTTATGGAAAAAGAGTTACCGGTAAGTCTGAAGCAGCCCATACACGGGTCAGATTTTCAATCAATCGACTTAAAACGATAAATTTTTTAGTCGATTGATTGAAAATTGAGTTTTGCCCACCTGGTTAAATTGACTTAATCTGATCAAAATTTATTAAAAATTCAGTCGTTATTTGATCGGACTGGATGGTAAATTTGGATCGGTTGATTGAAAATTGGTTCGGTATTTTGAGAACCAAGTGTGGGCAACCAATTTTTGATCGATTTTTTTTCTACCTATTCCACCCCACTTCTGATTGAAATTTTAATCGGACTATTTTGGATCGATTGTTATGTCGATTGAAAAAAAAAATCTATCAAAAATCTTGTACTACATATGGCCCATGATACAATCGACATACAATTTTATACCGACTTAAAAATTTATGGTTTTAAGTCGATTGATTGAAAATCTGACCCGTGTATGGGCTGCTTAACTCTAGTTTTATTCAATCAGCAAGTTATTTTTTGACGGGAAATAACATAGGTGTCTTCCAAAAGATAATAAGACGATGTACAAGAGGCATTTTTTGAAAAAAAAAATTCTCAGCTTTTATTTACATTTGAGCAAAAAGTGTCCAAAATTATTCATACTCTTCTCAAGAATTAATAGAAAATCCTTTATTGGCTACTACAGCAATCACACACTTCCTATAATTCCAGACCAGTTTTTGAAGAGCTCCAAATCTTTCAGGTTGGGGGGTCTTCTTGCTATCACCCTGATCTTTAGCTCCCTCCTCTCAATTTGATTCATGTCAGGACTCTGTCTGGGCCACTCTAAAATGTTAATGTTGTTGTCTGCTTACCATAAGAAATCATATTATATGTACAAATTGCCCTGTACTGATTGATGTAATCTTGTTGTACTGATTGTTGTAATCTCTCGCTTAGTTTCTTGCTTTAATTATACTCCCTGAAGAAGCCTGCTAGGGCAAAACGCGTTGGATGAAAAGCTAAGAAATTGAAATATGATGTGAATTGAAACGTTGCATATATGTATAACTTATAATCGTTACTATCTCCGTCTGTGTTTTTATGATTATTGACAAACTCTGTGCACCGCTTGTGGTCTCAGTAACTGCCAATTTTTTTTCTTTTTATATGGTCCCTAACGATACACATTAAAGACCTTTTAATTAACACTGACGTTTTCATGCCCGCAAGTGCCAGTTCTAGCCAGGGTGACAATTCCTCATCCACAATCAGGGTTTCACTTTTTCTAGTCTGATTACAATTTCTTAACCACTTTTGCTGTGTGTTTTGGGTCATTGTCATGCTGAAATGTCCACTGGTGCCCAAGGCCAAGTTTCTCTGCAGACTGATGTTGTCGTTGAGAATCCTTGTGTATTGCTCTTTTTTTCATGGTGCCATTTACTGTGATTAGGATCCATTGGCTGAAAAACACCCCCAAAGCATTAGGTTCCCACCACCATGTGTGACAGTGGGGATGGTGGTCTTTGGGTTGAAGGCTTTTCCTTTTTTATGGCAAATAAAGGAAACATCAACAATTACATTTATGCCTCCAGCAGAGCCCAGATTCACCAGCATATCCTTGGTCGTAATCCTCGGATTCTTTTTCCTTACTGTCCTATGTTGCCTGCACAAGTGTCACTTTTGGCTTCTTACCACGTCCTCTGAGATTTTCCGCATTGCAGTTCATTCTCTCCCCCCCCTCCTCAAAGTGACGTGATGGCATCACATCCAGGAGGCCATGGGAAATTTAAAAGTAAATTGCATGAAAGCCGTTTTCTATGAAGTATACTGCTTTCAATGTGCATCTTTGTAAAAAATATCGCCAAAATAAAAAGTCACTGGTGCCCCAGATGTGCCCATTTGCAGTAACCCTCTCTTCCCTGGTGTGATTTTACCACATCCATCACACCAGGTTAGAGAGGGTTAACTGCAAATGGGCACATCTGGGGCACCAGAGACTTTATTTGGGCGAGTTTTAGTGCATAGCATCATAGCTTTGTGCCCTGATTTTTGTGTTTTCTCATTAATTTTATTTTAAAAAAAAATTATTTTACATAATTGTTTGTTACAAACATTGTTATATTCAGGATGTCTATTAGACCCTTGTACGGACAGTTACAGGCCTACAACATAAAGAAAAGTTTACCATTGAAGTCTATGGTGCATCTGGACCTCAGCAGTGCGCTAGGGAGGTTAAACACTGTAATTAGGATGCTTTATTAAAGCCTTGACTATTTGGAATGGTATAGAACCCAGGTGCCCAACCTGCGGCCCTTTGAGCGTTCTTTGGTGGCCCCCCTCAGTCCTACACCTGCAGCCCCTGAAAACTAACTTAATGCATAGGCCATGGGAACTCACCTGTCTGCCGATCCCCCCACTGATAGGTCCTTGTCCGGGATCTTCTTAAAATGGGAAAAGAGGAGAGGCAATCACACGCAAGGCTTCAGGACTTCTCTAGGGCCGCTCCTACTCTATGGAACTCTCTCCCTCGTCCCATTAGACTTGCTCCTACTTTTGGCACTTTTAAAAAAGCCCTAAAAACCCACCTCTTCAGTCTGGCCTATCCATCTTCTCTTTTCTAACATCACCACCATGCCAGTCCCACCCCCCACTTATTGTTCCCCAACCTATTAATTAGGTTACCTATGTAAGCCCAACCGGGCAGGGTCCCCTATTCCTCCTGTGTCATTACCTGTACCTGTGTGTTATTATGTGTTGTATCTCCACTCTAATGTATTGTACAGCGCTGCGTAATATGTTGGCGCTATATAAATAAATGATAATAATAATAATACTTACAAGATAGGCATAAGTAAAAGCCAATCAGTGACCCAGATGGCACCTGAGAAAGTCCCTCCACTCCTCTTCTCCTCTAGTGTTGGAGGGATCCACAGATAAGTGCCTATGCTGCCACTATTCCACCAATGAACGGGGGTAGTTGTATATTATATATTGCAGCACATAACCTTTGACAAGTCAATATAGATTGAAAATTTATGTGCCGCACTTTAGTGATGCACTCGTGGCCCTCCATATTAACCCAGTTGCCCACCACTGGTATAGAACTTTGATTTTCCCAGAGACTGTGACTGTGTAAATGGGTATATATAATTTTGGACATGACACTTTTTTGCTCAAATGAAAATAGCGGAGATTTTTTTTCCACAAAAATGCCTCTTGTACATCGTCTCATTATTTTTTGGGAGACACCTATGTCATTTCCCATCAAAAAATAACTTGCTGGTTGAATTAAGTCAAAAGTTGCCAGGGATATGAATAATTATGGGCTCGACTGTAGGTGAAGAGATCTGGAAAGTGATTCCTGCGAAGTCATCACACTTCTAATCTTTATTGATAATTTTAGAGGGGTGATAGATGGGATAAGGTCATGTATCTCCTTAAAAGGGACCTACCACCAGAAATGTCATGAATGGCACTAGAAGTGCAGATACTAGGGAGAAAAGCATAAAAAATGACCTGTAATTAGTAATTTAAGAAGATCCCTCACAGCACCCCCTCACTTCCTGGCCCTGATTACGTATAGTCGCAGCGAGATGTCACAAGAGCGAAGTGTTTGCGGTAATTCTGTGAATTCTGTAGAAAACCATCGAATGTCCCCCAGTGGCCAGCCGCGGTATTGCACCCGGAGTTAACCCTTAGAAGCCTGGCAAATAAATATGGAATCAGTCATACAATTCCAGGGAACAGCAGGTAAGTATATTATTTTAGGATCATGGAGCTCTAAGCCACCATCATACCAGCTCAGAGGAAAGTCAAACTTAATTTTACAAATGTAATCTTTACATATTGAGTGTACATCAGCTTTTTTTCTGTGAAGCAAGTATTATACTCTGCATGAGTCACTGTGGCCCAATGGGAGAGGAGCTATAACGCTTTAGTGCAATATGATGAGCTATAGAAAAAGTAAACCTGGTTTATCCATCTGTCTTTGAGCCAACATCTTTTCTATAGGTCTTTTTCTCTTTGTTAAATGTTGTTTAGCTAGTATAAAGGTAAAGGTGTTGGTGATGCTGGAATATGTCTTTCCCTTATCAGAGCAAAGTAAAGTATATCAAGCAGACGTCTGAGATCCTGCAGAAGAAGTACAAAGGAGACATACCTGATAATGTAGATGAGCTGGTGAAACTTCCTGGGGTAGGGCCCAAAATGGCTCACCTGGTGATGGACATTGCTTGGAATAAGGTATCGGGGATCGGTAAGTCTTACAATTCTTGTTATGTTGAGAATATGCATGTTGGCAGCATATCTTAGAAGTGTTGTATGAACTCTGCCCTAAGGTGTGGACACTCATGTGCATCGAATTTCCAACCGACTTAAGTGGGTAAAGAAAGAGACCAAGAGCCCTGAAGACACTCGCGTGGCCCTTGAGGACTGGGTGCCCAGGTGAGGAACTGGACATAAATATGGGTATTAATTTGATTGAGAAACATGGTGACTTAGCCCCAGGCTCCACTATGCGACATCATCCGCTGGTGCCCGCACAAGCCTCTGGGACGATACTGTGGACGCAGATGGGCTGCATCGACATTTACCTGGCACAAGCGGATCTGGGGCTCTGACGGGCTGTGGAGACATAATCTGTGGAGACATAATTATAATGGAGTTATAATCCCTGTGTTCAATGAGGGGTTTTGACGGATAGTGGAGCCTAGGGCTTAGTTCTCATGTTCTTTTCTCATTAACTTTGTTTAATGGTCTCAAAAAATTTGGTGACAGATTTTTGGTCAAGTTGTTCCCACTTAATTACCGTATTTTTCGGACTATAAGACGCACCAGACCATAAGATGCACCCAGTTTTTAGGGCAGAAAATCCAGAAAAAAAAGATTTAATACGTTTTCACATCAATTGGGATAATGCAATGAATTTAATGGATGCAATATTCAATTCAGCCACAGGTGTCACTAGCAGCAGTACACTCTCAGCACAACACGTCACACTACACTGATCTGTTCAGTGTTCTGTGTTTAGCCCAGCATTTCTGCATCCCCTGCACCCCGGCTGAGCCATCCATAGCCGAACTGAACACAGTGCACAGATCTCCTCTGTGTTCTCGTTGGTGGGGATGCGGCATTTAGATGGAAGAGCCGAACATCGCAAATGACAGCTGCCGCAGCTCTCCTCCCGGTGCAACCACCATCAGACCATAAGGCACAGGCACTTTCCCCCCCCAATTTTGGGGATGAAAAAGTGCGTCTTATGGTCCGAAAAATACGTTACCGATTAAAAACAGTAATAACTTAAAACTGCCACAAACAAAATGGTCCACAAAATATTCCTTTCCTTCTGAACCACGTCCATGCTCAGCCTTCAGTTTGTCCAAAACCCAAGCGTATTTGAAGGAGCCTTTTCCCATCTCAGCGGCTTCCTTCTCGAACTTTTCAATGGTACGCTTGTCAATACCACCGCATTTGTAGATGAGATGTCCAGTTGTTGTGGACTTGCCGGAATTTACGTGTCCAATGACGGCGATGTTGAGGTGTGTCTTTTCCTTTCACATTTTGGAGTTTTAGATGTTGGCGATGATGTTTACAAGGCCACCTTGTAAATTCGCCGCAGACCCGGTGAGGAAGAGTAGTTCTCATATTCTTTAAGCTTTTGGGTTATGTTCTTAATTTAGGACCCGACTAACACATGGGCCTCAAGCACTGCTGGAGCTATTGTGAGAATGGAGCTGAACTGGATTCATTCTACATATTGAAACTTCTAAAGCTTTTAGTTTCTATCTTTCCAGTAAAAGGGAGATTTATAACAACTGGTTGGAATAAACTTAAAGCAGTGTTCTGCCTATTGCAGCCTAATATGGCCAGCCGTTTCTACTGCACATTTTGGCCAATCTAGAGCAGGTACCTAGAGAGCCCTGTTGGTAAGTTTGCTGAGGTACATAGGTTTCTGTTAAACATTCGCCAGCTCTATTCATTCTACTTTCTGGGGGCTCCGGTTGAATTGGGAGGGCAGTAATTCTGGAGTTTTGCTTTGTGTACAGCACACATGGACAGTACTGTGGTGTGTTCCATGGAGGGTTATAGGCAGTTAACACATATGCATCTTTCAGCATTTGCTCGTATGCTTTTCTTTTTTTGCAGAGATCTTTGGAGTGAGATTAACTGGCTCTTAGTGGGGTTTGGGCAGCAGAGGTGCCTCCCTGTGGCCCCTCGTTGTTCACACTGTCTGAACAGGGATATCTGTCCAGGATCCAAGAAGCGGTGAGGAGGAACTGGAGAAATTTGGGCTAAGTCTGCTGCGGAGAAACTAAACTAGAATTTTTGAGTTGGACAAGCTAGTGTACTTTCTATCCAATGATATTCTGTCTGCCTCTGTATATAAATGTATATATTTCTATTGTTTCAGTAAACATTTTAGTTCTGAAGTCTTGACTTCTCTTACTTTACATTATTTTCTTTGTTTGTGTATTTGTAACTTCTTGCAGTATATTTAAGGAGATCAGTTTTAACGGGATACATTTTTTGTGACAACCTTGTGCTTCCCTATTTTTTAATATTGTTTATGTATAGATGTATAATATATCATTAAGGGGACCCGAAAATTAATCCGAAATAATATATCAGATGTCAGCTGCCATTCCCGTTTGCCTTTGCAACTCCACTGGTTAGTGTTCCGACACTGATACAGGTTTATTGCTGCACAGCTTGTCCTGCAGTCATCTGCATGCTTGTTTTCGGTGTGTAACTAAAGCTGGGCATAGATGGGACAATTTCCCTGCCGGGCTGACCTAGCGGTTGTGATGACATCATCACGCACGGCCGCTAGTGCCGAGAATCAGCCGGGCACCCTTTGTGTGCCGGCCATTGGGATCCGATCTGGATTATCCGTCATGTAGGATTGCGTAGTGACGGCAGATTTGTGGTCAATATGACCAGTTGGCGCACCAGATTCCCTGGCGACCCAACCGCCGATCGGATGCGGAAACGCGCACGACATCCGATCGGCTGTCGAATCAGCCCATCTATGCCCAGCTTAAGTCAGTAGATCAGCTTCTTGTTCAGGCATTCAGCATTCTTTAAAAGGAGTTCAGCTATGGCAGCTTATCAATAATGTGTCCGCTTTAACTGTGAAATCTCTGCCCTACAAAAACACAAAAGACTAGTTCCTTAAGGAGCCCATACATGCATAGATATGCGCTAGATCGATGGCCACTTCGAGAGCCGTGCACGCTCACAGGCATCTATCTAGCGCATATCCATCATTAATCATGTTTAATGTCCATTGCTTTGGATGGGGACAATGGGTCCCCATGCAAAGCATCAGCTGAGCTCAATGATGCAGCAGTGCTGCGCCTCCAGCTCCTTCTATATCAGGCTCAGCACGATGACATCATCGCTCTGAGCTCGAAGGCTGATCCATCTCACGGGCATCGACCCGTGTATGGCAGCCTTTTCCCAGTAATACCATACATAAGGACTGGTGAATGGGTAAAATAGACACAGGAACTTGGGAAAGCCTTTATTATGCACATAGCAGTTTATGTATTTTTATTTTTGAGTGTCATAGATAAATGTCAGATATGTGCCTTATATAATTACAGGTTTAAAAGTACAAAAATATGATTCCAAACAGAGCTACATATAGGCAACTGAATGGCCGTCTGCAGTCAGTTTCCCAATCCATGAAAATATTGTCCATTCCACGTGTACGTATGCTGCAGACCTCCCCTTCTACCAGCATAGGGCAGAGTTCACCTGTGCAATCAGTTTTGTAAGTATTCAGGAAGTTTCACGGATTGGTGATGCCAACAGTGGCATTTGTGTCAGGCACAGTTCTGCCCTTAATGACCACCATAAAGAACACTTGATAAGAAACTTGTGCCCACAGTTCAATCAAAAATTTGTGTTAAAAAAAGGTATGCTGTAAGCCAGCATCACCCTTCATTGCATAACATGCCAAAGCCATCTTCACAGCAGTATCCATCCATAGACCAGACCAGTTTCAGACTTTTGATATAAGACCATGGCTTCATATAGGTGGCCTCCAGTGTTGTCCGACAGGGATGAAGGCTTGTACCACCTAATTTAGAACATGCCTGTGATTTAGTAATGAACAGAATACTGGGAATTAGGTTAGGGTAAGTAGTCCTTTTACTTATAAATTCCTTTTTTTTTTTATAAATGTGATACCTTTAGGTTTGCCTAAACACGCCATACTAACACATACTCCTCTTTCCTTCCCTCCATGTCTGCTCTGATCAGCTGCGAAGAGAAAATTGAATGCTTGGTAAGTCCAGGTATGTGGGGGCATATGACTGACTTCACAAGAAAATACTGGGCCATGCATTTGAGTAAAATCCGGGAAAGTGACACCCTATGAGGCTTGTATATTAGGAGGGTAACTTCTCTTGGCAACAGCAGCTTAATAGTGGTAAATGTAGCTGGGTGTGTATATCTGCTTCTTTATCTGCATGTGTGAAGATCTGTTCAAGGCCTTGTTTCCACTTGTGCGGCTCCCGGCCGCGCGATTGCAGCCTCTTAGATTCGCCCCCGCTAAGAACCGCATCTTATGCGGTTGTTAGCTGGGGCCATTCACCTCTATTGCCGCGGCCCCGGTGGTCGCACCTTGGCTGCCTGCCAGCTCCCCGGCACGGAAATCAGCTGGAGAATCTCTCAGATTTCAGATGCCGGCTAATGCCGACTCTTCCATCTGAACTGTCTAATTAAACTTCCTAAAAGGTAGATGCAAGTTCATCTATACTTTTAGGAAATGAAGAGAAAAGTATAGATGAACTTGCATCTACCTTTTCTCTTCTGTCTATATCTGTTGGATATTGCATTCACTGAAAATATTGCATTAACCCAATTGATGTGAAAATGTATTAAATCTTTTTTTTCTGGTTTTCCTGCCCTAAAAACTGTGTGCGTCTTATATGCCGGTGCGTCTAGTATTTTATACATATATGCTAGTTATGCTTGTAATTTTAAGACGTTGGGTTGCTGGAAACTTAGATTTGACAAATGCAGTAGTTAAGTGTGAGACTACAGTGCAGCTATATTTTTATTTTGGAATTCAATGTAAAATTCAAACCATAATGTAATCCAATATAGATGGTCATTATCAAAATGTCAACAAATGCATGCAAACTGTACCTGGGCCAGTCAAAGTACAACAGCTGCTGTGCTTGGCTGCTTCATGTGCAGTCTGCATACAATTTGCATGCTAATATTGACATTTCTGCATCTCATAGACCATCTCTAGTATTAAATAAAATATTTACTGCAAAAGAGAACAGTGACTGCTTTCCCATTCCCTGCAATATACAGATACACTTCACTGCTGGTTCATTTTTGTTAGTAAACAGCAGTTTCAGCCTTAAGCAGAGGCCACCATTGCAGAGCTTTACAATAGTCCCTATTATCTGCATCTGCAAAGGGTTAGTAGTGGGACATCCTTTTTGCTTTCCAGGTCCCTCACTGCACATCAAGCAACCCCCCCTCACAAGCAACCACTTCTGTGATCTTGGTCATCTATTGGGAATATCAATTCACTTTCCAGAAAAATTTCACAATTTTCGAACACTTTGTCCCATCTGTAAGACAGAAAAGCACTGCAAGCACAAAGAGCTGGTCAATAACATTCTAAAATTTCCACATGTAAATGTAAATTGTATACAGATTGAGGGTAGGTTTCCACTATATGTCTCTGTTCACACATCCGCCGATGCAGAACAAGCTGAGCCTTGCATCGACAGAACGGCTTGGTGCCGTGAAGACACAGCATCGGCCGAACAGGTAAGTGAATGTGCTCCGTCGGGACCTATAATGGAAACATACCCTAAAACTAATCAAGTACTACAGCTGCTGTTTGGGTGAATTTCAGTCTCCATACAATTTTCATGCTAATGTTGGCATCCCATTGCAACTAATGGTTTATTGGGGAACACTATCCTGAATGCATCATGATCCACAGGGGTACAATGGCTTTGTTCCAATGAACTAACAGGCATTCATACAAGGAAATGTTGACTTAACTAGTCCTGGGTTACTTGTGGTCTGTTAAATAGTGGGAGAAGTCCACTAAGCGGTATTTCTCCATATAGATCTATCATTATATTTTACATAATACAACTTTGTGTGCAAAGATGCAAGAAAAGAATAGCTCCATATTGTTACTAGTTTCATCATAAAATAAGCAAGTTTAAATCCAGAAAAACTGAACATTTTCCCATTCAATCTGGCTCTAAGCTATTCACACTTAATAATATTGAACCATAGCCTTTTATAAAACATAGATGTTGCATCAGTTTTTAGAAATGTTGCCTGTTATGTTATAATACGATACCTGTAGATGGTGCCAGTAAAGCCCAACTAAAGCTAGCCATACACGTGTAGGATTCCATGGCCAATTGATCACTCACCCAATTGATTCCGGCGATCTCAGCGGGAATGGGAGCTGCGATCAATCTGCCAATTAAGAGTATCTGATCGCTGCACACCACCTTGTCCAAGTGATCACGTCCAATTGATCTGGGGCTCAGAATTGGATCCGACAGAGAACCAACATGTTGGTTCTCTGTCGGATCCAATTCTGATCCAATTCTGAGCCCCAGATCAATTGGACGTGATCACTTGGACAAGGTGGTGTGCAGCGATCGGATACTCTTAATTGGCAGATTAATCGCAGCTCCCATTCCCGCTGAGATCGCCGGAATCAATTGGGTGAGTGATCAATTGGCCATGGAATCCTACACGTGTATGGCTAGCTTAAGGCAGATTCTCCTGATAGGATGGCAACAATGTTAAGCTAGCCATAGACTTGTTGATTCCTGAGCGATCGATGGACGATCCGATCGATTCCGGTGAAGTCACAGGCGTCGATCGATCGACTATACAAGTCTGTGCCTACCACCTTAGGCCACCGATTCCTGGACGATTCTGTTACCGGTCGATCGATTCACAAATGTCAGTCGGTCGAAAATGATCCTGATGATCAATCCGTGGGCCTCCACCAACGTCCCTCGATGTGTGCCCAATCGACCAGAAAACACCAACAGGTTGCTTCCCTGGCCAGGCTGCACTCGATTCCTCACCGATCGGCCAGGAATAGAGTGTGAAATCGACCTGTGTATGGCTACCTTTACATTGCTCATGAATTCACTGCAATCTGGGTTCAGAAAATGATACATGGCTATTAACAATGGCTTTTAATTGACAAGCTAACTGGCTACACCTACCCTAACCCATTGCTTTCTGATTTGAGCACACTGCCCAATTACTTAAACTGGTTCACTGTGACCTGCAGTGTCCAAGGTGGAAAGTAAAGCCAGTTGCATCGAATGGAAACTTAATCTGGGTTTTTTCTACATTGTCATACAGGGCATGTAGTTGGGAGATTTTGACATTAGCATGCAAACTGTGTGAAAGCTGAAACTGAGCCAGTCACAAAACAACAGCTGCTCTACTTTCAGTTTTAGTCTGCACACTGTTCACAGAGACTAAAAGTGTTAACTGGTTCTCTGAGTCGCTCCTTGGAAACCTCCTTTTCAGTTTCCTTTGCGGATGTTGTATAATAATAATTGACCACTAGATGATGCTATTCGTTTATGGAAAACCCCAACACTAACTTTCGGTTTTGGTGATTATCATAAAAAAAAAGTTATTTTATTTGGCCACAGCATCTACCAAATCTTCCTTGATATACGAAGACCTTTATGTTTCACAAGTGGAGCTTTAAAAATTATTATTGCACATCATTATCTACTCATTTAGATTCATCATCTTCCAAACGCAGTTTCATTAAGGGGGTACTGATATGTTTGGGGGCTGAGTGATGTTCTTTAATTGGAGGGTGTGGATTTCAATCCTGGCAGCGGCCATCCCTCCTGTATTCATATACACCGAACACATAACAGGTCAAAGGGCGGGCCTTAGTCTGCCAAAAATGTATATTTGTTTCCATTGAGTTCTTAGTGCTTGCAGTGTATCTAGAATACTAAGCTCTATCTGCACTATACAACAGCAGTTCTGTATGTGCTACTGGGTTACGCAGGAAATAGTCCTATTTTTGGGACATGGCATGGAGAGACACCTGTAATTATGTTCTTCTCTAGGAATGCCTTACTCTACTCGTTCAGCATATTTTGGGTTACACTTTCTTATTTAGTTCTCTTCTGAAATCCATTGCAATCAGTTGCAAGATAAATCCACAATGTGACAACTGCTACTTCTCTGGAACAAAAAGAAGGTTGTTTGGCATGGAATCATGTGACAAGAGCCTGCGGTGCTTACAAGAAACCATAGTAGGAACCTATTGGCTGTTAGATTAAAAAAAAAGTTTGGATATTTGGGTTTAAAATTGCCAAGCCAGAATAAACTCCTTAACCATAGGCACAGAACTTGTCTTCAAATAAAGGCATATGTTGGGTTTTTTATTCTTCATTAAGCTTTCCTTAGCATATGCTCCTGAGAATACCCTCCTGAGCAATTTTGTATTGTCATGTCATTGAACCTGAATTGCATCTATTCTTTTTCACATAATCTGTACAATATTTTTTTTCTCTAAAACATGTAATATACAGCATTTCTTTTGCAAGTTGCATTTTTTTTAAAAGAACAGACACAGATGATTAAAAATGCCCTAGAGTCCTGGGTTAAGGGGACTTCTCAGACTTGGGAATTCTGTTTTTTTAATGATGAGTCTTTAACAACCACCATTCAACAGGATTGTTTATCTGTAACGAGGGTCAGAAAGAACCTTGTAAATAACAGGGAGCACTCCCATTAGCTGGTGTTTGGTAGGGATCAATACCAACCACATTCATATACAGCATTGTGGGTATGGGCGGTTGATAAAAGATTAGCATGCCTGATCAACATGCAATCCATTTATCAATCAACCTTACAGATGCCAACTCAATTACTGATAAACCAAAAGTTCCACACTGTGTATCTGGAACCTACAGGATCCTTTAGAACTTTCCTATCCAACAGTTGGCTCTAGCTTTTTGGCCTTTAAATCCATCGATTCTCACAGCACAATCTCTCTGCTTCCGATTCCATCTATTGTGAAACCTCTGACAATCCAGCCAGCTACTCTTAGACTGAGAATGCTGAGTGGCTTGATTCAGCTTTCCTCTATTTTCCTTTAAATGAAAACATCTGCCTGTCAAGCAGGGTAGAGCAAGCCAGCAGTTCTGGGCTGCATTGAGGAATGTGTGACCCCACGGGACTGTAAGACGTGTGATCCTTAGCCTATTCCACGAGGCCCAAACCCCTTCCCCATATCCCTATCGTTCTGGAAGGCGAAGAACTGGGAGGTTTAGAAGGAGGGCTTCAGTTAACAGTGCAACTGTAAAATGCTGTCAACAGCAACTTCATTTTTCAGCATTCTCACTCCCATCCCTGGCTAGTGAGCCTTATTGACTGTTCTCTGTTATGATAAAGTTGGCACCACAAGTGTTAACAGCACAAGGGCCATGTTCTTCTTATTTTCCTGCAGTCAATAAAGCACACCTGTCAGGCACAATTGTGCAATGCCTTCAGGAGGATACTTGGAAGTGTTTGCAATGTGCCCTTTACATTGTTCTATGGATTGGGAGGTCTGGGTGTGTGCAATTAACTCCTATGCATATAATACTGCTTGTGATTGCCATTAGGTAAGGGGCCCCAGGACATGGTTAGCCATACACTTGACATTTATGTACCTTTTTAATCATGTTCATGTCCTTTTTTCAAGTGTGGAACTGATCACTGTTGCCCAGCCATTTTCAATGTCTGACCTCTTGTTATCTCTTGAAAAACCTCCCTAAAAACAACCATGCGTATGGTCAGTGAGGTTTTAGCATTAGCTTGTAGGGTATTCCAGACAGATGTGAAATGCTGTGACTGAAGCTGAACTTCAGGCAAACAGCTAAATACACAAATTATTAACATGTAAGGAAGTTGTAAGCCTGCCAACCTAGTCCTGATATCCACACAGCACTGTAAATTGGATGATACAACTTAACATTGCCAGTGCGGTCCTCTGTCCACTTGGTCTGCTAACCTGACTTAAAGAGAAGCAGAATATTGGGCCCCATACGCGCTCCCCTCCGCTGGGTGTCCGTGGCGGCCCCCTCCTGCTCCTGTGGTCGTCTTCCCCCCCCCCCCCCCTTGCCTCCCTGTGCGTTCTCTCTCCCCATCCACTGCCTCGTCCCTACCCAGAAGCGGGATCTCCCTTGATGTATCCATAAACTGGGTAATTACTCTTTACCCTAAAAAATTCTATTTAGAATAGAAACAATTTTTATATATTTTTTGAAATATGACAACCAGTTTACTTACTCTCCCTTTCTAGAAATGACCTAAAAAAATACTCCTGAAGAAGCGGCCCCATACCGCGAAACGCGTCGGCCATAAGTCAAGACAGGTTATATGTACTAATATTGGATATATTGTTATATGAGTTACACCTAGACCCATCTTCATGTGGAAGATGTTGGATCTGTGTGTCATTTATGTGAATTTGAGATAAAATTATCATGTTTACTGTAATGTTCATCGTTTGATCGATTTATTGTTTATACGAAGACCATTTAACTGTCCCAGGGTGTTTGTTAGAACTTTTCCAACAAACAGGTGCCACCCCTTTGAGTTCAACTTTGTGTGAAACTACTTCTTCTCTAATAATTCTAACACAGCCTTAATATAATCCTAGCCCTTACCTTTTCCCACATCTAACACTAACATCTGGAATGTTTACAAGGACCTGTGTATGGAATTGTGCAGGAATGAATACTTCAATGAAGAATTTGGGGTTAAGTCTCGGAATTCCATATTCAACATTTACTGTCAAGTTAGGTTGGGCTCATTAATCTCTACCAAGCGTATGTTTTTTTTGTGGTAATATTTGGAGGACAAGGCAATATTAAGACAATTTAAAAAGGCAATAATAATCTCAGTATAGAAAAAGGGCATCTGCCCACTCTCTAAATTCACTGACAATAAAAGGGGCAGGTAGAACAGCCTAAATATGCTTTCCATGACCATTCCAAATGATTCTAACCACCAATTCAGCAATCCCCTGCCAGCACTGTATGCAAGGAGAATGAGATGTGCAACACAGGTTGTAGTTCATTGTAAAGGTTCTTAAAAAACCACACCTGCACCTGGTTGCATCAATTGAATTTTGATCTTGGATTATTGAAGTGGACTTTTAAAATGCCCCACCATTGTAAATATATCCTGGATAAGCACTAGCAGTCCATTGATTGGCTGACTGGAGTTGTTCTTCGCTATATCCCAAGTGCTTCACGAATAGTGGTCATAACCTACGGAAACAAGACTTCCTAATCGTTGGTGGAACCACAGGAAAGGATGAGGAAGACGTTTTCTAAATTCATGAGGGGGAATGCAATGCAGCTGTTGAGACCTTGTTGGCCTGGTTACCCACAATGCACTGCCCTCGCTGAGCTGCTTCAGCCTTCTGCTTTCTGGCTTCCATTAACATTTCCAGTCTTAGGTTATGCTCTTCAGTGGTGGCTGGGCCACTTTCAAGAGGCAGCCTGACAATAATGCCCATGAGGTGATGCAGGAGAAGTATGGTTCGCACCAAAGGATTCTGGAAACCTGTGAAAGGATCTGGTCCTAAAGGACCCACTGCCTTTCCCACAAAGCTGGAGACTGGTGCCCCTGGCACTGAACAGACAAAAAAGTCAGCGTTAAATGCTTTGAAATGTCACGTAACTGAATGGGTTAAACAAGAAATTTGGTGACATCCTCTTGTTAGTTGGTTTAAATCCTCCCCACGCCTGTTAATCCGCAGTGGTTTAGGTTTTATATCTTAGGTGGCGGGAGAGGGGTTTAAGTCCAGTGAACATTCTCAGTCTAGCTGTTGGTGAACTGGGGGAGATCAGAAGTTGCTGAAGATTTCATGTTTCTTGTTCCAGTCCATCTGGGGGGCCCGTTTGTTGGCTCGCTTAGCCCGCGCTTTCTCTTTTGCCTCTGCCGCTGTGGGGCTCAAGCGCAGACCGCTTTCTTCAAATGGATCCATTTTGGTCACGTCGCCTCCCTGGTCACAAAGTTGGAAAGAGAAATTATTAGAACAGTGCTGATATATTGATCAATGAGCTGCTGATACACTAAATGCACTGTGTTGTGTACTGACACACTCTAGCTTATGCATTGCACAGTACACATCTATGCGTTACCTAACATGCAGCATTAGCGGTTTCCATTTTAGACAATAACCTCATGTGCAGACAAAAGTATAGGCTAACTGTGACTCAGAGTTTTACAAGTCTTCTAGCAGGTAACCCTTTACTATATTCTTGTAGCTGTACCTGGGAGTCTTTGTCAGGACTTTGCAGATCGCTATGAGATGAGGAGGTTGAGGATCCGCCATTAAGCTGTAAAACACAATAATACACGTTATATACAGGCTTATATATGAAGAGCATTGTGCAATACTGCAGTTTCCTTTATTAATAAAAAGTTATCACTGGTCTTGATACTGAAAAATTCCCTGATTGGTTGATACGACACAGACCTTTGGAATCCATATGTGAGTGTAGATTCAGCCGCACGAAGATTGTTTTTTTTAAGAATATAGCCATAGGCGTTGAACTTCTCTAATTTCTAATTTTTGCTCTGTTACACCATTCAAAGATTTTTGTTCATTAACTGTAAAAAATAAAGGCTGATCCTGCCAGAAATCCCTGAAGGCGATAATTTCCTAAGCCATATTAAATTGTGCTGTAAAAATTACAAAAAAATTTGTGTGCATGTGTGTGTGTGTGCAAGGCATAGCCCATTGATTTCAAAAGGCTGCGTCTAACCTGCACTTCTAACGTCTAACACTCTGTGTTGGCATGTGTAGACAAGACTTTACTTTGCAAAAAAGGCTGCAGCAGGGGCTGATCTGTGTCAACTGAACACAACAAAGCGCCAAAGCGTTCCTTCCTTCTAAGGTTTTTTTTTTTACAACAAAGTAGGTTCCAGATATAACATATTTGGTCATAGATGAATTGTCATCCAGAGATGATCCATTTTGACATTTTACCAAAATAGTCAATTCATTGCTTAATCTTTCGTTCCAACATGTTGGAAAACCCCTGGTTCCAATATGTTGGAGAACCTCGTTCAATCTCCAATACTTTGCGTGAAGAAGAATCTTCATGTAAAGTATAGAAACCGCTTCGGCTCTGCCTTCTTCCTCCGGAACAGCTGTCGGCTGTCAGTATGAAGGGGGCGGAGCCAGCACTCTTCATACTCCAGCACTGCTGTGCGGGGAGAGAGGATGAACGTATTTCTGCCCAGCTTCTAGCATGTTCGGATTCACATGCTGGAAGCTGGGGAGAAGCGGATATTCGGAGGTCCCCCCATTGAACGGGAATCGATGTGCCTATGTGGTGCACATTGATTTCCGTTCAATTGATCCCCGATCAATCACAGCGTGATGCGGTCACCATGCTGTGATTGATCAGAGGTCGATTGCACAGGAATTTACCCGTGTATGGCTAGCTTAAGCATCCCCATACACTTTTAGATTTCTCTGTCAGATTTCCTTTAGATCTCCTTTTGTTTTACCAAAACCATGTAATATGAAGGATATCTGGCAGAGATCTTAAGGTGTATGGCCAGCTTAATAGTTTTTTTTTTAAAGATCTGTTTATTGAATTTTACAATTTTATAAACAAAGAACAAAAAACGAAAACACAAATACAATAAAGAAATCCCATCCCCCC
>CM070039.1:62322979-62334484 GCA_036250615.1 Ptychadena robeensis
GGATGCCGGAGAGCTCCGCTGCTGCCGACTGCTCACATCCGCGTCAGGCCACGCCCCTCGCCAGCTTAATAGTTTAGTTTATCTTTTCCCCTTGTGTTTGTATAGGTTTCTTACCATAGACTATATTTATTTATGACAATAAAACTATGTTACAGACATTGGATTGTGAGCTCTGTAAAACAGTTAAAGATGGGCGATGCTGTGGATTTCCTGGAGGGTTGTGGATAGGCTCCTAATCTACCTTTAGCATATGTGATGATACTAATACAAGGGCAAGTGTCTGGTCTGCGGTTTCAACAATTATATACATGCCTAAAGGCTTGGGGCAGGCATTAGCCGTGACAACCAAGAATTCTGCTGGATCTTAGAGCATGCAGACAAAACCTTTTAGTTTCTGGCACCTAACTGTTAATAATAATTCTGCCAAGATTTATGATCAGCTGTTCCACGTACAAGAATGTGAGATATTTTGGCAACTTGAGAATGCGCAAGATCTAAACGTCTATTTTATCTCTATAAGATCCAGCTGCGACATAAAGCACACCTGGGCTTCGACAGGACCAACATAAAGATATTTTCTATTTTTGGGTGTATGCCTACTAAATAATACCAATGACATATATTTACAGATATTTAGAGATCACAGAACTTCTTCAATCAATGCATTCACCTCCTTTTCTTTCTATCTGCTGCCTAAGACTGGGATGCCAGAGATTCACAAATGCCTGGCATAGATCTGCCCCTGCTACAGCCTTGTAACTTGCTATGTTTGTATCTGGTCACTGGGCATAGACGTTCCGCTCCCTGCACGACCCGACCGCTGATCCGATGCTGTGCGCGCTCCCCCATCCCTTAAGGGATCAGGTCGTGCAGGAATCCGGTGCAGCAACAAGCAGGATCGGGCTAAAATCAGCCGTCCTGTCGGATCGCACATTGATCCGTCAGGACTGTTAATTTTAATCCGATCCCATAAAGCCAGCCATACACAGTCGGATTCCATGGCCGCTCGATCACCCATCCGATCGATTCCGACGATTCTGCCGGGAATCGGAGGTGTGATCGATCGGCCAATTAAGAGAATCCGATCGCAGCATACCACCTTGTCCAAGGGATTCCGGGACGATTCCGTGTCCGATTCCATCTCCGACTCCACCTCACAAATGGCAACTCCCCCTGATCTGTGCAGAATCAATCTGATGGAACCAACATGTTGGTTCTCTGTCGGATCCGATTCTGAGCCCCTGATCAATCGGATGCGATCGATCGGACAAGGTGGGCTGCACACGATTCCGGCACGATCGATTCGCGTGCACGCGCCCGGAATCGATCGTGCCGGAATCCGGTCGGAATCCGACCCGTGTATGGGGGCCTTTAGTTTTAGACCCCAGCTTAAGGGACATTAGGCTAAGGAAATGCTTACTGCCTACTCTCTTACAGCAAACCTGCCCAGCTTTTGACTATACAGAGACCACATTACACCAGTATATATTTAGGTCTTGGTTATTTCTCAGATTTTTACATTGCTTAAAACATTGTATACGAACCTGGGACTTGGTCATTCCATTGGTCAAAGGCTGGGGAATGGAACCTAAAAAAAATGAACACAATGTTTTAAAATATATGTTATCAGATGCAAAGTGTTCTGAGCTCAACTCCAGATTAAATTATTATTAACCCTTACAATGGGGTTAAATGCTTGTTTATGCCTACAAGTATCAGGTAAACAAAATTACTTACCTGAACCTGCATTGATGGTCCCTCTTTCTTGACCCTGCTTTAAATTTTTCTGAGGAAGCCACTTCTGTCACTCATGAGTCCAGGTTTCAGGCTCTAAGTGAAATCCCTACAATGCAGAGCTTATGGCTCGGCAATGTAAAGATGACTTGACCAAGAAGAAAGGCAAAGGCTTTGGGAGTGCTGGTTCAGGTAAGAAATTCTCTTACTGAGCCATGTTTGCCCTGCTTTACTGTACACTATAGACAAGTATTACAAGTATTTAAACCTAACAGTGTTGGGGACTCACAGCTAGGGTTAGTTATACTTTAACTTGGGAAGCTAGAGTAGGTATAGTGCGCTAACATTACTTCTGCTTTCCTGATCTGTGTGCTTGTACCAGGTCAGACTAGCAAGGTAATTTTCTACACAAGGTTTGCAGTGTGAGCCTAAAGGTTTCTGCCATTGGTATGGCACTGTCAATATTATACATATCATATATCATCAGAGTCGTTAGCTATAACATCTTTCCCTTTTCTGTTCCATACCAAATTCCCCAGGAGTAGCTATCTCACTAAACTGCATGTGATTTAGAAATCTTAGGTGCATGGGCTATATTCTTAACCTGAACATAAGTAACATGCACATTATATATATATATATATATATATATATATATATATATATATATAAACATAAGCAATGTAAAAACAAACTTAGGCTTAACTATGCGTTAAGGATGTGCTGCGTTAACGGATCCAATAAATGCAACCCAACGGATGTGTAGACACATCCACTATGGAAACTTGTGTGGCTTGCATTGACACTTGCTGCACTGCATTGTGATACTGTGTCACACCGCAGCTGCAGAGCAGCTAGTATGAAGAAGCCTAAAGCAGAGTACAGATGCTAAGATATGGGCCAAATCGATGGCCATTTCGAGCACCATGCACGCTCACAGCCATCTATCTGGCCCATATAACATGCGCCCATTGCTGTTTTCGAGCGGGATTGATTTAAAAACAGCCATATCAGACATGACCGTAAATACGGCCGATGTCCGATGCTTTGCATCCAGACCGCTGGTCTCCAGGCAAAACTTCAGCTGAGCTGGGAAGAGCAGAGCTGTCTCTGTCCTGCTCCGCCGATATCGGACAGCAGCATGATGACGTCATCACGCTGCTGCAGGGTACATCGGACAGTTCGGAAATCGAGCTGTCTGTACCCTGCTTAAGGCTGCATCTAAACAAGTGCTTTGTGATCCTGGTGACTGTCAAATATGACAACCCCCACCCCATGTTAACCCTATGGGCATATGCTCACATTTGCCAGGCTGTGACACTTTTCTGGTGAATGAGCCCTGAGTCTGAGGATCAGTCTGATGTAACATACCTCCTTTTATATAGGCTTCTGCGGGGATGACTCCCAGCTTCTTGAAGTATTCATCTGTCTCTGGGTCCACCACAAGTAACGTAGTCTCGTTATCCTTGGATTTGATGTTGGCCACCACTTCTGAATGCTTTATGTTTTCGACATTCTGTCCATTGACCTGAATGGGGAAGATCAGTAGTCAGATTGGGGGCATAGTAATGGCGTATATGTGACATGACAATTTATATAAACTACAGAGGGGCAAACCAGCTACTCTGCAAAAAGAGAGAGAAACAGCTTGTCTGTGTTACGGGAAGTTCCTCCACAAAGGCAAGGTACAGGAGATTTTATGTGAAACTATGAAAGACCTACACAAATGCCACCATGATTTAAATCTGTATTAACAACATATTTCTGTAGCATGAAGCCAGCTTTAACATTAAACAAATCAGAGGGTGCTGCTCTGGAATCTGACAATATATTGGAGTATAAAGATTAAAAGCTATTTCTGATCATATACGTTAATATAATCTTTATCATATCATCAATGCATTGTGATTGATCTGTTTTCAAAGAAAGAGATGGGTAAGCATGAAATCTTTTAGTTACACCACTTGTCTCAATACCAAGCCTGTGGATGACTTAAGCTATCCATACACAAGTCGACTCGCACGATCGATCTTAAGGCCCCCATACAAGGGTCCGTTTCCCATCGGATTCCGGGACGATCGATTCCGGGCGCGTGCATGCGAAACGATCGTCCCGGAATCGTGTGAAGCCCACCTTTTCCGTCCAATCACGTCCGATCGTTCGGGGGCCCAGAATCGGATCGGACAGAGAACCAACATGTTGGTCTTTCTGATCCGATTCAGCACACATCAGGGGGAGTTGCCATTTGTGAAGTTAGCGATCGGACACGGAATCGTCCAGGAATCCGTGGGACAAGGTGGTATGTAGCGATCGGACACACTTAATTGGCCGATCGGACCTCCGATTCCCGCTGAGATCGCCGGAATCGATCGGATAGGTGATCGATCGGCCATGGAATCCGACTGTGTATGGCTAGCTTTAGATTAGATCGATTTAAACATGATCGATACCACGTTCTTGCTATGGAGTGCATGCTCCATAGTACAATTGCATACAAATCGATCGTACAAGTATCTGACTTTTTTTTTAGTTATTTAGATCAATAAAAATGCACCAACATGTCCGATCACTTTTCGATCGATTGTATGTTTTCAAGCACTTTTGGACCAGGTGTGTGAGAAACAAAATAAAAAATAAATTGTTTTAATTGATCGAACGGAAATATCGCACCATGTATAGCCACCATAGGGAACTACAAATCTCAGCAGGCCCTGCTAGTATCTGAAAGCTTTGCCTGTCCATTGAAGCTCCTTCTCACGCTTGGAAACTGTCAGCAGATAGTTCTGTAAAAACGAGGCCAATGACTGAGTGTGAGAACTCTACGCCACCATTGTGTGGGCCTCACAAAGAAGCTGCCTGGAGGGCTTATTGTCCATGGCCAACAGTGGTGGTAATGCAGGGGTTAACTAGTCCTCTCCTATTGAAATGGTCTCTTTTCTGGGCTCCCTGCACTCTGCCCTCAGCTCTGGCAGTGAAAACAAACACCAATGTCTCCTTCATGGGTTCCTTGGCAACCGCTTCCTACTTTCTCTTCACAGAAATAATGGCTTTGCTCTGTTGTTAGACCACACAGTCTTCCTCCCCCCCATGTAAATCCCAAATTTTCTTTCTCCAGCCCCCCATACTAAACTTTCTTGTGACACTGTCTGTCATCTCAGGCTCTTACCAGGACCCCACAATCAAAATAATTCTCTACCAATCTTGCCATGTTTTGGTTGTAAAAGGATATGACACCTTTTATTTATTATTTACACATTTGCATTCTTACAGCACTTAAAATCAGCCATTGAGGGTCTGGATCTATTTTCAGAGATGGAGGAAGTTTAGTGGAAGTTAAATTACCTGAGCCAGCTTACTCTACACCCAATGCATCTATTACCTGATAGGGTTCTATGCAGTCTATGGGCCTGCTGGTACATGTGGGTCGTGGGACAACCATATCTATGAACTATCTCTATATAATGGAAGGTATTTTACTTGGTTTCTGCTGAGCCTTTCTCCAGATTTCATAGCTGTCTGTGCCTCCGTTGCACAGATCAGTTTCTCTATTCTCTATCTTATAACCACTGTCACTGTAACTGAAAATCTTTCAATGCAAACACTTGTTCTGTGGTCCACTGTCTATAAAGGGAATCTTTCCAACTTCTTGCTGCATATGTAGGCCTGGAAGTTTACCCAGAGGAA
The DNA here is from genome assembly GCA_036250615.1 of Ptychadena robeensis. Classification (NCBI taxonomy): domain Eukaryota; kingdom Metazoa; phylum Chordata; class Amphibia; order Anura; family Ptychadenidae; genus Ptychadena; species Ptychadena robeensis. The sequence continues at coordinate 62,328,398 of CM070039.1, forward strand.
AAGAGTAGTTAGAGAGAGTAAAACAATAACTAATAAGCTTATTCACACTTGCAGAGTGGTCCGTCCCCTACCTTGCAAAGGTTAAATGCTCTTATTTGCATAGGGCAGTGATGGCGAACATATGGCATATGGGTGCCAGAGGTGGCACTCGGAGCCTCTCTGTGGGCATGCGAGCTGTCAGCCAGCACAGAGGAGAGAAATGTAGCCTATTGGCTCTCAATGCTGTCAGTTGTCTTCCCCTCTCTTCTGATTGCACACAGCACCCCATACCCTCCCCTCCTAAAAGAAAGTAGTTGTGCGTTAACATGTTTCATGTGTGTGTGTTAGTAAGGGTTTATATTGCCATGCAGGCACTTCGAGATAAATAAGTGGGTTTGGGTTACAGTTTCAGCATCACTGGCCTAGGGTATAGACATAGGCACTTTTTCCCGCCTTACCTATCATTCTCCTTGCAGCTCTAGCTTATCTCTTCCCCCTGACTGTGTGGATTGGGGCAAACTGTTGTGGTCTTTACAGTGCAGGGCTACTGATCCTGCATTGTATGCGAGGACTTAATCATCTGTTATCAACAGATGATGGGCCTTAAGCTACATACACGTGCTAAATAATTGTCACCTGAGGCTGCAAGTATTGTTTGTTTAGCGTTCTAGAAAACATACTGGTTGCCAGTGACTCTTCCTTCCCTTCCTATTCCATAGAACAGAACAGGTATTCTGTGTACAGTGCTCATTCATTCTCATGAAAGAGGGTTCCTAGCAATCATTCTTTAATGTGTATGCACTTTTAAAAAATATGCGTTGGGAGACCAGTCACACAAGAAGAGCCAGTCTGAAGAAAGGAGGGGAATATAATGAAGAGTTTCTGAAGGACTCATAACATCAAGTAGCAAACGTACTGAATGTAGTAATAAGGGAAGTAAATATTCCCAGTAAATTGTCAAAGTATTCATCAATAGATCTTTGCAACATAGTCACAGCCATAAAAACTTGACAGAGGGTCTAGTCCTATCAGACTCAAAAACTAAAACTTTTTAGCTGGATATCCATTTTAAATACAACAAATAAAACAGATAACAGCTAAGTCCTTTCAAGTACAATAAAATAATTAGTTTGAGGCTTGTTAGGTTGGTTTGTCTTTCCAGGTACATGTTTTGCGCAGTGAATGAGTTTCTACATAAGCATCTCCTGGGAATCCTCTGCCCTATAATGCACTATAAAATATTCATGTCCGGACAGAAGTCTGCAAGGTGCTGGGCCCGGATCATGTTCCCAAATCCTCCACTCAGAAAAGAAAGGAGGCCTTCCTCCAACTGGCACAGTGCACTTGTTGGCTCGCATGGCTGCTCTGCCTGCATAAATTATGCAATGGGGCCCATGGATTGCGGGGCAAGGCTTGCCGGGGACACAATGGCAGGAGATGACAGATCCAGCGGGCAGAGGGCACCCAAGGTTCAGCAGTCTCGGGCAACCAGAAGGTGGATCGGATGGCGGCACATATGTTTTGGGATAACCACCTGTCCGATTAAACATGGCGGTCACCCAGGTCACCTCAGCAGGGATATGCCAAATGATGGTATACCCAATACGTGTAGTTCATGCAAATGCTTTAATACACCATTGCAATAGCTTGTGTTATTAAATTACCCCCTTTTGTACTGTGCTGCAGAATACCAGTCTGACTAATTAATAAAGAGATCACAATGGTGGCACAACGCAACAATGAACGGATATCAATGCCCAAGAAAAACATGAAGGTAAAGGCTCAACTTTGGGTTACAGTAAAATGTAACCAGGCACTAACCCCCTTCTTTAAGGGATAAATACTTATCTGGTCAATGGGAATAAAGAATAGTAAAATATATATCATATTTCTTGTTAATGCAGACTTTTCACTCTGAACTGTTTAAATCATCTAAGCTCTCTGATGTTCAATGCAGGACCAACTTAATAAAGGAAGAATGTTCTATAGCATAATGTAACTACATACATATGCCTGAGACGTATCTGCAATAGCTGAGCCCAGGGTGACTTTACTATCTTCTATGATTTAAAACAGATCTCATTTTATTTCCACCTTGGGGTAGGTCATGTGACATAGGCACTCACTCTGCATGGAGTGCTTTACCCCCTCTACAGCCCCCAATGGTTTCAGAAAGGAGTTTAAATTGTGTCTTTGAAAGGCACTTTATAGGAAGCAGAGGGTAGCTATGACTAGCTATCATGGAAGGGAAGGCTTAAGGTGGCAGCAATTGGTGCATTAGCAGAAGTTGAGCAAAAAAGCCGCACAATAACCTCAATCTGTAATAAGGAAAGGGCTGGCATATAGAAAATAAAAGAACCCTGTCTTTACAGCCTTTAATTTTTAGAGGAATGAAGCATAGTTGTTGCTCTCTTGAAGTGAGTAACCAGCATAAAGTGAATCTCTGCAATGTCACTTCCGACATGATCAGGTAAGTGTAATGCTCCGCCCCGATTGCCCGGGAAATGGCTTTTCGTGCCATAAAAAATTTCGCATAACACTAGGGAAGTTAAAATCAGGCATTACTGGAGACTAAAATATAAAAATTTCGGTTGACAACGTATAAGAATTCAGCCTGGTACCCCCACGGTTGCCCAGGTGAAGGCCAAAGTTGCCTGTTTCTTTTCCAATAAGAAAATGAACATGCAACTTCATGATACTATGATAAAATGTGTGTTTTTCGAAATTGTGGTTGGAATTTTACATTGCCGGAACTTGGATGTCTGCCTCCTAACCATTTAAGAGTCTACTCGCGATATACGAGGGCCTTCCTGACCCACTGAAGAAATTTTATGGGTTGTCCACCCCAGGACACTCCCCCCATCCCTAGCCCCACTTTGCGGACTTCCTTCTTTCCATCTTGCTATTGCTCTCCACTTTCCCTGATAGGTTTGCTATTTCCTAACCTGTGGCCAGGAAACAATGGCATTTATTTATATAGTTTATTTAATTATTTATTTTTGTTTTATGTTTACTGACCATGCAGCAGATATAACTACTCTAGGCCAACAGCCTTTCTGTTCTGTAATATGTTCCTATTTCTGTTACAATTAACAGAATGTTATATTATTCTGTTAAACTAACAAATAAAAATGTATTGTTAAAAAAAAAATAATAATAATTCTTTCTCCAAAAACAAATATTCTAGTGGAGTAAAATGCTAAAAACCATATCACAAGCCTTACCTCCACCAGGCGATCTTGTGGTTTCAGGCCGGCTTTGGCTGCTGGGGATCCAGGGTCAACAGATCGGATAAACTGACCTGGCCGGGATTTCTCACTATGCAGGTTAAAACCATAGCCATTGGGCCCTTTTTTTAAATGACACAGGCGGGGACACCTCTCTTTCACCTGTCCGTTCATGTCCTGTGAAGACAGAAAGCAAGGTTTGGTAATTAGTCATCAGTATTGGCCAACATATTATTTTTTGGCTTGCAATTTGAGGCAGAATAGTTGTAACAATTTTTACAAAACTTTACTACATAACATCCCCAAACAGCAGTGTAGCCTGTGGCCAGACAATTCACCCAGCATCTTAGACGTGATGTAATTGCCCCTAACATCTACTTCCACCAAGATGTATTAAGGCTGCCATACATGGGTCGATGCCCGTGAGATGGATCAGCCTTCAAGCTCAGCGCTATGATGCCATCTCGCTGAGCCCGATATCGAAGGATAAGGAGGAGCAGCACTGTTGTGTCATCCAGCTCAGCCGATGCTTTGCATGGGGACCCACGATCCCCATCCAAAGCAATGTAAATCCACAGTGATTTACGGTCATGTCCGATATCCCTGTTTTCGAGCGGGATTGATTGATCCCACTCAAAAACAGGGATGGCTGCATTAGATATGCGCTAGATAGATGGCATAAGGTGCTTGAATCTAGCATGATCTAGCGCATATCTATGCATGTATGGGCACCTTTAGGCTCCTAGTGATCAATGTAGAACTGTGTGTAATAGAGAGGGCAAAAGCAATGTAAGTAATAGATGGATGATAAGCTAGGTAGAGAGGGTCGAGGAACTGTGTGTAATAGAGATAGATTAGGCACTGTGTGTAATAGAGAGGGATGAGTCACTGTGTGTAATAGAGAGGGATGCGGCACTGTGTGAAATAGAGAGGGAGGCGGCACGGTCTGTAATAGAGAAAGATGGGGCACTGTGTGTAATAGAGAGGGATGAGGCACTGTGTGAAATAGAGAGGGATGAGGCACTGTGTGTAATAGAGAGGGATGAGGCACTGTGTGTATTAGAGAGGGATGCGGCACTGTGTGAAATAGAGACGGCTGAGGCACTGTGTGTAATAGAGAGGGAGAAGGCACTGTGTGTAATAGAGAGGGAGAAGGCACTGTGTGAAATAGAGACGGCTGAGGCAATAGAGAGTGATGAAGCAATGTGTGTAAAGCCGACCATACACAGGTGGATTTTTCATTTGATTCCTGTAAGTTCGACCCCAACGCGCATTCATGGCAATCGATTGTTCGGAAATCAATCGCTGACCACTTTGAGCAATGGACGAAGATGGAACAAGAATCAGTTCCCCAACCTGATGTGCACTTGTATGATCGATCGATGTTGGATGAGGCGGTGTGTGCCAAACAAAAACACTTAGCTTTAGCTAGTAGTATTTTTCTGAATGTGCATAGAAAGCAATAAATGATATGTACTAAATGTTCTTCTTTCTCCCACCATCACAGTCCTATATTTTCCTGCTTCACACATATACAATAGTTGGGTCACCTTCCGGAGAGCATCAGCAGATAAGTAAACGTAGCTCTGCTTTTATTTCCTTGCATATTTGTGTTTTGTCGCCATTCAGTCTGGCACTGCCAAAAAAATTACCTCAGATTAGGAGTAATTAATTGTGGCAACCTAAACAATTATAACACATTAATGGCCTGCATCACAAAGCCGGGCTGCCTTATTAGATGGACCATTGGATCTTACTGTATCTAATATTATACAATCTAATATCTGAAAAGAGGAAAGGTGTCTTGCTGGATAACATGAAAGACAACAAGAGTTATGTGAGCCAATATCTGTTTTTTCCAGAGTTCAGCTTTAAATATAGTTCTTGGAAAATATTGTCCTTGCTCTGAAGCAAATTTAAATATAAAAATGTCAAAGCATATTGTGGAAGATTTTGTATTATGATGATCCTTTGTTTGTACAAGTAGAAGCACACACAAGACGTTTATACAACAAACTCCAAATCCCTCAATGACTAGACGATCCCCATAACACCTTTAACGCTATTATTCCTGCGCTAAGCTTTGTTGCGTATACAACATATACAGTCGTCATTTCAACACACTGCTTCCGGCTGGCAGTGCTCCAGGGGCCCTGTGTGCCAATCAAATACTCCTTTGCATTTCAAATAGTCACCTTTGCATTGTGAACACAAACTGAGCGATGCAATACAGGACTCCAACCTGCCTAATAACCCTTTGCCGTGACACATTCACGTCACAATAAACATTTCTGCTTCCAACAAACCATCAGTTCACAATCTATGCAAATCAAGAGTTATCCTAAAGAAAAATACCAACAGCCCACACAGGTATGTTTTTTTATGCCCATTTTGCACTGGCCCGATGTTTGTGGTTATGTTGCGCATTACCCCAAACGCCCTGCAGATTACATTTTTGGGAAAGCAGCACAAGTGTCTTCCATACACTTGAATGGATACAGAGAGTTTAGAGTTCAAGTACTACCGTATTTTTGGTAATTGAAATAGCAAGCTGGACTCCATAAAAATTTTTTATTGACCTGGGGATACTCTGCAAGGGTTAATTTCCTGTATAGATCTAGGCTGACCTGATCCTGCACACATTACATCTTCTGCTATTCAGACAGACTAGGCAGGGGCCTCCTCTTGTAACTGCAGTGTAACACTTGATATTGTAAGAGAATTACATCACCAGCCCAAAAAGGATTCCTGAGCTAGAAGCCAGCAGTCAGTACAGAAGCACAACTGCAGCAAGAAACTCTGGACTGTGTGAGCATATGCCACATCCACTAGAGATTGTCAATAAGGGGCTGACATTTAGACATTTAGGGGGGGGGGGGGG
>CM070039.1:62346149-62392305 GCA_036250615.1 Ptychadena robeensis
ATATCTCCTCCCATCTGTAAATAGCTGCTCATGGGTAAGTTGTTCAGTGCCAGATTGTAACATGTGCCTCTCCATAAGTTGGTCAGTGTGTTCAGAGAATGGGTACTGCTAGTGTAGGCACAAGATAAAGTTTCAGCCCTGAGTGGAGGTGGGGGCGCTGCTTGGGATCGTGTTCACGTTGGACACCCAGACCTGGCTGTCGGCTGACAATTTACCGTGATATCCTAACTGATCCCACTTAGTTGGACTCATGTCTAACACAGTCACGTATACCCCAACGGGGGCATCCATATTTCCCAAGGCACACTATTCAGTGAGCCTGGTGAACTTAGTGGAGGAATAGGTTAATCGGCCACTCTGGCAACACACTCCATTACCCTGACCTGCATCATCTAGCGTCCATATCAAGTTGAACATCTTTTTTGTCTACATGTAAGACCCATAGCTATTCATAGTAATCTCACCTCCCTGATGAGACCCCAAGTTACAGGGGCGAAACGCGTTGGGGTCCATTTGGATCAGCTATAGGATGTACCAATCATGTTACTGTATTTCAAGCTTTAATGGTGTATGATTATGTTTCTATAGGTCCAATTACCATTAAAGACCTTATTATAAGATTAATTGATCCTCTTGATGCCTTTAAACCCCCCTATTAGTTTTTTCTTCGGGATTATATTGTTGATTACTGAAGTAGGGAAGTGTTGTGCTTAAATTACATGTTTAGGGGGCAGCATCCAACTTGTGACCCTAAACGTTGGAAGCACTACTTATCTATTAGCAATCTTAAACGTTTCAGCCCTGTACACTTTGGTGCAGCAAAGACCTCCCTCCTGGCACTGGCCTTTTGGCTGGAGCAATATAGAGTGAATACTGCATGGTCCAGTCATGCCTACTTTACTGGAACATTCTGTATATTTACCTTATATCTGAATAGCTGTCTGCTTTTTTTCTTAATTATCTCTTCAAAACTTTGAGAAAATTTTTTGCAGGGCTGTGGAGTCAGTCGATAAATTCTCCAACTCCGACTCGTTTCTGATACTTCCAACTCCTCTGTATTTTAATATGCTAATGTGTGAATCACAACGCGCCACAAGCTGGGGAGAAGCAGCCTGTCTCATACAGCTTCCGAGTGTTGGCTCCGCCCCCCTCCACACTGACAGCCGACGGCTGAGCAGAAGGCAGCAGTCGCAGCTGTTCCAATACTTTCCATAAAGACTCTGCATGCAAAGTATTGGAGATTAAACAGGGTTTTTAAACATGTTGGAACCCCGTTCAAGGCACACACGGGTAGCTTTGTAAATAGATTACAATCAGTAAATAGAGTACAGTCAATCACTGTGAGCGTGCAAGTTGATTTGCTTCTAACATCAATAAATAAGACGATGGAAAGTGCCCAGCGGGATTCAGGATGGTGAACACCCATTTTCCTGTCACAGACAAACACCCATTGTAATATGGTCTTCTATATTTAGTACAGTCGACACATTAATAGTTTCTCAAAACTAAGCAATGCAGACTACAATAAGACATTGATAAGTTGTGGATGTATCAACATCTGGCCAGGTTAGGGGTTAAAACCACAATAACATATGATAATTGATAAGACATTTGGGACCTTTTTACAAAGCACAGCTGAGGGAACGTGTGTATCCTTCTATGTGGGCCATTTGTAAATTTTTGCTGCATAAAGCTTGATCATTAGAAAGGGCTACTAACAAAATGGTCCTTGCAGCTTCTCAGCATACTGCAAGTCCTTTGAGATGGTGGAGTGGAGAGCCTTAAGGTACCTGAGACACAAAGGTGGTATACACTGCCTGTCCCAAAAAAAGTGGCCACCCAAAAAAAAAAGGTCACACACTCTAATATTACGTGCCTTTAGCTTTAATTACGGCACACATTCGCTGTGGCATTGTTTCTATACGCTTCTGCAATATCACAAGATTTATTTCCATCCAGTGTTGCATTCATTTTAACCAAGATCTTGCATTGATGATGGTAGAGTCTGGCCACTGTGCAATGTCTTCTCCAGCACACCTCAAAGATTCTCAATGGGGTTAAGGGCTGGATTGTGTACACAATCCATGTATGAAAATTATGTCTCTTGCTCCCCCTGAACCACTCTTTTACAATTTGAGCCTAATGAATCCTGGCATTGTCATCTTGTAATATGCTTGTTCCATCAGGGTAGAAAAAATTCATTCTTGGAGCACATACTGTTGCTGAACCTAGACCTAACCAACTGCAGCAACCCCAGATTTATCCAATAGGAGGCTTGTACTTTGCTTAGTTAAATCCAGGTGGCGACTTTTTTTTGGCCAGGCAGTGCATGAAGACTAATATAGACACGTGTCTACGATGGCAAACACGTACGGAAAGCAAACATTTTGTTTTTGCTATGGTTATAGAAAGCTGCATGTCATCAGCTGTAAGATTCTGCTTGGTTCACACAGCACACTATTTCCGTTTCAAAGCACTTTTTGTTATATTTGTTTTTCACACAGATGATACCACCATGAAACATCAGGCAAAAGCGACCCAACCCTTACTTATCAGGCCTCAGCACCAAGGGGAGGAATAGATGACAAGGCACTGATAGCGGGTCACAGCTCCACCACTGATCCACCAATTCCCAACCACATCCAGAACACTTATGCAAGAACAAAATGACTGTAGGATGATATAAGGCAGCCAATTACATGCATGGCTTTAGTGAGGGTGGATGCAGGCACACTGTTTTTGTATTATCACGTCTCTAAAATTGCTACCTGATTAATTGCTAGTGATTGATAGATCATTACCCATAGAGAAGATTAGAGTACAGGGAATAACACAATGCTACAAATTTGTGAGTTTGATTTGAGATGGATAAGTAAGGGCCCCCATACACCTTTAGATTTCTCTGTCAGATTTACTTTAGATCTTCTTTTGTTTTACCAAAACCATGTTATATGAGAGACTTTCTATAAAAACAAGTCTACCGGTGTTCAATCGCAGAGGACCCTATACTGCATAATTGTTGGTAGATCTAAAGGATATCTGACAGAGAGATCTAAAGGTGTATGGGGTGCTTAAGGATTGAAGTAAAAAAAACACTTGACATGATATTCTTTTTCTTTTTAGCCCTTAGAAACTCCCTATTGGGAGTCATTTGGAAAAAGTCCTTCCAGAGCTTAATGTTATGCTGCTGACTATAACAAGTAAAGTTGGCACGAAGATCCTAGAGACCATCAGCAAGGAGGCCAGAAAAAGGGAGGTCATTCAGCCAAATCTACAACAGCTAATGAAATCCTGACCTTCAAAAAATTTGCCAATATTTTATGTTGGCGAGTAGGCCTCTTTAAAAAGTAGCAATTACAACCCCTGTACAGGGAAACGCAAAAAAATTAAATTTTACGGCTGTGTATATGTTCCAGTCCTTCACATCCAAATACTGCAGTGAATGTCATGCAGAATAATTGTACTGGCAAGATACACTGCATTTAAGCAGCAACTGGAAAATGTGATGTATTTATGTGGGTGAGATACCTGATGCTAGGCCCACTTAAAGTTACAATCGGCTTTTCATCCCCTTTATTATTATACCCACCCAAACACATTATTTTCACCATGTTACCATAGAAAGCACTGGCGCACTCCCGCTAGTCAATACAAAAAAAATGTGCTACATTAGCAGCCAAAAATCTGGCAGTTAATGATGCCAATAGTATTTTACAGAAAGAAGGAAAGCAGATGACACAACATGAAAAAACAGAGTAACTTCATTGCGAATATTTACCAGGATCGTCCAACAAATCTTGTACTGCAGCAGGAAAAACACGCTAATCCTCCTGACAGATGGTCCATAACGTGTGACGTTTCAGGGTCGTTATCAGTGTTTGCACAATGCTGGAAGATGTAGAGGGAAACAATTATCCAAATGTTTTAGTTCTTGCTGGCTGCCCAGATTTCTGATCCTCTTCAGCCTTTGCACGCACTCTGAACTTGTGGAAACAGAACTGGTGTAATGAACTGCGGTACATTCACCCCCTTGGTTTCTATTGCTGCAGGAACACAGGATCCAGTAAATGAGCTCTGTAAATGTAACATGTAGCACCCCTCTTAGGTTTAGGCAAAAAAAATCGCTTTTGACAACTGCAAGACTTTAGGTTGTAACTTCAACTGTTATAAACATGAAGAAACTTACATCACATAGCAGTTATCATAAGTATTTTTTATTAAAAGCCTGACTTCTGGAGTTCCAAAACTGACCATATATGATCCAGTTTCATTTACCTAATTTCAATTAATGCACAGTGCAAATGATGGCTGGTGGATAAAGATGTCTGGCGAGGCTCCTGGTCTAGATGAACCGTGTACAGCCTAGCGTCCAAAGCCAGTGCCTACTATGCCTCTTCTTAAAATCTACATAAATTTATTTTAGGTCTACTGATTATTCTGACATTATACTGGCATGATGTCCTTGATTACTGGAAAATGTTGCTGGTCACATTTATTTTCGAACACATGACACTACCTGAGGTTTCATAATAAGCAGACCAGCGATAGTGTCTATACATGTCTGGCATGTACAACTTGCAAAACACAACATGCACATAAGAAAGCTATGTTGTTATTTGGAATCCCAGACAAAATCTTGTGGACAGATTTGATGATCCCAATACTTTAAGTCTCCATAATTTTTTTTTATTTAAATCTGATTTTTTTTATTTAAATCTGATTTTTTTTATTTAAATTGAATTTTTTGAAAATAAAATGCTTTTTGAGGAAAATATCTTACCATCCAAAGGTTATTCCATGATGAAATAAAGATTAGTTTTTATTATGTAGAATAAGGCTGTATATGTATAATTTTTTGGGTAAATAAATTCCATTAATCCATTCACGCTCATGTCATGCTCTTCCAGAGGTGTTTGTAAGATTTTATAATCAATAAAACTCCACTTTCACATGTATAGTGGCCAACATCCCAAAACAATAGACAGAAGTTGATGATGGCATAAGGGGGCGAGGGGACTTTAAAGGCCACTCACTATGTAAAAGCAATAAATTTATTATACACAGTGCAAACATGATATGTAATTTCATAGGCCAAATCTACATAAAACAAACACATTGAATAACCAAATCGACATAAAAGTGGACACAGACCCTCAGGGGTTACCCACGTCCATAGATGAATATAGGTGGAAAGACACGATATCTCAAAATGGTGTCTCCTCCGCACCAACACCAGTGGGGAACGGAGAGACAGACTTTAACCACATAAATGCTTTGGGTATCTGTGTACAACAAGACCGATTTTTTATACATTCACTTTGGTAAACATGATCAGTTGATGGTTCGGGTCGGTCTTGTTGCACGCAGATCACCAGTGGGGACACCGTCTTGAGAAATCATGTCTTTCCCCCTATATGGATCTATGAAAGAGAGTAACCCCTGAGGGTCTGTGTCCACTTTTATGTTAATTTGGTTATTCACTATGACTGATACCCTCGTGTAGGCTGTTTTTTTTATGTAGATGTGGCCAATGAAATGACAGATCGTATCCCCTGAAGAAGTCTTCAACGAAACACACGCTGGGGTGAAATTTGTGCCATTTAGACTATTTTGATTGTCTAAGCACGTGTACAGACATGTACATCCACAACATTGCGCATTGTTTGTGATTGATATGATGGTCATGACTTCATTTTTTGCAATAAATGTATTGCTTTGGCATATTGAGTGGCCCGTCCCCTCGCCCTTGTCTATTCAAGGGGTGATTGTGGGTGATGTGCTTACACCATCATCAACTTCTGTTTCTGTAAGATCTGTTTCTCTGCCTACAAGATATAATCACAGATGCTTGGTTTACTTTTGCAGTTCTCAAAACTAAGTGCACTAGAAAAGTTGTCCAAACTTGAATGATAAACCTAAACTGGGGATAAAATAAATTAATATGAAAAGTTGTTGTTCTAAAAATCTTCATCTACTTCCATTTTAAAGTTATACCGGCAAGAATGATTGATTTAAATCAGTTTGATTTAAATCAAGCCACACTGACTAGTGATTTAAATCATGATTTAAATTGGTTTGATTTAAATCAAATCCACCCTGGTTACTTCTGATTCAAGTTGAAGCCAAAAGGCCAATGGAATGGTAGGTATAATTTTGAGATGTGTTCCAGTTCGGAACTCTTTTACCACCTCACATTTTCTAATTAAGAACAGAACAAGACCTTTAAAGAGTCTTATTTGCTAAAATATACGGTAAGTAAATAGCAGAGTTCCAGAGAAGAAGATTATAAATACCGGACTATAATCAAACATCTGAAGTCTTCTGAGAACCCAGGAGACTCCAGGAGTGTCAAATTATTTGTTTCAGTTTACACTGAATGGTTCCTACCACCAGCCCCTAGTCACTACCGGCCTCTGCAATAAGGAAAGGAACCACTTGGAGCTGCAAGGAGGCAAGAATATCTACATTCCTAGAAGGGGTAGGGTTTTAAACAATTTTCAGTGATAGCCCTTTATTACATTAGTGTGGGAAGCAGCAATGATTCTTTTTCAGTTAGGAAGGAAAAATGGTGGTATATATCCAGCGGTCTTTAGAGCTGTAAAGCACTTACGATGCTCCTGACATCCACAGACCACATGATGTATACAACCCCATTCAACAGCTTTTTTTTTATACATAACAAGAAAGTGATACTTTTTCAAAACCGATAGTGTAATTTGGTAATGCTGACATGTGTTCTGTTGACTCATGTGAATGATAATAGGTCTGCTTTAAACGTCTCATTCTACAAGTTACACAGGTTAGTGCACTGTGACACGTTTTACAGAAGAAAGAAAAAGTAAGGTGAGCTTGGAGAGAAAGCCATAAAACTGGTTTATTACTCATTCATGAACATGTGGTTCACATTATGTAACATCAACCAACTCAATCATTGGCAAGAAGTGATGGGTACCACCCTGCCATATTCAGCACCTACTGTCCATTTACATTATTCAAGGATCGTTCAATATAAAATGGAAGACCGACACTTATAGAAAAGTTCCATATGAATCTAAATTGTCAGATAGTCATACCGGTAGGATAACAAGGACATGGCAATGTGTGATAGTTCTGGCATACCAAATAACAGCGGTGTCCTAACAATCCAACCCTATATATGGCCTATATGTGAATGCCCCATAACTGTGTCTCATATGTAAGTACTGTATGTAAGGGTATAAATCTGTGCAGTCGTTTTCTTGCCGGAAGTACTGTTTAATGGATTTCGAGGCATAATTTGTAATTGCATGGTCTGCTGTAGAACACAGGTTTAATGGCTCCATAGTAATATGCTGGGCCCTAAGCTACCACATATGTTGCAGCAAGAATAAACAAGTTCAAATTAAAAATTCTGGAAGACTCAGTATCTTAATATACTAAATATACTAATATACTATAATAGTAGGTAATAAACTATAAGTGCATGGCTACTGGTTATGTACTGGTCACCATAGTTAACATGCTATCATGTAAGCATGTCAGCCCTATTGTACTTTAGCAGTGGTTCTAAACCTTTTAAGATCTACGGCCCTGGAAGTGACATCACAAAGTGTCACTTCCTGTATTTGGAATGTGGAAGAGCTGATTTGCAGTGTCACAAGTGACATTCCCCGACATCACTTTAGGCACAATCATATTTCTTGCAATATATTTAATATGGGTCAAAGTGGACTTTTAACTGTGAATCCACTTTAACAGCTCATTTAATAAGTGTTTGTACATGATTATGTATTATGTACATGATACATGAATCTATTTTACAAGAGTGGGAGACACCAAATTACTGGGAGACACCAATAAAGGTTCAATGACACACATCTTGTGGTCTTAAAAAAGGTCAGGCCAGTTACCTTCTAGAAGTTTAGAAATGGTGTGGCTAACTGGTTTGACTGTGTTAGAATATGCTGTCAAAAAGTAATTACATAAAAGACAATGACAGCCAAAAGCAATGTCAGGCGGTTGGTCAATCAAAAAGCCTTTTAAGCCATGGCTTTTTCAGATCAAGGAAGCCTGACCACAGCGCGACGCCGTCATCACACTGCGAATGAGCCGCAGCATGGCTACCAGGCTATCTGATACTTTGGATGGGGACCGAAGGTAAAGTAATGGAAATTGAATAGGGTTTTTCAATATGTTCTACTTATGCTAGGCATACACATGCCGATAAACGGCCGGATTTTAATCTGACCGACGGGCGTGCGCGCTCTCGCCGTCGGTCAGGTTAAAAATCGGCCGCTAATCGGCATGTGCCCACATGGGGCGACAAATCCCTGTCGCTCCACTTCTCGGCCGGCCAGAGAACGGACATGTCGGAAAATCTCTGGCCGGCGCGAGCCGATGGAAGCCGATGCCATAAGCTGCAATGAAGACGGCGTCTCCATCGCAGCTTATGGCCGGCACACAAAGGGTGCCTGGCCGATTGAAGGGGCCCCACAATGCAACGGGATGCTAACGTGATGACGCCATCACGTTAGCATCTTGGCATACATCGGAGAAGGTCGGTCTGACCTGCTCGGTGTGTGTATGCCGAGCATAAGTGGGATTGATTGATCCTGCTGGTGAACATGCATGGCCTTGGTGGTGGTTGAGATTTGGCTTATATGTCACCTAATGCCAAAAGGGTCACTTCCTTACCCACCTTTTTCACATTTGGGCCAAGTAAGGTGCCCAGGCTTACTCAGCTAAAGTTGTGGTCTACAGGATCTGCAAGGATGGAGGTTAACAATATTGGAAATGAACAAGCTGTGATAGTGTAACTTATCTACCATCATTTAACTCATAGTGTGTGTTGACTTCAGAATGTGTAGGAATATACTGTAAATCTGACATCTATATATATTGGCATCACATTTGAAGATTATCTGGCTCTACATTTAAACCAGTGCATCAACAATATTGAAGATGTTCCTCATTTGTGCTGCAAGAGGCCAGGCACACGCAATTTGGCTGAAGATTTCATGGACGTGTCTAATGGGATCACATATCTCATGTTTGATTTGTGACCATCCCAATTTCAAGTACTTAAGCCGCTGACACAATCACTTCCAGTCTCTTGATGACAAGATCTTAGTAAAGACAAGAATGCTTCTGTCTACTCCCATAGGAACGCACAGTTTATCCGACTAATACGTTCAATTAACTTCAAACCAAGTTGTGCAAGCTATGAAATTACATTTAAGTGAGTGTCCATGAGTGTTCTCGCTCTTCCACAATCACTTTCCATCTTTCCTGCCTTAACTCTGACTTTGAGTCGTCAGCACCCTTGCCCACAATAGATTCATAACACAGTGTTTTTGTGAAGATTTTATCATAGACTAAAACAGCTCAAACCCACAAGTTAAATCAAATGTGATATAAAAGACACATCTGCAGCATTCTTAAATAAAATTAATAACTTTTTACAGAATCCACCTATTATAAAGAGCTGATCCAACCACACTAGGTGGGCTTCCCCCACTGACCTGTGAGGGACCGGGGGACCTGACGGAGCAAGTCAAAAGGGGCCTTGCCCCTGTGGGGTTTTTTATATGATGCACCTAGGGGGCCCCCCCACGCCACTGCCCTATGGTCAAGAAGCGTGCATGAGGATTTATTTTGATTTTGGCGTTTTTTATCCCCCCATTTTCTTTTTGTTTTGTATTTGGTGCAGTCGTACCTATACTGTAAATTTTCTGTATTGATGTCTGTTATCTTGCTAAACATTTAATAAAATCTGATTTAACAAAAAAATTTATTTCGTAACAATAAAAGGCCCAAATACAATAATACTGGGGGCCTGAGAACACTTTTATACTTAGTGCATGGCTTCCAGGATCTGGAATAGGTTAGGCTCTCCTGTATCCTACAAGAATACTATTAAAAATTTATAGCTGGCCATACACCTTCAGATTTCTCTGTCAGATTTCCTTCAGATCAGAATTTGTTTTACCAAAACCATGTAATATGAGGACCTTTCTACACCTTCCAATCACTATGTATTCTATCAGGGAGGACACTATACTACATGGTTGTTGGTAGATCTGATCTGAAGGAAATCTGACAGAGAAATCTGAAGGTGTATGGCCAGCTATAATATAGTATCTATACTATAGTATCTATGGAAGAACGGATGCCTTCTATGACTACAAATCATCCATCCCTTTCTCATCTTCATGATAAATGGGAGAGGCAATCAGGTAGTCCTAACTCCCTGATTGCATTATTTAACACTATATATATATATGTATATATATATATATATATATATATATATATATATATATATATATACACTTAACTAGATTTAACAAGATGCCCTCAAAGGCATATTTAGCAAGGCAAAGCAAATATAAAAAGTTCATGGTCAGGGCATACCCACGGTACATAACAAGTTCTCACAGCTGAGAAAGAAAAAAAGGTATTTAAAAATGAAAAGAAAACATGAGCCAAGCGATGACGGTGAAAATATTGCTCAATTGGCCTGTGAGGCAGTCTTATCTAATACTGGAATTGTAGCAAAGCTGTTTATATTATACAAAACTAAATCTCTTCTCTGGAACGAGCGGGTCCAGTCCAGAATCTGACTACACAGATACATTGGATCCCTCACTGCTGCACTGCACTGGCACTATCACTTTTTAACACAAGGATTTTGTGTTAATAGAAATTAGTAGAAGTTTATTGTGTTCATTTTTGCAGCTTAACTGTGTTCAGGTGCGGTGGCTGCGTTTGTTTTCTTATTTCAGCTTTTGATAACCACGACTGGCAATCGGGTCAATGGCACTTCGCCACCTCTATGGACTAGGCAGTTTAAAAGCCGACAGTTATCATACTGTATATTACTAGTATATCAGGCATCTTCCATGACATGAAAAGACAGTGACCTGCAACAAGTTTCAGGGTCTTCTCATCTTCAAGCCATCTGGTAACCTGGGCAGGCTTTTGTGATCCAGGACACCAATGTATGCCAAGCTCGGAGTGGTCTCTCCACACCTTTCATATTTCGCATTAACTTCCCAATACTTTAACACCATCCAGCTGTGAGATATTCAATACAAAGTACAAGGTTGGTGATCACCTTAAGTAATAAAGCTGCCACATCCCAACAAGCAATTTTAACCAAAAAAACATTAAAAAAACTGTCCCACCCACTCCCATAGGGTAAGAAGGGCAAAAAAGGGGGATTTTTAAGGCAGTTCCCACCATGTGTTTAAAAATAAATACATTTTAAACTGCCTAAAAATCCTTTGGCCTTCTTACACTATTGGGGTGGGAGGAAGATTTTTGGTGTTCTTTTGGTATTAACTGTGAAATTTCATAACATTGCATCTTCTGTCTACTTTATGTTCTAAAATAAATGTATAATAACTGCCATGGTCCAGTAGCAGAAATGGCAAGTTCTTCTAGGAAACGTTCCCCAGCAAAAAGAACTCAAGATCAGTTTGATTAGCTGATCGATTAGTAATCCTCTGATTGGCTGGCCATCAAATGACCCTGACCAGCGAATCAGGGAGAATCAACTGATCAGCTGATCTTTTCTTTCACAATGAGACTGAAGACCCCCCCCCCCCACTCACCTTTAGATTTTCTGCCAATCTCCCAGCAGATGGACGGATGGAAATCTAAAGTGTGTATGGGGGCTTAACAGACTACAGCAGGGGAACTTTTCCTTCTAGAATGTGTTATCCACATTCAGTAGAAGCTACAACAGAGAAAAGATACTGTACATTATATGAAAGGGCAAAGGCACTATAAATTAATATGTTGGAGCCACAAAAACTTTTAAATAAGTCAACCAAATTAGTTTATTGGTTATAAAGGATATATGGGGGAACACAATTTTGGTGGATAACAGCGGCTCCCAAACCAAGAAAGGTTTAACAGTTCCAAAAAAAAAGTATAAACTAAACAAATAGAAGAATACTTGGACAGATTAGTTATTTTATGATAATCAAGCTTTCTAAAATGTATTGTTAATATCTCAGAGGTCATAGCCTAAATCAGAATACCATTGTTGAAATTTCTGGTCCTGATCTAAAAATATGGACAGTAAAGGAAATTTTTCACTTCTGGGGTGTGTGTTCTTCCTAAGCGAGAGACACATCCTGTTACTCCACCAACAGAAAACAAAATTGGCCCCATCCATTGTCTCTGCAAAGAAACGTGTCCGAGGACTAAAGGAATGTTTTTCCATGTGCAGAACATTTTAGGAAATAGGGACAAAATGGCTGGCGTGTTGTACAGGCTGGGGTGAGGTCATGAGAAATTGGTCTGGAATCCCCCAGGGAGTGATCATTCTCACCACGTAGTTTTGTCTAGAGAATAAAATATGGAATTTATATTTTTTGTAGGGGGTGTAATACTCCGAACAGGAACAGTCAGCCAACAGTCAGTAGCAGTTTTTGTGGACTTTTAAAGGGCTTAGATTACATAAGAAGTCCATGGGACACAATATTCAATAAGCATTTTTTTATTGATCCAGAGGACCAGGAAAACAAGAAACATTCCAGCCTTTCCCACAATAAACTGAGAATCAAAAAATCTAATAGCAAGCCTGGATCATATGTATTATACGCTGGAAAGTCATGTTAAACAAATAATGAGGCAGAGTTTTGTCCAACAAGCATCACAAAGTATTACTTTAATGATGGAGATTATATAACAGTGACAATTATTCAAAAGTGTGCAGGTGCATCTACTGTGCTAGCTCTGAATTCATGCAGAAAGTTTCCAGTTGAATGTCAGAAAGGTCATTTAAATATATATTAATTTAGACTTGGTATAGATTCTCTATACACATCATATAGAGCTCACGTGCAAAAAGAGCATGTTCATATGCGGAGAGAGCAGAAAGATGAGCCCATCAGTTTTCTCCTTCACCTATTAGTTTTCAGTCACAGACCTGCAAGTGTTACATAACTGTAGCAAAGAAAAATCAAGTCTCTTCTGGACAGAAATATTGTAACTATAAAAAAATGTCCAGGGAACTGGAGTTACAGGCTCATCCACACTAGCTACGTACATGCTGCGGTGTTATATAGTACTGCAGCAAAGGGTAGCTAGGGTCAACGAAAGGTAAACAGGTTTCCATAGCAAACCTGTGTACCTTTCACACTAGACCTGTGCTTGCGTTTCTGGTAATCTACAATTCCGCATGTTATCGAAAACTCCATGCAGACCGCATATTTGCACTTGTATGGGAGACGCAAGCTCAATGACCTATTATTTGGCAGTAATGCATGCGGTCAGCAACTGCCAGCGCAGCCCAACTAGTGTGGAAGGACCCTTAGGCAATGCTTCCACGGCATCTAAATCTATGCTTTTTTTATGGGGATCCATTGCGTTATTGTCAACTCAAGAGCACTGGAAACATATCCTTAGGTCTTGGCTCCATTATGCGCTTGGACATTAGCACATCCAGTGAACACCGGTGAACACCGATGTGTCTGGTGAGGAGGACCTTAAGTATCCTTCAAAGAGTCCTTACCTCACCCCACTACTTACGACCTCTGGGAGGAATAGGAACAACAACTACAAGCCAAGTAGTTTATTCCAATAACAGGACCCAACCTTACAAATATTATTTTGGATAAATGCCCACAAATTCCCACAGACATAGTCCCAAATCTTATATAAAGCCTTCCTGGAAGAGTGGAGACTCATAGCATCTAAACATAGGTTAGCTTTATACTATAGACCAGTGATGGCGAACCTATGGCACTCAGAGTCCTCTCTGTGGGCACGCGAGCTGTAGCCAGCACAGATGAAAGAACTGCAGCCTATTGGCTTTTAATGCTGTCAGTTCTCTTCCCCTCTCTTCTTTTTTTTTAAATCATTTTTATTGGGTTTAACACATAAAATAATGCTTATACATTTACATTATAAGGCCTCTATCGTAGTCGTAAAATAACAATTAAATGTTACAATCATGATAACACTCGTCGTCTGTGCTAATGTGTCGTAGTACGAACAATTTCTTAACAATTGCACATCCCTGACAAGTTATCAATAATTTAAGAGGGGCAGCAGGCCTCGCCGCCACTTTAAATGATAACAAATAGCATTTAGACATAAACACCAAATACCGAACAATAACAAAGTCAGGATGGGGTAGACGGGATAGGTAGGAGGTAGGGGGAGGTGGTGGTCATGATGGAATTATATGCCATACCATAGTGGTATAAAATAGAAAAGAAAAAAAAACGAAACAAAAGAAGAAAAAGGACAAAATGTCCTACCGTCACAATCTAATAGGGATGAGGGGAAAGGGGGGCAAGGAGGGTGTTTCAAACCAAGAGGACGCACTTATATGGGTAAATGAGGGCAACTGAGTTGTTGTTTTTTGGCCATGCATGAGTTCCACGAGGCCCTGAAATAAAAGTTCATACCAATAATTCCAAAATGTGGGGAACCGTCTGTGATTTCCACATGTCTGGTTAAAAATAATTTCGTGGCCAAGCAGAGGTGAGTTAAGTAGGTATTTATGTTTTCCCAGGGAACTTGCAAGGGCCGCAAATGGAGAAGGTGCAAGTCGCACGTTAGTTTCACGGTGTACGCTAGATATTTCGTGAGCCAAAGGTGCTTGTACTGAATGCCACAGTGGGTAAATACTGCCAGCTAGCAAGACACGGAATAGTGGTGGCATAAGTGTGGCCCTGGTATCGGGGCACCTCTCGCAAGCACATGGGAAGCTGGAATGCTACAAATTAGCCAACAAATACGGCGTATAAGACCATCGTGTAATAGTTTAAGGACATCTCCCAATGGGAAGGCACATTTAGATGTGAATAATAGCTTGTAATGGCCCTCGGCCGGCGATGTCCAAAGCTGGGAAGAAATCCAGCGCTGTGTCCATTTCAACATGGCAACGCTATGGGCAAGGTGGTATGGAAAACGAGGGTCTTTAAAGGCGGACAGCCCCCTAATTTGGTTCCCCTCGGTCTGTAGAGAATGCTTATGTATCCGCATAGGGATCAGAGCGCGTATTTGTTTAATTTATTGGAAAGACAAGAAGTAGACGTAAGAAAAAGGTACACAAAAAACTCTGAGGCAGGAAGATAAATTGTTTCTGGAGGTGCGGAAAGGGCTTCATGGAGGATCCTAATATAATTGATTGAGAGGTAGTATAAAATGGAGTAAATCTACCCCATTGCGTTAATTTAAAATGCCTGTAAGGAGCAAACACGAAAAGGATCCTTAGTGGTATCTCCACTTTTTCGCACCCTTATCCCCTATATCTCCCTCTATCACGGTCCTCTCAGCATGTAAGAACTGCCCCTAATTTGTAGGAGATGGTCCCTTGATATATCGTTTGAGTCGATGGTGGTTGCTTACAAGGCTGTATTCCTCTAATGGAAGTGTTAGTTTATGCCTGCTCTTCCATGGCCTCGCGTTTACTCTCTATTTCTTATCTTTTCGAGGGTCCACTCTATATATCATGGATTGACCAGCTAACCTGCGCTCTGCATATAGTACTAATACTAAATGTGGGGGCTGCGTCCTCCATGTGCCATCTATTGCCATTCAGGATAGAATAGTTACCATCTATTTATGCCTCTTCCCTGCCCAGATAAATTGGTTCATAATCTCGTTACTGATGTAAAATAAACGATCCTGGTAAGGGGATAAGGGAGGGTGCAGAAACAGATATAGGCAATTTAGGTAAGATATAGCATCTATAAAGGAGCCGCCACTCGAACCATGAGATCGATAGGTGGTGGGCCACGAAAAAACGAAGTAGAATCTTTCGGGAGTCTGCTAGGATAGGGGTCGGTACTGAGACCGAACCGTGCGCTGCTCAGTTAGATACTTCGGTTCGGTAAACAAAAGAACGAGCACGTCTGGCAAAAGAACGATCTTATGTCTTGAAAGCCGCGACCGAACGCTAAATGTGGGTGCTGTCAAGAGCTTGTGGCCAATATTGCCATGACTACCGTAATAAATAAAGGGGTGACAACGGGGACACCCAGATGTCCTGCGTCCCATATAAGTATTAAATGGTCTAGAGAACGCAGGCCATTAACAGAAATAGGTCGATGACGGAGCAGAATAGAGAGCCATAATTGCTGACAAAAATAGGACCACTAAGGCCAAATTTTGCAAGGCATAGTCGTAGAAATCCCAGTGCAACGATCGAGACGCTTTTCGGCGTCTAAAACGAAAAGGAGCACCGCCGCCTTACATACTTGTAGGCTTAAGATGTGATATAATTTAAACAATCTTCTAGTAACATCCAGGGGCTTGTCTACCTCAGTAAACCTGACTGGTCAGAGTCGATTAAGCGGAAGTGATAGATGCGGCGTAATCTATTAGGGCGCAAAGCGTGCGTAGATCTTGACATCTGTATTAGCAGTGAGATAGGATCGGATAATTAGCAGGGAGAGAAGTAGCTTACAGGGTGTTTGGTATGGGATAAAGATAGTTGCTTGAGCATTTTTTGGAAAAGCAACCTGTGTTGCTAGCATGTGTTGCATACATTGAACTACAATGTGGTAGTAAGAGAGTAGCGTTGTTCTTATATATCCCCGGGGTAGACATCTGGTCCTGGGGCTTTTAAAAATTTGGCAGGGATTGGACAACTCTGAACATATTCCAACTTCAAGTAAAAAGGAGAAGAGAGAGGAATCGAACCTGAAGATTAGTCATAGTGGGAACATTCACATGATCTATAACCCATGAGAAAGTCGATGCTCCAAAAGAGAGGGTTGAGGGTGTGGGGGGTCAGCCGGCTAGGTTATAGAGGAGATTCATAAGAATTACTGAATTGATGGCTGATATCAGATGGATTTGTTACTTTTATTTGAGATTTAGGGTCTAGTAAGCTCCCTATAACCTCTGCCATTCTATCTTATAAGAAAGTAGAGTGTGTGTGTTTACATGTTTTCTGTGTGTATAAATTCAGGTTTAATTGCCATGCCGGCACTAAATAAGTGGGGTTTAGGTTTCAGTTTGGGCACTTGGTCTCTAACATCAACATCACTGCTATAGACCATGGTTTTGGAAAGAAATCTGCAACAAGCTTTGTCATGTTGAAATTTTATTCCATATACAAAGAAGTACTGGTTATATGTAATTTATATTTTTTTATTGCTTTTAGTTTCATATATAAGTGTGTATATTAAAGAAGGCTTGGGTCATTCGTTTCACATTAAACGCAAGTGCTGCTCATCCCATAATGACGTCACTGGCTCCAGAAAACGAAGTGCCTTCTAGATTTGTCCTAGGTGAAGATGTGACCTCAGAAATATGCAGACAACCTCCACCGCCCACACTTGTATACATTATTGTCATGATCTATATGCCTATCTTGTTGCAGCGTCATGGGAAGCCTTACATAACAGTCCTCAACCTTGTAGCCATGCCTTGAAGGGCAAACAGTGCAAGTCAGCTGTGTAATTCTCATGTACAAATGATTCTCCGGTGGTGATTGCACAAGGTGAAAAGTCTAGATTAAGCTTACACCCACCCTCCACAATCCGGCTGTAGGAGCACGCTCTGACAAAGGGCCCTCTGTGTGCTGGCTTGACGAATGGAACACACAGTCTTAGCTGCTAAAGCCAGATTGTGTTGTCTTGTACACAAGATGAAATTCAGAATTTCCGTCTTACTTACCATAATCCAACATACATAGATGTTCCAGATTCTTCAGAAATAAAAGAATCTCAGAAATCTCTACAGGCTGAAGAATTTATGGGGGGTCTACATTACTAATATATAGGAAGCAGACTGCTTTTATTTTGCCTTGCCTGCTGCTCTCTTTCCTTCTCCACCATGACAATTCATGAAACAAACCTTACTTATTTTCATATATATTTTATTTAAAAGTCACATTGCCTTTCTATGCCAAATAGGCAGCTAAGGGCTGATGGGAAAAACTTAAAGGGTGCTATACACAGATTTCTGAAAATAAAAAGATGAAGTAACCCCCATGTGATGCGGATACTACACGATTAAATAACTAGCATACAATACATGAAAACGTTGGGCATGATTCTGAATAGCCAAGAGGCAGGCTCCAAATGATTTGATGCAGCTTCTAATGCACACTGTGAGAAGCTGCTGTTGCACGCAGGGCTGTGGAGTCGGTCGATAAATTCCCCGACTCCTCAGTTTCTGTTTCTTCCGACTCCGACGTATTTAATATGCTTATGTATTTTATCCATCCATTGAAGGAAAAGAAGGCAACATACATTAACCACAGAACTACTGGCTAAGCTAAGGACCACGCTGTCATTGATCGGGGATCAATTAAACGGAAATCAATGTGCACCACATGGGCACATCGATTCCTGTTCAATGGGGACCAGTTCTCCCCAGCTTGCAGTGTGAATCACAACACGCCACAAGCTGGGGAGAAGCTGCCTGTCTCATACAGCTGCCTCACTCACACAGCTTCCGAGTGAGGAGTGCTGGCTCCGCCCCCTTCACACTGCAAAGTATTGGAGATGGAACGGGGTTTTACCAACATGTTGGAATCCCGTTCAATCAAGTTCCTTTGAGTCGGCTCTATTGATCCCGTCTGAAGGAAAGCACACACATGTAGGTTTGTAAACAGATTAGAGTACAATCAATCACCGTGAGCGCGCAAGTTGATTGATTGTACTCAAATCTTTTTACAGATCTACCCGTGTGTGCCTAGCTTTAGTGTTCTGATCTTCTGCTGAAGATAGGGCAGTGGAAGGCTCCAAGAAGAGGCAGGGTAAAGGGGCACTTCAAACATGATAAATGATTTCCCTTGAATCTCATATTCATGTGTAAAGTTGAAGCTAACAATCTAAGTATTTGCCGCCTCAGCTGAATGACAGCGGTTTTCTAAATGCTTTACAGCTTCAGTCTTGAACTATTGGCGATCCATTCCCTTCACTTATACAAGCGTCTCTAGTCCCACAAAACACATTTACTTCATTATCAGCGAGAGTTAAGGCTTACATACACGCACCTAGAGGCGGCAGATTTTGCCGCCTACTGATGGGTGTGTGCGCTCGCCAATCGGGGGTGCCCACAGCTCGGCTGGCCAGAGAACGGACATGTCCGATAATCTCTGGCCCATGCTGTTAGTTTCAATGAAGACCGGAGCCTTCATTGAAGGTAACGGCCGGCACACAAAGGCCGACGCTGTCAGCTCTGGAGAGCGGAGTGATGATGTCATCACGCTGCACTCTAGAGCTCATCTGAGCTGGTCTGTTGGCCCCCACTCGGTACGTGTGTGGGAGCCTTTAGTCTAGGGTCACAGTGGGTGCTGTAATTTTATGCACTGCACGCATTTATTCTTATAGCAGAGAAGTCATTCATTATGACTGTTTGTTAATTGCGACATTTGAAGTAAAAAATTTTTTTAATGCCCATTTTAATTTAGTAGGAGTCGCAGTCGGTTCATTTTTTGCCGAATCCGACTCCAGGTACCCAAAAATGTCTCCGACTCCTCGACTCCACAGCCCTGGTTGCACGTCATGGCCTTAAGGTCAGATTAAACTGTGACCTGAGGCAGATCTGACTGGCCGCAGTACATTTTTAGTTATAATATATATCCATCCATCAGGGCTAATAACTGTCTGGAAGCCACACAGAGAGTAATAATGGTAACTGTTGACAGGAGACCTCATTTCATGCTACAGGACCTGAAAATGTGTGGATTGCCTTTACACAGCATAATGTCACATTCTTCCCCAGAAGTAATTTAGGACTCCAGCAGGCAAATGGAGCCACAGGGTAGCACAATAAATGTGAATACCTGAATAAGCCAAGTAAAAGTTGTATTTTAAATCTGGTGATTGGGTTACTTGGACATTAGGAATAAGATACAAACCTTTTGTTGACCCAACAAGTGTACATACTCTCAGATGTTGATAACCACCTCATCAGCAGTCACAAGGGGAAGCTGGTGACCCCACCACAACAGTTCTTTATTTAGAAGTTCAAGTTTGGGACAGAACAAAGTTTTGTTCTTTCTCCTCTTACCTCCTTCCATCCGGGGATTTAAAAATGGTGACACTTTAGCCATTGTTAATAAAAACAGCAACCTGAGAGTCTAAAGAAGATCATGAAGGATTTTACATGAGCTGTAAAGGGATCCTGGATTTAAAGGAACCCGCCAGAGCATAGCAACTGAAGCTGCTATTGATGACTTTGTGTTTCTGCATGTATGTTCCATGGCTTTGTTCATTTCTTGAGGGCTCACTAGACCGGAACCAACATGGCTAATAAGAATAGACCATCATGGACGCTCCCATATCATCACGTCACCTTTGAAGAAAATCACTGTTCTTTGTTTGTCCCTCAGTGTATATAAAATCTAAACAGAACCATCTAATTATGATGGCACAGCGCTGTGCAAACTGTGGTCTACAACCCATCAAATCTATGGGGGTAGTTTTAAACTAGAGATATAATCTCTTGCCTGCCCAGAGAATATAGGGTATAGGATCTAGACAAAAGCTTCCGGGTGGGGGGATTCAGCTAGTTAGGGAGGGCTTCCAAAATCACATACACCTTGCCACCAGAAACTCCGCCATGTATTAAAGTCGATCAATAGGAAAATTGAGCCGTGTATACCCAGCTTAACAATCCTCCCCCTGCTATGGTCCTCCTTAGGCTTTAACGAAGAAGTTTAATTCATGTTAAGACCGATGTAAATTGCAGTGCTATAAATTAAAGTACAACAGCCAACGAGTAATCACTTTACCTGATGCTCATAATAAGCTGCTGGAAAAGTGATGTCCGATTTGTTGGATGAAGCCGGTGAAAAAAAAACTGTCTGAAAGGGTTCAATTTCAACTGTGGGTGAAGGAAAGAGGTTTTCCTGACCAGATTCCTAGGTATGTCAGTTTTACTTCTATCACATTTGAACCCAAAGCAACAAATTAGATAATTACCACCAAACCACTGTATTACAGGACTAAAAGTGTCAATAACAAGAAGTATAAGATTTTACAGATGCCTCCAGAAGAGGAATAGAGGAGGGAATCTTTCATTGGGGACCAATTCTTCTCACTTCCTGTTATGTTTCATAAAAGAGAAAAAAAAAACTACAGTTAAAGTTTCCCTTTTACATATAAAACATTTCACAGAACATGAATATCTTGTGACTCTTATGATGAAAGGTGAACAGGCCCTCACTTCCTCTGGCTTAATGATGTCAGTGATGAAAACAAGAGCAGTGTCTCATCTTCATTACAGTCGAGTGTCAATATCCCGTGGTTAACCAAGAAGCATTTAAGTAGAAGACCCTATCGTGACCTCAACATTACAGGCCAGCAAAGTTAGGGTCGTGTACCAAAGCTATTGTCTTCTATACCACTACAGCAACTATGAGGATCAAGTATACTTCTGTGAAGGTTCTCTTTCATCCAGATCATTGTATATCTGTAGTGTTTAATTCAAATCAACAGACTTTTCCATAGTCATCTGACTCTGAAATGAGAAAGCCAAGGGATGACTAGCGAAACATCTTCAAGAAAAAATACAGCAAGTCCAGTAGATGAAAAACTACAGATAGATGAAGTATACAATTCCTTACATGCCTAATGTTGTTACCTGCCATGTTTAACCTCCAGAGACCCAAATATAGAAAAAAACTTCTTGTATGACTTCATGGCCAGATTAACAGGCCTATTTACACATCCAACCATCCAATAGTGTTGCTGAACTGAACAATAGGACCTATTAGTAATATTTATGAGGTTTTAAAAAGAAGAAAATGTGGAGGGTTTATTTTTGTAGCCTTAAATGTGATGTTGTAATATTACAACACTGGGTCTCTGGGGGTCAAGTGGAGAGGAATGGTCATTTGTGTAGACAAGGTTTGACCACCATCTGATATGAGAGGTTCAATAGCTTCTGGCCAGTCTGGGACCATTTCCTCTTCCCCAGCACTAGGTGTTCCTCCATGATACAGAAAATGCGGTTACATGCAAGGCCCAGTTCCTCTTCCTGTATAAGGTTTATAACACCAAGAACTGATCACATGCATGTCCAGATCCCCTTCTCCAGCACTCCAGTGGTCATTCATGATACAATGAACATCCCACAACTGTGTAACCAGACAGGAAAAAAAACTACTGCTTGGGGATGTTTTGACCTGAATAGCAACTAATCAGAAATGAGAAGGAGCTATACTTCGAATGTCAGAAACAAGGGTACAAATATCTCATGGATATCAAACATTTTCCTGAATAACCACTGTTCACTCAGCCACCACTCAATGGTTTTTCTTGTTTCTTGTTTGACATATAATTGTGTCCTATAATTTAGTAAACTGAAATCTGATTACTTTGGGCTACCCATTTGTGAACATCCTCATTTTTCTTTAGTTAGCTCTTACAAGACTGACTACAGGACACTTTAGAGGAAGCAATCCTGGAAGTCTTAAAATTGCATCAAATCTCCAAGCTCCATTCACTTAACAGTGCCGCCAGCGCACTAATCCTAATTTACACTACAAACAAGTTTACTGTACACAGCATGCCGTACATCGCGCCACGGGGATAGAACAGGAGAATGCAGAGCTACAAAAGCTCCCTATTAAGAGTAAAACATCAATCAACATCAGGACCAGAGTGCCAAGGTGTTCAGGTGACATCACATTTTCCTCTCCTCAGGCATTGCTTTCTGTCAAATACAGGATGCCTCCTTGCAGGAAATCAATAATTTCCCATTTGCCTGCAAAGCCCTTTTCTATAATATAGCTGTAATAGCCCAAAGCAAGTGCACAGATAGGATGGCTGCTTTTGTTTTCTTCTTTGAAAGCCTTGATAAGGCTCCTTCATGTGTGTTGTCACTCTAGCAGAGGAAGTTCCTGGCAGAATTACAGGTAAAAAAAAACTATTACAATGAAAAGGAACGCAAAAGTATCGGGTGGCATTTTAATACATATATTTTAACAAAGTATCAATATATATTAAGTATTGCTTATGGTGATAATCATGGTGACGATTATTGACCAGATTTTGACAACAATAAATATTAATGAATATAAAAATATAAAAAAGGAAGATTAGGCAACAGGCAACCATAAATGTCTTGTAATAGTTTTATGGTTATTATATGCTATTATACTACTAATAATACTGTAATAAAAAGGCTGGTCCATGGAGCATATTTTCACGCTTAACAACATGCAAATCAATTTTTTTTAATACATGGTTTAGATCCCAGGTGGGCCATATGCGGGCCTTTGGCCATTCTTTGGCGGCCCCCCTCTGTCCTCAACTTGCCGCCCACAAAACCTAACAGTTATTGCATAGGGCATAGCAACTCGCCTGTCAGCCCCACTGACAGGTCCTCGTCCGGGAACTTGGGTGGGAAGAAGGAGAGGCGATAAACTTAAGGTATAAGCGTACATTAAAGCTGATCAGCAACCCAGATTGCGCCTTTGATGATGTATATGACACAAACTGTGCATTACCATACTTCAGTGTTATATAATGCTTGAAGTATAATTTAAAACATGTTTTGAGATTAAAAAATTACAAATAGTATCTTCTATCTAAGCATGCTATAATTTATTCATAAAAAAGGCTTGTGGCCCTCCACATCAACTCAGTTGACCACCACTGATTGGGCCCCACTGATATCATCACTGGGTCTCTGTGATGATCTATGAAATATAGGTAAATCATGGCTGGTGGAGGGAATGCTTGTGTAATAGTTCTTGGAAGAAGTTCAAACATCTCAGTGCCTTAGAGAGAGGATGTCAGTCTGTAGTGATTTCACATTTATTTTTCCCTCTTTTTTCTCCTTCTGCTTTTATCTGGAGATCCAGCTAGTAACACAATTTTATCTTTGGGGAGGGAAACAGTCACTAAAACTGGCCATAGACATCTTGATTACCCCGAGATTGATTTCGTTTGAGCCTTCGATCGTAAGTCGTACATCGATTGAAAAGTGCACCATTTTCGGGATCCAATTAATCGTTGATTTATCACCGATTGATCGGTAACATAACTAAAGATCGGCTACACAAAAGAATGCGATCCCTGCATGGGTCAGAAATCGTACAAGAAAATCATAAGGTCTATAGCCAGTTTTACTGTACAATATGTCCTGGAAACTACTTATAAAACATGTTTGATTGTATATTTACCAAATCAAATTATAGCAAATAAAAGCTCATTGTTTGGGTTTATATACACATGAACGCTGATAAGAATATTTACATCAGTCTGATCTCTTTCTCGTCTTTATCTAAAAAGCATTAAAAATAACATACCCTCTTTGAAAGCAAATCCTTATCAGTATTGGAGAAAGGATTTAATTTTAAAGTACAAAAACATTATCACAATACTGATGACTGCCAAACTTTTCATGCATGTGATCCAGATGACACATCCTCTCTGATAGGATACAATACTTGCTGCTTCCAGACCGACTTCCACAAATTAAATGTTCTAATTGGGCAGAGATGCTTAAAGTGACACTGCTTTTCATGGGCAAATCAACATGCCGATTTACCCACATACCCTGGGTGGACCTGGAGAATAAGAAAGGCTAGGAACTCTTCCTACACCAATGTGTGGCCCACCAAGCATGACTTTACAATTTGTCTGTATAATCTCCAAGGCAGCAGCTTAGTCCAGGATGTTGATTTTCTGCATGGATTTTTTATTTATTGTACTTTTCTAGAACAACTGATGTCACATGTGAATGGCCATGCAAGTCAAACCTTTTTATACTTTAAAATACATTGTTACAGCATATTCCCAATGTCAGCTGTACCTGTTAGTTTATACAGGAGAACCTACATTGTGACAGTTGTTTCTGCCATGGAACAAAAAGATGTGGTTCTGGAAGTGTGGCTATCAATTAATGTCCCTGACAAAACATCATACACAATTGAGAGAAAGCTAATTTCTCTACTGGAAAAAAATGTATAAATCAGGGCATTCAGAGGAGGGTTGTCCAACTCCAGAATATCCGGCATGTATGTGGCCCTCAAGAACTGTTCCAGAAGGGGAGAGGGAGGATGTAGGGAAAATCTGGGTAATTCCTTAACAAACCCTTTAACTCTTTAAGACATCCTGAACACATAAAATAATACTGTAAACAATATGAAAAACTTTTATGTAATTTTACAAGGCATTTTTCAAGGCAACCAATCATATTTCATCATCCAAGAAATGGAAACAAGTAAGGCAAAAGAATAACTCTTGTTACAGATTTCATGAAACGTTTTCAATAACCCTAAATTATTGCGGCATGGTGCGGCTTAGAAAATGCGACAAATCCGCTACCATTGAGACAGGCACACTGGGTGCAGTGCGCGTCTAAAAAAGCTGCTCCCAAATTGCCTTGGTGGAGCATTAGCCTTTATATATAAAAAAATACTAATATATATATATATATATAAATATATACAAAATACTAATCTTTCACATGGGTCCTGAAGCCAACATCCCAAAATACAATAATACAGCATATGCACAGTGGAAGTGAGCACAACTTCCTCAGTGTTAGAGGGGACATATAACATTCCCCTGAGAATTCAAGGGCGAAGGGACTTTGAGGGCTTCAATAGTCCTATAACGCCATGAATTATAGGTTATCAGATCAAAAATTTTATTTACACAGGTTAAAAATTCAGACACAAAGCCTGATATCCATAAATGACATCCCAGCCATACATTTGAATGCATAGAAGAAAATAGTAGGTGTCCGCAGATGAAACAAAAGTTGTAAGCCTGACTTAAGGGGTAGAGTCAAAAGACCATGCCATGACCACCAGGGTCAGGGAATCTCAACGGGAATGGGGAGCACAGGCCGCACCAGCCACAGCAATGCCTAAATCGTCTGTCCAACGAGTAAACAGTAAGCTCCAAAGGAAGGCTAGTTATGAAGGTGATAATGTATATCTGGGTAGTAGATGTATACTTGCTGACTGGTCATCAACACATTCCTGGTTGGCTGGATACCTAATAAATAACCTATAATTCATGGCTTGATATGACTATTGAAGCCCTCACAGTCCCCTTGCCCCTGAATCCTCAGTCCTCAGGGGGAATGTTCTATCTGAGTTAGTGGGCATCGTGCTCACTCCCTCTGTGTTATATGCTGTATTACCTTTATATATACATATACAGGCCTAAATAGATTTCCAGGTTCTGGCGCATGTTTAGCCACAAAAAGAAAATTGGATCCACATGCACGAAATAGAAAAGGTGCCTGAGCAGAGATAGGTCTTTAACTCTGAGAGCCATGGGACAAAACACTTTGAGGCACAGCTTCTGACCTTCCACACTTTCTCTGATACCCTCTGACATACATGAAATAAGTGGCCACAATTAACAAATATATATATATATATATATATATATATATATATATATATATATATATATTACACACACACACACACAGTCGAGCACATAATTATTCATACCCCTGGCAATTTTTGGCCTAAAGTTACTCTTACTTAACCAGCAAGTTATTTTGTGACGGGAAATGACATAGATGAGATGAGAAAAGATAATAAGATGATGTACAAGAGGCATTTTTGTGGAAAAAAACAGTCTCTGGGAAAATCCAAAGTTCTAGACCAAGCTGTTCTAAAGCATCCTAATTACCCTGATTAATTGGGAACAGCTGTATTATTGGTCACAATGATGTTTCCTTCATTTGGCATAAAAAAGGAGAAGCCTTCAATCCAAAGAATACCATCCCTACAGTCAAACACGGTGGTGAGAACCTAATGCTTTGGGGGTGTTTTTTTGCTCAAATGTAAATAAAAGCTGAGATAATGCCTCTTGTACATCGTCTTATTATCTTTTGGGAGACACCTATGTAATTTCCCGTCACAAAATAACTTGCTGGTTGAATAAAAGTAACTTTAAATAAAAATTTGCCTGGGGAATGGATAATTATGGGCTAGGCTGTATATATAATTTTTTTTAATGCTGGACATTTTTTTCTTATTGTTTATTTGTTTATTTACATAGACTTGTATGTATAACAAATGATATATATGGGCCAAATAAATGGCCGTGAGCGCATACGGCACTCAAAATGGCCATCAATCTGGCCCATATCTTCATGTCTGTACCCTGCTTTAATCTCACAGAAACATGAATCTGTTACACTTAGTGCAAACATTCCCAAGTACCTGATAATTCAGTGTAGAGTTTTAAAAGCTGGTGAATAGCATTACCTATTATATGTGTGTTATGCCTCATTCAGGGCATTCTGTTTTTAGCTGTCCAGTAAGCAAGCAATTGCCGCAACTCTCTAGGGAATGGACATGAGGCATTCACTGGTTGGTTTTCAGGCTTTCACCTGATAGACCTGTCATAGAGAAGTTTTTTAAAAATGCCCCCCCCCCCCCCCCGAGCGCCTTTGTGCTCAAAGACAGAGGTGTTTTCAGAGGTGCCATCGACTGACTGCAGCCTGTGAAAGGACTGTGTAAGGTTATGTTTAAACGGCATCAAAATGGATGTTTGCTATGCGTTTAACACACCGTAAATGCTTTCATTTACTTTTAATGGAGTGGTTTCCACGTTGCATTAATGTCCTTTGCGGTGCCCTGCATTTTACAAAAAAGGCAACGGACCACTAACACAACACGGAAACAGCTCCATTAAAAGTAAATGCATGCATTTACAGTGCGTTAAAACGTATCCATTTTGACATCCTGGAAAGATAGAATCACACTATTGCAATACCACCTCACAGATTTATCTAAAAGCATTAAGGTGGCCATACAGGCATGAACTTTTGCATGATTGGTCTTAGATTCGATCGGCTATTGAAATATCGGTCTAACATAGATTGTACAACCACATGGTGTGATTGATTCAAAACTACAGACTGCTTTCCAAGCAAGTGTGTGCATGCTCCATAGTACTATCATATACAAATCTATGAAAATACCAGGAAAAGCCGTCAAATACTTGAACAATCTGTAACTTCTATCTGTATTGAACTATCTGTAAATATCCGTTCACTGCTCAATCCATTTTATGTTTATAACTTTTGGGCAATTGATTCAGGTAAAAATAGATCAATTTTCTCAAATGATGTCCTAATTGGGAGACTGCATCTCACTTCTCGTTATGATAACATGTTATTTCACTTCTGCCTTTTCATTTCTTTGAGGAAAAAAAAACAAGGTTTGCAGGTCCTGTGAACGTTTAATAAAAGTTTGTGCTGATCTGGCTGTTGAATACTCTCCCATATTCTCAGACAAAAGCGGTTCCTCTCCATCTGCTGCAGAACTAGGAATTCCCGGGACTCGGCTTTCCACAAAACGCTGGAAGCCAACATTTTTGTAAACTGAATGTCTGTGTTTGGAGTCTAAATGAAACGTGAGACGT
Source organism: Ptychadena robeensis (assembly GCA_036250615.1). NCBI lineage: Eukaryota > Metazoa > Chordata > Amphibia > Anura > Ptychadenidae > Ptychadena > Ptychadena robeensis. The sequence continues at coordinate 62,374,466 of CM070039.1, forward strand.
AAGGTGCCCATACACGGGCATATTCTCCCTCGATAGATGAGGGACGTGATGTCATCACTCTGCAGCCGGCCCCTCAGAGGATCGTCCGACACTCCTGGACATTACTTTGCATCCGGACTGCCATACCCATGCAAAGTAATAGGATCGGACGGGAATTTACTGCCATGTAGGATCACCATACAATTTGACATGCAGGAGGATCCTGGTCGATCCGACCAGGGGAGTGCACATGATTTGCAGCGGGAACGCGCACGGCGGTCGAACGGCCAACAAATCAGGCAGAAATCGGCCCATGCATGGCTACCTTTAGAGACCTCAGCAATGAACACAGATCCATACACACCCACTTTCTGAAGCAGTCACTCAATAGATCAATAAAACTATCCAATTAGTTTGCTGTCAGTCTGTTGTCATAGAAGTAAAAACTCAATATAATATTTATTCATATAAAATATAAGCTTTTTACATGTTTACCATTTCTACTTTAGGAAAAAGTTTTTTGTTTACAGAGCTCAACAGCTCAAGTAGGGGAAAAATAACAATTTAAACACCTTGATTATAAATGTTTTAATGATTCCTTACCTGTTGTGTATTGTTTTAAATAAAGTGCAATTTATGGGAATCTACTGGGCTCATTTACACGCCCATTGAGCCCAGCTGTTCGGTGGACACATATGAGGAATTTACCTGGAAGTTCTCTGGCTTTTGCCGACAGGCCTGTCATGGGGCCCATTATCTAAATTACCCCCAAGCTCCTGCACAAGACAGCAGCCTGGAAAGCGACTCTGTAAATCTATCTTAACATAAGCCAGAGCAGCTTTGGCAGCACAACAGGATTTTATTGTTTGGCCTTTTGTAACCTTTTGGTAAATATATTCACTATGGCGGTCACCAAGACTATAACTTCTATCTCAGATGGTTTTCTTTAAGGACCTTTCATATAAGCTCCATGGGTTTCTCAAAGTCTTCTCTCTCTTGGGATGACCAACTCTACTGACCTTAATCAGTACATGGAATAGGGATATAATTCTCCAGTGTGCAATTAGCACGCAAGAGTCAATGAGCAATTGACACCCTCCAAAAAAAAAGGTGTCTTCTGCCACCCCTCCATTCTTGTGCTGCAGCCTCCATCACACTCCTGGAAGCGTTGTACCCATTAAGCATTGTACTTCTGTCCTCTGACCCATACATACCATAATGACTTATGGGTTCAGAGGAAGAGGAATGGCTTGTAGCAGAGAATACATGCATCTGGTAAATTAAAGTGTCATCTGCAAGGTGAATATACTTACCCACACTTTCCTTCCATGGAATTGAAAGTGTCTCTTTTAGCAACCATAACATTTGTAGGTATTACAGCAGTTCACGTAAACAGACCTGATGATATACAGACCTAGATAAGGTGGAAGGGTGAGGCTCTGGATCAGCTCATTTATACCATCTTCTATAAAAGTAAAGCAATCTTAACTGCTCCCTTGTAACATACCTATCCCAGTCCCTGCGTCACAGAAAGAGGAGTCAGAACCTCTTAAAATTGATCTACAGATAAAAAATGAGAATAGTAAACTGTCATAAAAAGTTATTAGACTGAAATGTCAAAAAAGCTCATCTAAAAATAGACCATGGGTGTATCTGGTGTCACGACTAAAGGAATTGGCACATGAGTTCATAGAGTCAAGCACTGCTCCCCCTGAGGGCAAATTCACATCTATTCCACATCCCTTCCCCCACAAATAGGATTGGGCTGTGTCAGGTTTGCATCAAAAATCTAAATATAGCTTCATAGTTTACTGCAGCAAAAAAAAACTGTTATTGTTGAGAACTGGCACTGTGTTCATCCGCTTGGACATTCACATCCAGCCATACAGGATGGATACCATTGTCAAAGGACAGAATAGGGAGGGTGATTGGGGCCTATTCGTAGGATAGAATGGAAACCTGTTCTGCTGAGCTCCTCTGAGCCATGGCACAAGTTCCCATATAACTGTATAAAAATTGAAAAGTAAGGTAGACCCTGCAGTCAACCTTGGTACACATGGGTTGTGTTTAGTTCTTTGATTAAAAGATTTAAACAACGTGAGCGTGCCTTTTGTGGAAAATGTTAACCTTTAACACTCCACTACAAGAGCAATATAGCAAGAAGACACTGTGTCATTATCACACAACCTGATTAACAAACACAACTTCCCATTCATCCATTTCAGGTCCCCATGTAGGACTAATGACATTACTCAGGCATAACAGCTTCTTTAATTCCCCAAACACAGAGGTATTTCTACCAGCTTTATTTTAGAATAGAAGAAAGCATGAGATGTAAAGCCAAGCATGTCTAGGTCCACATGTAAGTTTAAAAAAAACCTTTAACTGTACCAAACGGGCAAGGTGACAGAGAGTCTAACAGTTTTTCTCCATAATAACTGAAAGTTGCACTATAACAAAGTCCTTGTGGAACAATCTTAAGCCCCCTTGACATTCAGGAGAATGGACATCAAGATTAGTTAGGGAGGGTTACCACTGCATTACAAGTATACGCCTAGCATAACTCCGCTTTGGTGGGAACCCAAATGGCACATCAAAGAAAAAAAACATGCTCCATCACATACAATGGCCTGAGCTGGATAAGATCTTCAGGTTGGATTTAGGCCAGTTCTGCCAGAGATCTGGGAGATAGCCAATATGCCTGTTCGCCATTGACTATTATCAGTGTGAAGTTTGGGGGCACCACCCAATCCTGGGCGGAATGGGAGGCCTCTTCTCTTTAGCCAAATCTGTCTCTAAATGAAGAGGGAATAAGATGCCTTGGAAAGGATTTAAGCATTTTTACCCCTAAAAAAATATATATATTGCAGCTTACCGGTCCTTGATTGACATGATGTCATTCATTTTCTCAGACTTTGTGCCCCACCTGCCAGCAACACACAACTAACAGGAAAACTGGAATAGCAGGAAAGGTATTTTGAAACATATTTTTCTTTTGTTTTCACCCATTCTTCAGTATTCAGTATAGGTTTAGGTGCAAAACTGATCAAATGTATTTGCCAAACACACCATTTTGTCATATTTTGTTATTATATATTCACTCTGCCTTTTCATTAGCTGAACTTAATGTAAAACTATAAAAAAAATCCAAACCCTATCCTATTCTTATAGTTCACAACTCTTGCCAGCACAGCTGACTGCTTTTTCCATGAACCCACATAGAGCTTAAAGACAAATTAAATGTTGTATATAGAAAAAAATTAAATGTTTCCCCCGCACAAGACATATATGCCTATTTTCAAGCTTCAGGTTTTAACATTAGAATCCTGAGATTGACTATGTATGAGAAAAGACTACATCAGTACTGCCAGGTAGATCTGCAGTGAGATTTGATCAATTCCTTACACTGTATATAGCTTACTCAGAAGAAAGAAGTTTTGCCTCTCTTAAGTTGGGAATCTAGAATTTCAAAGCCATATACAGGTTGAGTTGAGTTTAATGCAGGTAATGACCAAATTAGCTCCTTATATAATTGAACAACATACGGAAACTTGCAGTGTTCCCAGATAATTAGTTTCATTTGCATGGGGAACATAATTCAGCTCATCCTAGATTGCAGAGTCCGAATTGGCAACAGGACCCAGAACTTCACAAGCTTGTCAATTAAACTGACTAAACATCATGGAGAGAGGAAGAGGAAAATCGCTTGTGCCGTTGAAATAAAAATTGACTTGTGAAGATAGGATCCGGCTAAACAGGAAAAATTAAGTTTTACCAGCTGCTGTTGTAACAGCTTATCTATAAAATATGTTTCTTCTACACAAGCAATTCTCAGTTTTGGTAGCTACAACCTTACTATATAAACACTTCCTCAACAGGTATGAGACTTCCTTTTATGAGGATGAAACTATATATACTCAGCTTTAAAATAAAAACAAATCTTCCTTAACGGACAAAGTAGCAAGGTCACTTAAGTTATGTAGCTGAAGATCCAGCCAGCAATAAAGCTTACTGTTGTAGGCTGACAACACTGAGCCAATAAGCAGCAATGTTGTCACCCTTCCATGCAAGCTCTTTATTTGACTGCTGAGCATAGCAAGGGCAGGGTAACAATAACAAAACATTTGCCACTCATATCCTTTTAACATTCAAAGTATATTCCAAGCGGACAACAAGCCTCCCGATAGAATGAAGAACAATGTAAAAAAAAAAGCCTTCATACCTCAGGGAGCTGATTAATAAGGAGGATCTTTGGAAACAGACATGGGTGTCACGGCACATAGAACAGTAACAATTATTCTAGTGCTAATCACTTTAAGGGAGACCAGCGCCAGGAAAACTGATCCAACTACCGCTAAATAACTAGACCATAGTGTGAGGCTGGGGACAGTTCACAGAGACACTAGGGAATAAAATGATGCTTTCACGGCTACACCTTGCTTCACAAGCATAATCAGGATTCTTCAACTAAAGTAAAAACAGTAGTCAAAAGGTCAACAACGTATGACTATTATATTTCAGATTGACTGAAGTTGGATTTATGTAAACTTGGTGTAAATCAATTTCTGTAGCCCATTATTACTGAATTCCTATTAAGACTAAAGTTACTGTCTCTTTAAAGTCCTCCACAAAACACTATGCCCATCTTACTTACTTGCATTTCCATTTCTCTGTAGTCCTAAGCTCAAATAACCCCTAGGACACACAGGACTCATGATGTCAACTCTCAGTTAGTGTTTCAAGATGTAGCAATGGACCATTCAGTCCCAAGCACAATATCATGGAGAGTTATGCTCTCCAATAACCCCATACAATCCAAGATTTTTGTAGTTTCCCCAACTTTGGAACAGATGGGCAGGAGAACATGAAAAGTGGATTGGCTTGAAAGAGTCTTTGTACATAAAGGATTAAAAAAGTAATTGCTGACTTTAATAGGCTAGTAGTCTGGCTGTTACAGACACCACTAACATACCACCCATACTATTTAGGGTCTACATGAGTTGAAGAAACCAATAAGCTGGACATGGCTTTGGGCAAGTGAAAAAATGGGATCTACTAACAAAGGTTAATGGCATCTCACATCTGACAGCTCCCTAGCTAATCTCCGTGCCGGGAGAGCTGGCGGGAAGCCAAGGTGCGACCCCTGGCAGCCGAGTGGTCCGAAAAATATGGTATTTATTCCAGGAAATATTTAAACACTTGCTATGATGTTAGCCATCAAGGTATTCTGTGTTTTTGCTAGCATTTATTATGGACCTCTGCAAACAATGTGGTCTCCTCTACATTGTATAAGACAGAAACAAAAGGGTGTAAGCTTCTGTTGTGATAGGAGTTAACTGTTCTTTGTAGACTCCTACAAATATATCAATACTATGTTTAACCAACAAATCAAAGTCTGCCAATTGGATATTAGATAACGTCAAATCACAAGAGGTCCTGACATTCGGCGCTTTGGTGCCATGTTCTTTCACGGGTGTTAAAGGGGTGAAGGGAACTTGACCTCTTGGCTTAGCTAGAGGCCACATACTTTTGCTTAGACCTGGCAGGACCTCTGCTAGTGATAAGCCACATGTTTGACATTTTCCACAGTTTGAGTAGAGAATCAAAAGGCTTCACTTTTTTTCCCATTTTAATTAGCTCTGAAGCCGGCATTCCCTGCAGAAATACCTCCATACCCCAGAGACATTGTGTGTAGGTTGGGGAGGGGTATGGCGTGTGTAATGCTATGACATTCTACATATGCACTCATTATATGTGTCTCACCGGTGATTATTTTACTACACTGAATTAAACCTACAGATGAAAGTACTAAAAATATATCTAGAACCTTAATAAGAAGCAGATCACACTTTCAGGTTTGCTCCCATTTTGCATAAGCTGAACTTAAAGATCTGAAACATTTTCTACATACACAAAAGTCTGTGGCATTGTGCTGTGTGATCAAACTGCACATTTCAGAGTGTCCTTTTATTGTGGGCAATCTAAGACACACATGTGCAATATTCATGCTGTCTAATCAGCACCTTGATATGACACACCTGTGAGGTGGGATGTATTATCTCCGCAAAGGAGAAGTGCCCACTTACACATATTGAGACAGTGTGAACATTTGAGAGCAATGGGTCTTTTGTTTATGTAGAAAATGTTTCAGATATACGAGATCTCTAACAAAATCGGTCGAAAGACAACCAGACATTTTATTTTGGGGTAGATCACTGTTACTTTGGATGGGGACCCTCGTCGGCTAGGCCAGTGGTTCCCAAACTGGGGGCACAAAGGTATTCCAGGGGGGCGCTGGCCCTCATTCTTAACCTGTGTTTAAATGGGGCGGGGAGGCTCTATAATGTCCCTAAATAGAAAAGAAGGGGCCCTGCAAGGAAAGTTTGGGAACCACTGGGCTAGGCAATCCCATGTTATGATTGCATCGTGGCTAGCTTTAGAATTTATAACCTAGATAAATCACATGACCTACATGTCCGCACAAAGGTTTGTGGGCCTGTGACCAAGGACCAACATGACCTGAAGGACAATGTTAGAAGTCCCAACACAGAGGTCACCAACCATTCCTACATTTTCATTAGTCATCAAATTATAAACTTTAATTTGACCCATACCCTAGCAGGGTTTTGCTTGGACTAAAATGTTTTTTAAATCACAAAAATCTTACGGTAGGCATACACACAGCAACGTTTGCTAGATCTTCGATGAAGAATTACAAACTATGTGTCCCCCCCCCCCCCCTATGGAAAATATTTGGACTGACATCCTGTACCTATTTTATCTCACATGAAAAGCTGACATATTCCCTTATACTTACATTTACAGTAGGATGTTTAATTAGTCAAGGTGAGTGGCAAAGAAAGATTTCTGTTGTTGCTGACGCAGGGTGCTTTGAGAACTCATTGTAACATGGGTTTATGGTAAACAAACCTAAAAACTACACTTTCAAATATGTCAACATTCTATCAAATGGACCCAAAACCATTTTAGTATACATTCAGGCAATGGTATGAGTTCTTTCTGGTTAAGCGAACCTCTTGTAGTTCAAGAGCAAAACAATCCATCTGTACACATTTTCCTACTTCTGTCATTTGGATGTTCCCAAAACTGGTCCCCAAAAAAATGTTGCTGTATTTAGTTAATAGAAAATCTGAAAACAATTGACCCAGATAACGTCAGCTCAACAACACAAATCTCAATCTAGTTTACAAATTCCCCCCAGTTTGAACTCCAGGCTATCTGCTCTGTTTTATGTCAAAAGAACATTTCCACTGCTCCGACCTAGTGGTTTTTTTTATGCCTGAGTACCAAATCCCTGACAACAAGGCTCCAGAGTAAGTCTGAGAATCAGGAAATGGGGGAGGGGCAGAGGAAACAGACCCCCAACAGAAAACCCTTGGGCCCCTGGGATACTCTAAACACAACTAGAGGAGTGCTGTAGTTTGTACGCACAACAGGTAGCATTTCTGAATTTTGTAAAACAAGGCCCTTGAACTAGAGAACAACTCATGACAATGCCAATAGCAACATCATGTTTGTGACTCAATGGAAGAACAACAAGGGATATCTGACTGCTACAGTCAATAATCATAGCTCACATTCAATCATAAACCCTCCAATATGGTGCAGCCAACAAAACTATTGATTTTATAAAAGTTATTCTCCCAAACGTAACATACGTCTCTCAGCATAAGCAGTCTCATCTCTTAATCATTGTACCAGAATAAAGTATTTGATGTCACAGCATCGCAACAGAAAAGCATTTCTTTTACCTGGGCTACCACAAATGTAAGTAAACAACTAACTACAAAGTTTGAAAAAAGCCAATAAAAGTTTAAGCACATAACGCTTGGTGTGAACAGTGACAAGGCAGCTAAGAGAATGAAATAAGGATTACCACATATGCCCCAAATGCATATAGATGTTAATGAATGACATATAACATATAACAGAAATGCCATGAGAATCATATAAAGTACCTGTTTTCCATTCTCTATGTTGTGGTTGTTCTGAAGTTGGTCTTCGATAGTGGTGTCATTCTTGGTCTTCCAAACCTCGCCATTGTTGTTGCTCACAGAGGGGGATGAAGGGGCGCTTGAGTTGGGTTGAGACTCCGGAGGAGAACTGGACTGTGAAAGCCGCCGATATTCATCAGCCTCTCTGTCGATAACCAGCAACCGTGTCTCGTTTTCTATGGCTTTAATACGTTGGACCACCTGGGCGAGAGACAGCAAAGCTACTTAGTAAACCACAGATAACAAATAAAGGGAAAAACATTACTGCTAATTTTTTTATTTAAATCAGTTAGTTCTGATAATAGTTACTTCAGATTTGGGTACAAACAGTCAAGATCACCCCAAAATTTGCTTCCCATTACCTCCAGCCATTTTTAAGAGATCCAACCTTCTGTTGGGTTCTTGGCTGTAAAATCCTGGTGATCAACTGCTGACCAAAAAATGGCCCTTCACAACTTACTATACAAGGGTGTCTGAACCAAGTTAGGGGGCCCATTAATTTGGAAGGTTACTGTCTGATGTTTTGGCTGGACAGCTATGAATCGGTAGTCACCGCTCTATTACGTTGACCAACACATCTATAAAAATTCAGCTTAGAAAGTGAGCATCTTTTGACAGGAACAATTGTTGGGAAATCAACACTAGAGTCCCACAGTTAGCAGCCATGTTGTTTCCACTTGTATATTTGAAGTATTAATCAATGCATTGCCATATTTTTCTTTTTTCTAGCAGATGTTTTGCTAGTCATCTAACTTACTTTTTGCATCCACTGAATACAACGGACTAGCAAAATCTTCTCAAGAACACTCAATCAAGTCCAGTTGCTTTGACTTACTACTGCATATATACTATGACCTGGGTGTATGACGAGAACTCCATATTGATGTCTCATTCTTAGAGAATTCCTGCAAATATTTAGACATTCTTGTTACAAGAAGCAGAACCATATCATTCACTGTTGTCAGTGCTATAACTGGCCATTTAAAGTTCCACCAGTAGTGGAGTAGTATGCTGTGAGTGAATGTCCTTGTTTACACAACTGCAAAGGTTTATTCCCTTGAGGACCATGGAAGTTAGTACACCCATATTTATTTATGGAAATCGCTTTACTCTGGACAATGATCATTGTTCTTGATTTTTGGGCAGGTGGCCCGCAATGTACTCATTCCCAGTACTCATAAAGAAAGCCGGAGGAAGGTTGATAGTTTTAAAGAAAAATAGTTTTGTGTTTTCTGCTCATTTATGAAATTAAGTTTGCTGACATTTTGCCCGCACCCCCTCAACATGCCTAAAGCTGGCCATACACCTTCAGATTTCTCTGTCAGATTTCCTTCAGATCAGATCAGATCTACCAACAACCATGTAGTATAGTGTCCTCCCTGATAGAATACATAGTGATTGGAAGGTGTAGAAAGGTCCTCATATTACATGGTTTTGGTAAAACAAAATCTGATCTGAAGGAAATCTGACAGAGAAATCTGAAGGTGTATGGCCAGCTTTAGACCTTTAATGTTATTTAACATGTAGTGATACTATTACTTGTTCACTGTGTTTCCCTATGCAACAAAGGCTGTACATAGAATTATGGACACTGAAAGCTGTAGCAACACTAAGGGCTTATTTCCACATACGTTGGGACCCCCTCCGCTAAGCGTATTGCTTCGTAGATGCTGTGTTTACACATCTGCTGATGCAGAGGCTCAACGTACTCGACTACATTGAGCCTTTCATCAGCGAAACGGCTCAGCGCAGTGAAGACAAAGCATCCGCCGAGCAGTTAAGTCTTTGTGATACGTCAGGATCCGCGCCAAGCAATACGCTTAGCGGAGGGGTCCAGACGTATAATAGAAACATACCCTAATATTAATTGTTGACTCTCCAGCATTGGATACAAAGGGTGAGCTATTGACAGAGGGAAGGGCTGAAAGCTACTTCCAGGAAATAAGGATGGATTTAATGGACTTTATTATTATTATTTTCATTTATTTTTATAGCGCCAACATGGGTTGGGAAACAGAGTATACAATAGGTGGGGGGAGGACTTGATGCAATTTTTATGAATTTTTTATAACAGCAGCCACTGACCCAAACTGGAGATCTGCTTTAACTATATTTAAAAATAGTTCTTTTTAATAGTTAAACCCTCCTTTAACTTATCAGAGCCTATCAGCACAAGGTTATTGTTGACACAAGCCAACAGTGACACGATCTTCATTTGTCGAAATATTTCAACACATGTCTTAGCTGCCCAGAGAACAGCTATGTCCCCATCCCTCTCAATGCCCGATTATGTCTATACAATGAGGATTAGACATCTGAGAATGTCAGGTGGGCTGTGCCAACTGGGCAAGTTCTAAACAATGCCAGAGTGTGGCCAACTGTGACACCCGCTGTCGTAATACAATTCAGATCAGAGAATGTGGACATCTGTACACAAGGGTTTTAGGAGGAACTCTAAGGCAACTGAAAAGAATCAAGGTTACATTTTCTGTAGAGCAGGTAGACATTTGTGGATTTGTTCTTATGGAGATGATGCAATTAAGCTGCTGCTTCTCCTTCCCCTGTGCAGTCACAGTTTGTGGGCAGGAGAAGACCTGAAAGTGTTACTTTCAGGAAAGGTGAGAAAATGATGATGGGTAAAAAACAGCTTCTGTATATGTGTAATGCCAGCCTGCATAAATAATCCAAAATGGGTATCATTTATGTATAAACAAAAAAGTTTTAACATAATATTTACACCATATTTACACATTTACAAAAACTAATGCACGTACAAAAAACTTTTGTCTGATTGTCTCATACAACTATTCCTAGCATCTTTTTAGATGTGAATTCTGCATATCTGCTGGAATCTTGGGGGGTGCCTTGTTTTACGGGCTAGTGCCTTTTAAAATGGCAAGTGCTGGTGGATAAGCCTGCCTATATATACTGTATTTATACATACATATATATATATATAATATTGTGATACTAGAATGCCAGTGTAAAAGAATGAGCCCTGAAAGATGTTGTGCATCTAGGTAGGGAAGTAAAAGCAAATCCCTTCTCCATGTGACATAGCAGAAAAATGCCTAAAATGCATTCTTACATGCTCTATTCTATGTATATTCAGCTCCAGATATATCACTTCACTTTAAACCTTATATCTAATACTGCAAAAGTCATAATTAGGCAACATGATTCTAATCCAGATGATCTTTACAAAATTCTCACAGAATGTCTCACAGATTGACTGACAAGTGTCAAGTTCCTCAGGGGAGGGGTTTTATATATAGGGAGGGGTGGTGTAATGCATGGGTGAGTGCGTGTTTTATTCAAAGCCGATAAGCCCCACCAGATGCTCAGAACTTAGAAAGTTCCGGAATTTGTAGACATGCACATAATCTAAAAAAAAAGCCCCAGTAAAGGTCCAGAAAAGGACCTTTACCATCCGATCAGGCAGACCTGGTAAATTCTTTACATTTTCAGCTCTTCAGATGCTATCCCCAAGTTGGAGGCCTCCTCCTAATAAACTTTCATCTTGAGAGCTTTTGTCCTTCAAAGTCGGAAGCCTAACATAATAGTCATGGTTCTTTCAGAACACAGTAACCTTTTCACTTCAAGAAAGAACATAAAGGGAGCAAAAATAACAGAAATTTCAGAGTTAAGCAGAAGAATTACCGCAAAGAAACGAAGGAGAGGAGACAATGGCCGGCACAATGAGACACAGTGATGAGTATAGGACCGAACACAATGTGACACTGATCTCAGCCTCTATGAAAGGACCAGACACAATATGACACTGCCTACTTAACCCCATCACAGACTTTGTTTACAAGAGACGCAGGCCATGACATCAGCAAGGGTAAAGTTATATAGTGCCAGTCAGTTCACCTAGCATCAGGTGCACTGGCTCATGTTAAAGATGAACTGCATGGACAAAAAAATATTTTATTTTGCAGTAGCCCCCCCCCCCCCCCATCCACTACAAGGGTTTACCTTGGAGATTATAGATAAAAAGGTATACAGGTACCTACCTTGCTTCTTAGGCCCTAAGTAGACAGGCCCTCTGTATCCTCCTGTACAATGCATGACTGCTGGTATTGTATGTGAAGACATCATTGACCTTTGACTGGTGACAAATCAAGGGAGGGGGGGGGGGTTAGAAATAGGGCAAACATAGGGGAGGGGAAGATTTTTGGAGATCCCTGGAGTTCAGCTATGTAATGTGTCACTGCAACACTTAAAGGTAAGTGTTACAGTTGCAATGCCTTCTCCTTCTTTTCTCTTCATAAGGATGACACCATATTTGTTCAGGCATCATCTAGGGCAGGGTGGGCAAATGTTTTCACTTATGGGCCACATTGGCTTTTTAAATTCGGGAAAAGAGCCAGACCAAGTGCCTGTAATTGCCATAGGTGTGCCGATTCCATTAATCACTGGCATCACTGCCTGTTGTTGCCATGAGGATGCACCCACAGTGTCATAATCATGCCACTGCATCATCCCCAAGGCACCATTTGAACACCTTTAGGCATTATGTAAACTCACTGCAGAGAATAAGCAGACGGGAGCATCTTTTCAACAATGTGACAAAGGGCCGGAAAAAAAGCTAAGGCCCCCACACACGTACCGAGTGGGGACCGTCAGATCAACGGTGGAGTGCAGCATGATGACGTCATCATGCTGCACTCCGTTGCTCACAGCATCGAGTTATACGGACATGTCCGTTCTCTGAACAACTGAGCTTTGCTGGCACCCCCAAGCAGATTTTGCAGATTTTGCCGCCGACTGAAGGCGTTGGGTGTGTAGGGGGGCTTTAGTTTGCCCACCCCTGATCTAAGGTCACCATCAAATTCCTGGCCTGAGATGCTTACTGAGAGGTGACCCACTCATGCAAATCATGGTGTCTGTGCAGTTCTTTGTTTACAAATATTTTATATTGTGATGTGTCAGGAATGTACACAGTTCAGCAGCAGGGAAGCAAGTCATAACCCTATGTGATGCCTAAACATATATGGGCCTGTCCTCCTGGAGATGCATTATGGGGGGAGGTTCATGTGATCTCTGAAGGAGATAGTACAAGCATTTACTATCACATTAAAAAAATATCTTATGCTAGGCATACACATGCCGATAAGCGGGCGATTTTTAATCTGACCGACGGGCGTGCGCGCTCTCGCCGTCGGTCAGGTTAAAAATCGGCCGCTAATCGGCATGTCTTCACATGGGGCGACAGATCCCTGTCGCCCCACTTCTCGGCCGGCCAGAGAACGGATATGTCCGATCTTCTCTGGCCGATGGGAGCCGATGAAAGCCGATGCCATAAGCTGCAATGAAGCGTCGTCTTCATCACAGCTTATGGCCGGCACACAAAGGGTGCCAGGCCGATTGAAGGGGTCCCAGAATGCAACGGGAGGCTAACGTGAGCCTCCCGGAAAGATATTGGAGGAAGATATCGGCTAAGGTCGGTATGTGTATGCCTAGCATAACTGATGCTCTGTGCACTTTAATGAAGAGCAGAGAATGTGTGATGTGATGCTGTCAATAATACATGCATGCCTATGTGTATAGACACGGTGCTCTTATGTTACCAGCATTCTGTAATTTATGAACATAATAAACACAAGTGACAGTCACACAGATAGTTATGCAGATGAGGGATTGCAGCCAGATGTTGTAGCCTACAATTCAATCATCTCCAGCATTAGTGTATTAATTCAATTGGAATGGAAGAAGTAGAGTAGGTCCATGAGACACAACATCTCAAAACTGACAGATAATGAATGCACTACAAAAGCTGAATGGCAAAAGCTGAAAAACGTTTATAACTGCTCTCACTGTAGATAGTAAATGCTTCAATAATGGTGATATTGGAGGTTCATTGGTGGTCTCCTAGTGGTAAACTTATAATACAACATACACAAACATGCTTGCCATTTTAACATGTTTTAAACAATGTATTTTACCTGGTGGCAGTGAATAAGTTAAACAGCATTGAAAATAGTTTCCAATGCTGTACAAGATGTTTTGAATCCTCTAAAGGGGTTCTCCAGAGACATGTGCCATCTCAGGAGTTTAGCTCAAGTCTAATCCCAGAGTCTATTGAATGAACAATCGTCATGAGACGATAAAATAATAAACACTTCCCAGAAAACATAGCTGCTACTCACAAGCATAGACTGACAAAGGGGGAAGTTAGGCCTCATATAAATACTAGATCTTCTTTTGCCAAGATTGTTGTTCCTTATAAAGATGATGTCCACCAAGTCCACCATAATCGCACAACTGACTCCCCTCTCCATAAAACCAAGCGTAAAAGGATCCCGAAAAAGGCGTTTCAGGTAAGCATGTGTAAGAGGCCTTAGCCCAACAGCAGTTGGAGAACTGGGAGATCCAAGCGTCTGACTTGCAGCTGTAGGTGATACCTCTCAGGGCTTCCAACATCTTTCCGGAGAGTCTCACATAAATAATAAGGAACAAATGTTGATCTTTCAGAAACAGCCAGTTACTAATTAGGTCATTGGTAGGTCTGAACTCAACAGGAAATTTTGCTCTAGTTTTCGGCAATGCAAGACCAGAAATCATTTGTCATGGATTAGGCCATCAATCATGCCAAGCTGACAACTGACAAAAATAATAGAATCAAAACAATTAATTATAAATCAGATGCCAAAGTCCAAATCTGCATTTCAGATCCTTCAGAAATGCTTCACAAATGCACCAGAAGCAAAACACAAACATCTGTATAAACACTGGAATGCATCTCGCCATGTTGAACCTTCTGATTTCACATACTCAAACTTCCTGATCTAACATGTTTATATTTCCAGATGTAACCATGTTCTTAGGCTGCTCATAAAATAAACAATGAAGAGCTGATTTAACCATTTTCAATAATCTGATTTGACTAGGGCTTCATTCAGACAGTCATTTTCAAAGCACGACACAGCACTGTAGCGCGTAGTTTTGGCACACAATGTCTGAGAGATTAAGGCTCTCCCTATGTGCAAGAAGCCAAAAATTGCTCACAGAACAGGGGTCAGGGGTCGTGGTTTTCAGGCAACTGGCTGTGGCAACTATGCATTTCTGTACAAATTAGCTCATAAATGAATCTAAATATCTGTTAGGGCACTTCCTGTCATGAGGTAACAACTGTCTGCCAAGTGTGCTCCTAGTATGCTCAGGCATGGTCCTGATATAGATGCTAGGAGTTATTACATTAATATTTCGAGATATTTCTATTATACTTTGTTGCCAGGTTAAAAGTTACCCCACCCTGACCAGAGCCTCTTTAAAGAGTAGATACCAATGACCCAACATGTGCCTGGTGCAATCGATCTACTTATTATGATATTATAACTGGTGCTGTCTTCGGAACCTGAGAGAAACTTGCTTCTCTACAGCCAGTGAAAGGCGTCCAGGTCATCTAGAAAGTCCCCAAGGGATCTTCTCACTCTACAGTACAGAAGAGGGAACAGTAAGGTCATTGCACACTATGTGAGTGCAGATGATGATTAGTTTATTAGGAGTGGAGGAGTAAAGTGTCAGAAGAAGTACCCTAATGTCCTTCATTTTCAAACGTGTGTTGGCCACAGCAACCAGATTCCAACCGCTTTTGGAAATGAATGTGATTGACTGCTGAGGGCAGTCCTCACTCCTTTGTCCAGCTTTTATAATTATATAACATTTTTAGACTTCAGGAACTCCTTATGAATCCACTCGTCTATTTCATGCACCTTGCACTGGGGATGGGCTTTAAGCAAATACGAAAAAAAAAGATGAAAAAGAAACACAAGAAAGTAAATATTTCTAAAATTACCCTCTATTTATAGTTATTTATTCAGAAACGATAACTCACTGTGACAACTTTATTTCACATATAAATATTAGTAGAGAGCTGAAGACCGTACTGTTTGCATTTGATAACATTTAGAGGCCCAGACTACCCACATGAGATAGCAGTCTGAAGAAACATGCAGATTACAAGTCCATCAGATATCTGCAAAGGAAAATGAAACTTGAAAAGTGATCACAGAAACAGATTTATCAAAGTCAATAGCAGTGGAGCTACAAAACAGGCCAGGCCTGAAAAACATAAACTTCTCAGGGATAACTGAAAATCTATACTGGTTTCCTAAACTCCAACAGATTCACTGGTCTATAGAGGTTACATATAGAGGTTCATGGTAGGGGTATACACAGAGTAATAAGTATAGTAGTGCCTGGTAGGGGTATATACAGAGTAATAAGTATATAAGTTTATGGTAGGGGTATATAGAGTAATAAGTATAGAAGTTTGTGGTAAGGGTATACACAGAGTAATAAGTATAGCAGTACCTGGTAGGGGTATATACAAAGTAATAAGTATAGAAGTTCATGGTAGGGGTATACACTGGTAATAAGTATAGAAGTTTATGGTAGGGGTATACACAGAGTAATAAGTATAGTAGTACCTGGTAGAGGTATACACAGAGTAATAGGTATAGTAGTACCTCGTAGGGGTATACACAGAGTAATAAGTATAGTAGTACCTGGTAGGGGTATACACAGAGTAATAAGTATAGTAGAACCTGGTAGGGGTATACACAGAGTAATAAGTATAGTAGTACCTGGTAGGCGTATACACTGGTAATAAGTATAGAAGTTTATGGTAGGGGTATATAGAGTAATAAGTATAGAAGTTTGTGGTAAGGGTATACACAGAATAATAAGTATAGCAGTACCTGGTAGGGGTATATACAGAGTAATAAGTATAGTAGTACCTGGTAGGGGTATACACTGGTAATAAGTACAGTAGTACCTGGTAGGGGTATACACTGGGTAATAAGTACAGTAGTACCTGGTAGGGGTATATACAGAGTAATAAGTATAGTAGTACCTGGTAGGGGTATACACAGAGTAATAAGTACAGTAGTACCTGGTAGGCGTATACACTGGTAATAAGTATAGAAGTTTATGGTAGGGGTATACACTGTGTAATAAGTACAGTAGTACCTGGTAGGGGTATACACAGAGTAATAAGAATAGTAGTACCTGGTAGGGGTATATACTGGGTATAGTCGTACCTGGTGATGGGTCTCTTTCTCCACGTTGACCCCGTTGACTTCCAGCACCCGGTCCCCGGCATTTAGTCCAGCTACCTCGGCCGGTGACCCCGGCTCCACTTTACGGATAAACTGGCCGCTCTTGTTCTTCTCGCCGTGCAGGTGAAAGCCATAGCCCTGCTCCCCTCTCAGAATGTGGCAGAGTCGGGGTTCGGGGTGTCCCTGGGACATGGTGGGGTGACTGGCAGAGACAGCGGTAAAGGGACAGTCAGTGGGGCACGGGGCACATAGCGGGCAGCTGCGGGCACGGCTCGTGTGTCGGTCGGGCACGGATCTGGGTATACAGCGCTCCTCCTCCCGCCGCGCTCTCTGGATTGTGTTTCACTTGCAAACAAGGAAAAGTCACAAAGATGCTTCTCTGGCACCTCCCTCCGATCCGGGCTGGAAGATTCCAGACTGGGGGGTCAGAGCCCGGAGACGACACACATCTGGGGGAGAGCACCGAGTGTAGGGCTCTCTCTGTACAGAGGAGGCACCAGGCAGGCAGGACGCTGCACAGGAGGTGTGTGCAACAGGCAGGACACTGCACAGGAGGTGTGTGCAACAGGCAGCACTTCATCTGGGGGCTGTGCTACACGCAGCACTTCATATGGGGGCTGTGCTACAGGCAGGACACTAACCAGGAGGTGTGCAACATGCATGACACTGCAAAGAGGAGTGTGCAGCAGGCAGGACACTGCAAAGAGGGGGGTGCAACAGGCAGGACACTGCAGAGAGGGGTATGCAACAGACAGGACACTGCAGAGAGGGGTGTGCAACA
>CM070039.1:62410253-62424231 GCA_036250615.1 Ptychadena robeensis
GTTCGCCTGCCCATTGAAGTCTATGGGGTTTGCCGGGTTCGCGGACATTTGCGGAGGTTCCCGTTCGCCATTCGCGAACATCAAATTCCGGGTTCGCGCCATCACTAGGTATAATGGTATAACTGGAGATTGTCAAATTTATGTCAAAGTACGGTACTGTACATGTTGCCATTCATTGTCCCACTTTGATCCTAATTTATAGACAAACTTCATGTGTCTTATTCCGACATCCCTTCTCTTAACCTCCAGCAATTTTGGTGATGATACCTTGTTCCAGGGCTCTGAAATTCACACATAAATCCGCCAGTTGAATAAAAAACAAAAGTTAAATTTTTTTTGAAAATAGACATACAAGTCCTGCCTGCATTGCTGCAGAGTTGAATGGGTTGAGGGTCAGCCTGTTGGTGCTCAGACCATATGATCCACATTGCAGCAAATTGGTCTGCATGGCTGTCCTCCCAGGAGAAAGTCTCTACTATAGATGATGCACAAGAAAGCCCCATAGTTTACTGAAGACAAGCAGACCAAAGACACGGATTATTGGAAACATGTCCTGTGGTCTGATGAGACCAAGATTAACCTATTTAGTTAAGATGGCGTCAAGCATGTGTGGTGGCAACCAGGTGAGGAGTACACAGACAATTATGTGCCTTGCCTACAGTAAAGCATAGTGGTGGTCATAATTTCAGCTGCATGAGTGTTGCGGGTACTGAAGAGCTACAGTTTATTGAGGAAGCCATGAATGCCAACATGTACTGTGACATATTAAAGCAGAGCATGATCCCCTTGCTTCAGAAACAGGGCCATAGGGCAGTATTCCAACATGATAATCAAACACATGTTTGAGAAACTGTAGGTAAAGGTGCTGGTCTGGTCAAGCATGTCTCCACACCAAACCCCTATAAATAGAAGATGAAAGAGCTCAAGGTCGTTATTTTCCACCAGCTGTGTTTGTCATCATCAAGGAGTGGAAGAGGATTCCAGTAGCTACGTGAAGCTCTAGTGAAATTCATGCCCAAGATAGTTAAAGCAGTGCTGGGGAATAATCGTAGCCACACAAAATATTGATACTGTGCACAATTTGGAAATGTTTTACTTAGGAGTGTGTGCTCACTTTTCTTGCAAGAGGTTTAGAAATTAACACCTATGTGTCGAGTTATTTCGAGGTGGAAGCAAGCAGCCACTTTTATTTATATAAGCTGTACACTGTCTTCTTTACATTGTGTCACAGGGTCATATCTCCATATCTCCATGTAATGTTATTAAAATATTAACTACAATGTGAGAAGCAAGAGACTGTATATATCTTGAATGAAGGCATGTTATTAAAAAAAGTATTGAAGCCAAAGGTTTACCTGAAATGGCAGGCATGCAGCATTACACAAAATGGGGGCCAGCAATGATATTCTTTGGATTTTCTATGGATAGGTTGTTGTTGTCTCAGAAACAGCTCATGGATAGCGGGCGAATCACAGGTTTCTGGTACTGCCTAATGTAGATCCAGCCTAAGTGTGACATGTAGTTAGGATGGACATGTTCTTTAAGTGTACATGGCCAAAGAGCAAACTGATTAACCCCAATGATGCAGCTAATAGGACTGCCTTTTAGACATATGTGATTCCATGGTACCGGCCCTCACTGGCTTTGTAATATAGCCAATGGAAGCATTTGCTCAATATGTTTTGCCAGTAGCAGCCAAGCACATCCTCTTTGTTGATCTCCATCACTCCCCTTAAAAGATAATATGGTTTCCAATGGCAAGGCAGAGTGATCAAGAATTGCACTGGCCAACCATGGCAACCACAAGTCACAGATTAAATTTTTTCTGTAAACTGGATAGCTACTTACTTGCTGCAGCCATCCCCATTGCCTCTTAAGGGGCCTGTGTTTCACTGGCCCACGTAAATTGCCATATCTCTTCTCTGAGGTAAACAAGGCCAATAGAGGGGTGGACTGTTTGCAATAAACTGGTTACCCCACAAAAATAGTACCCAATCGCAGCCTGAAAAACACGGCCAAAAACGTGCCCAAGCGCGCCCTTTATCGATCATCGCTAAAGTGGGTACATCGCCTCACCGCGTTTTTGAAGACGTGCAGGTGGACCGTTCACCCCTGATCACGCCCATAGACATGATTAGAGGCAAAATTTTTAAACGCGCCCCATTCATTCAATCGGGCAATAGAGAATCGGTTGCGGTTTGGCAGGATTACCTGTTCCACTCCCCCACTTCCCAAAAATGCGCCCAATCGTTGAAAAGAATAGGCTAGCGATCACCGTGGGGACATAGCCTAAGGGGAATTCTAGGTGGCTGTTCGGTGTAATTTTGCAGAGAGAGAGAGGCTGTCCTGTCCTATGGGAGCAGACAGGCCTGTCTGCAGAATAAAGGTTAGAGTGGAGTGATAACACGGCGCTTGGACCGGGAACAGGCTTAAGCCCCCCATACACGTTCTGATTATTCTCCCGACCGATTTTTCGTCCGATCCTGTCACCCGATTTACACCTTAAATGTTATGGTCGGTCGGTCGGCTGGCACGAAAAATCGGAATTCGAATTATCACCGATCCATCAGCCCGAACCTATTTATTAACAGCAGATCGACAAAAAATTTACGGACAGGTCCGAAGCGTACATAATTCCGATTCCGATTAATCTCCCGATCGATTAATCTCCCGACCACATTGGTCGGTCGGGCAAAATTCTTACGAAAAATCGGTATGTATGGGGGGCTTTAGTCATGACATCAACAAATGCAGTTCATGGACTGTGAGATTCCTGCGTGTTTGGAAGGAGAGAAGTTTTTCCTGCAATAAAGAAAGAAGGGTTACATAGTTCTTGGTCATTAGAAAAACTGGAACATGGCGCCACCTGCTGGATGGAAACCATAACGTCATCCATTAAGCCAACCTATAGAACTATGGCATTTTTATAATAATAATAACAATAATTATTATTATTATTTTTATTATTATTATTATTGTTGTTGTTGTTATTGTTATATATTTTTTCATAAAGGCCAATATATTTTGTAGTACTGTATAAATAAGGGTTGAAAGACCAACAACCTTACAAGCTATGAATTCACAGTGTGAAAGAGTGTCTATATAGGCACAGCTTTTTTTAATATAAATTTTTCCAGTCACAGTCAACAGTTTAAAAACTATTTATCATATACCATTTGGTTAAACTAAATTTGGTTGTACAAAGGTATTCAAAGTCAGTTTGTGACATGTGTGGTGACATTAACACCCATCATTCTAACAATTAGCAGGGGTGCACATAACTTTTATAGTGAGCTACCAGGAGATGGTGTTTGGTACGCACCCCATATGTAGCAAGTGTAGTCTTCCTTATTAACAAAAGCTAGGCATACATGTGTCGATTCCCATGCAATTTGCTGTCGATCCATCACAACGTGCATGCGTCGACATGAAAGCACAGGCTGATCGATTGCTTGGAAATGGAGAGTACAACAACATTTGCGACTGCGACCAAGAATACAACACCATTTGAACCCCCAGATATCATAACTCAGTAGTGCAATCCTGAAATGTCTAGGGTTATTTAGTAATTATGATTGTAATTACGTTAGTAAATATGATCGTACTTACAATCCTAAACAAATTGAAATACCTGGAAAAAACGTCAGATATTTGTACAATTGAGCAAAATTTACCAACATATCCGATCACTTTTGATCTAATTTTTGTTCGATCGTACCAGGTGTGCGGGAATCGTTTTCCTTATGATTGAATGAAAATATCGAACCCCATATGGGTAGGTTAATGGCTTAAGCTAGGCATGCATGGCTCGATTTTCTGTTCGATTGACTTTAAAAACGATCACTTTAAAATGTTTGATCCCTTTCCTTAGCTTTGTACGCATGCTCCTACAAAATGATTGAAATACAAAGAAAACCGTCAGATACTTGAACAATCAACTGGAATTTTCCAACTTGTCCAATAATTTTTCAATCAATTTTTTTCCGATGTTGATCACTTTTGGTCGATTGATTCAGCTAAAAAGGAATCGATTTTACGTAAAAATCTAGCTGTGTATAGAAACCTTTAGTCTCTGTTGCATAAAATTTTAACATGTTATGCAATGGACACAAACAGAAAGAGCAGTCAGTGATGTTGTCAATGTAAACGAGGGAAAACAGTGTTTACATGTGTATAGAAGTGTTAATGCCTATAGTGCAATAGGTTTAACATGAGAAAAACAACCCCAAATGGATACTGGGCCTTACCTATACAATTGAAACATGACAAATGTCACAGTGCTGTGTGGGTGATCAAGCTCACATAACTGTATTTAAAAAGGCAGACACGTAGCGCGTTACCCATCAGTATATAAATATCAGGGAGCCATGTGTCAGCATGTCATCATTTGCTATAATTACAGCCCATCCATTGTTGACACCCAGGCTTGGGTGTACTTTTATTTAATTACCTTGAAACTAAAATCAATTTGACTTTGTTTCATTCACTGCGTCTCAACACGGTAGATTATATCTCAACTTCCTGATACCAATATAGACATATCAACAAACCAGAGCTGTTTATAAAGAAGTCATTCTGACATTCACCCCACCTTGCATCATCTTATTGGTGAATGTATTGTTACACCTCAGGCATTGATTCACCACCAGTGAATGTTTGGTGAATGTTACATTGATAACTTTAAGGTAGCCATAGACGTGACTTTTCTTTTGTGATCCTTTTTTTTTGTGATTCCAAAGCAATCTACCTTTAGAAGTATGCAAGAAAGACAGCCAATGGTATGCAGAGGGAAACTAAACCAATCAAGTACAGGAGCTGCTCAGTTTAAAGGCCCCCACACACGTTCTGAGCAGGGGCCAACAGACAAGCTACCGAGTGCATCGTGATGAGGTCATCACACTGGCACTCTATCGGCATTGGCCAGAGATTTACGGACATGTTTACGGACATGTCCATTCTCTGGCCGACCAACCTGGGTCCCAAGTTGGCGCCCACGATCTGCAGACGATTTTGCCGCCGACCGATGGCTGCGAGTGCGCATGCACATTGGTCGGTGGCAAAATCGGTGTGGCTCACTACGAGTATGGCAGCCTTAACTCTACATGACTATCTCTAGTGGACAACGACCACCTGTAAAGCACAAGCTGTTGGCTTCTGGATGTTAGAGAGTGCTCCTGCCTGTGTACGGTAGACGAGTACATAGCAAAAATCCAGAAACACAATATATATCAAAAATTTACATAGTCTTTCTTTAGCCAACATAAAATTCAGCTTCAAAGAGACTGCACTACCAGAGTGCACGGCCCATACTACCTAACATTAGGTCCAATGGCAAGATGAGACAATGGTGCACAGAAATAAACCATTTGAAACATATTATTGTGAAATTTCAGTTGGAGGTATTCTATTCTGATTTCAGGAAGACTGTGGTGTATTCAATGGTAAAGGTGACAGGAAGAGTACCTTACATTTCAGGAATCTAAAGCTCCCCATAGACAGGCCGATTCCCGGCCATAGTTGCAGCCGACCAACCGGTGTGCTCGCTCCCACCAAGCACATAAAGGTTGGTCGGCCGCAACTATAAGGGAGCCCACCTTGAGTTTGTTAGAAAAAAAGCCGGCAGGTCGGATCGCACACGGATCCGTCCTGCTGGTTCTTTTTCTGCACGATTCTGCTGCAGGCTGTTAACTCCCCCTCTGAGTTAATTGGCTACAGTCTGACAGGAATCGCATGTGTTAGTGTAACACACGGGATTCCTGTCCTCTCTGTAGCCGACTCCTCACAGCGTGGTGACGTGACCACGCTGTGATGAGTCTGCGAAAAGTCGACCATAGATCAGGACGTCTATGGCCGGCTTTAGAGAATATTATCTTTAAATTTAATGACCTGGCTCTTCTCCAATCACATAATTATTTTCATAAAAATACAGTATATGTCCTCAGCAGCAGGCTGGCATGGTGCCCAATATATTCTACCACCCTTCTATAGAACAGGGTGACACCCTGAGCTGTAAACTCAAAGTAACCCCACTTGGAGAAATGTTGTATCCTTCTTGCCACTCCTTCACATATCCTTTCCTCTGACCCCCCCTAGGGAGCCAGTGTCTGCAGGATGCAATCACCAGGAAGTGACCTCTCCTCCAATACCTAAGCATGTTATCCTCTGTCACAGATTAATTGCGAACATGTTAAGTAACCTATATGTGTAAAGCTAGGCATACACGGCTTGATTTTTAATAGATTCGAGCACAATAGAGCATTGTGCGTGTTTGATGCGTTTGATGTGCTTAAATCTATAAAAAAAATCGAGCCATGTATGCCTTTCTTGTTGGTAAACCCTGTTCATTCAAAAGTGATGGATACTGAACATAACATTGAAAGAGCAGTGATTGGAAATGCTGGTGAATTTTAGTCGACTGTTCAAGTATCTGATGGGTTTTCTAGGCATTTGGATGATGTTGTATCCGATTGTACTATGGAGCTTGTACACAGACCTCAGGAATAGCGTTGATTGCGAAAATTCAAATCACAAATTTCTCTTGCGAATACTGGCACTTCGAGAATTCATGAAAATCTCTAATATAGTGCTTCATAATCGTGAATATTCAGGATTTTTTACATCTGTACCCTGAACTACCTGCATTGCATTCGCAATATGCGCATGTACAAGTGCCGATTTGTACAATAAAGGTAAAAATAACAGGAGAGGACAAATTCTAAAATTTTTAAATATATTGTGACTATAAGGGGAAAAAAAGGCAATGTTGCCTGTGCTGCTCATCACTACTTAGTAAAGGAATTGATCGGTTTTGAATCCATCAAACTGTGTGGTTGTATGATCAATCGATGTTAGACTGACAGTCCATATAAACATTGCACAAGTCAATCATATCCAAGATGAATCCAGCTAAAGTTGATGCGTGTATGCAGGGCCGTTGTCAGGGGGGGACAGAAGGCACTCCCGTCCAAGGTTGGGGCCCGACGGTCAGCATCTATGGGCCCCTGTGGCTGCATGCCCGGCTGCCCGATTGGCCTGGCAACCGGGTTCCCCGGACTGCTGGCAGCCTCTGCTCACTGTGCTCACTTCCAAAAATGGGGCCCCAGGATTTCTGACAGTGGCCCTGTGTGTATGGATAGCTTTAATCTTCAAGTGGACAACTCTGTCTTTGTTCAGGTACCACCCATGGTACTGATTCAAAAATGACACAGATTCACAGATGTTGGACAGATAAGCCCCTGCTGCAGCCTTGTTATGAGCTACACAGTTACAATAAGTCTGATAACTGAAAGTGAGGAGACTAGTCCCCACTGAGCTTGAGGACATGAGGCAAGGTTCACACGGGCATTTTTTGGACTCCACTACATTCTGTATGTGCCTCATTCATTTTGAATGGGTGTGTTCCCTGCGATGTGCGTGATTTTTAGCTTAACATGCTTGTTGGGTGTTTTTTTTTATAAACGCACACCGCATGCATCTAGTGGGAGCTTCTGCAGTAAAACACCATTATTCACTTCAATGGGACCGTTCATATTCAAGAGAACCTATACGGGCTTGTTTCCATTTACGTTGGGACCCCTCCGCTAGCTTGGTGGGAGGTGCCGACGTAGCAGATAGACTTACCTGCTCGGCGCCGAGCCGATCAGCCGATGCAAGGCTGAATGTAGTCGAGTACATATAGCCTGTCCTGACACTGATCTTATGAATTTAGCCATATTCTCAATCTAGCTTAAATTAAGGCCTCTCTATCAGTACAAGGCAATATCACCGAGCCCATTAGGGTTTCTTAAACAATAAGCAATTTCTGACTTTCACAAATAAAAATATACAGGGCTGCACATAAGTAGTACGCTGCTATGCAAAATGGACTTAATGGACATGCGTACATTTATTATCCTTACTAAGCGCATCTGCATACTACACAGAGAAGAAAGAGATGCACGCAGCTTTCCCACTCCTTCCTGATGTGTTAGAAGGAAGCCATGCTTGTGTTGTGTTATGTTGTCTCACTAGTGACATCTGGTGGCTAAAGTTGATATTGCATATTGGGTTGAGCTTAAAGCTTGAACACATTAAACAGCCGTACAAACAACTTCACCTTGTAAAAGTTAAATGTTTTAGATTGCCAAAATTATTTCAGTTTTCATTCTTAAATGTATATAATTTATGTCACTTGGATAACCACAGGGAAACATTAATTACTATAAAAGGTTGCAGAAATGTTAATTACTAATCCAAAAAAAGGTTTGAGGTATGAAATCTGGGGGTTCAAACGTGTTGTACTGTGAGAGTTACACTTTACCCAAAGCCAGCTGTTGACCCATGGATGGAAAAGCTAATCTGAGGATCAATCAAGATCAGGAAGGTGCATGTGAAGAAGATTCTACCATGCAGGAAGCTAATGCAGAGGACAGCAAAGGAGACAGTGAGTAAGAAGGACCATTTTAAAACCATGCTACATATGGGGTGAGTACCACACACCATCTCCTGGTACTCATTCAAGTAGCTCACTAAAAACGTAATGTGCACCCCTTTTTTTTTAGCATATGCTTTTTTATTGAGAAAATTCAGAGGCATTACAGATATATGTCAAAAGTCAGATGTCATATGTCAAAAACAGACGTGTAGGTATAGATGTACATATTATATGATCATCCAAGCCCCTTGCAGAATATTAATACATAGTAAATATTAAACATGAACAAAGCCCAACAAGTCCCACCCTCGCCCCACCCTTAAACAAAATAAAACAAAGATCCCTGAGCTACACATTGTTTAATCCCTAAGCCATACCTCCATCACGACCATAAAATATAATGACATGATGGCCAATGTAATAATAGCGTATATATATGTACTAAGCTTACCTGAAAATAAACAGTGTCTTACATTACACCTACATATTTTTTTCAGTTGTTATCCTTTTTTTCCATTAAGAGGATTATGGCACTGGGGTATCAGGGTGGAGGGATCACTTAAAATGACACGGGGGGATCAGAGGGGGGAATCAAAATGGCACAGGAGACTCAGCGGGGGGGGGGGGGGATTACCATTTAAGTAACCCCTTCTGATCCTCCTGTGTCATTTTGATTGCCCCCTCTGATCCGCCCTGTCCAGAGGGGGTGCCTTATTTTCGGGGGGATGCCTTATATTTCAGCGTGAGGCAAAATTGTAAGGGTGCCTTATTTTCGGGGAAACAGGGTATACAGTGTAGACAGGGGTGACTGTGGAGTCCACTGCTGTTTCATCCCTGTGGTGACAGGAAAAGCAGCACCCAATGCTGTTTGTGGCACTGTTTTTCTGTGTCTTCAGTATGCTAAATCAATGGGTCGGCGGGAGTCCGCCCTTAGGCATGGGCTAACTGCCGCAAGCCACAGGGAAACCCACAAGCAAATGTGCCAGTGCACGTCTTTTTGTCTGTACTTAAAGTGCGTCCAGTGTATTGAATCAGCAGTGGACACATCGCCGTACACTCCCATGTGGCAGGTGCCTCTTAAGCAGCCAGGTTCTTAAGACCACAAATGTCATAGCAAATGTCGCAGCCGAATACACACACAGTCCAGTAATAAAAGGTCAACAGTGCTGTATTAAGGGGATAGCTTTTACTAAACTATGAGGAATATTTAAATGCTTGCTCTGCCAATGAGCCAATAGGCAGGGTACAGTTCAATCCTTATATACAATCCAATGTACAGCAGGGTTATATATACAAGGATACTAAGGCTCTAACCCAGCAGCAAGGTGCTGATGAAGGGGTGGAGAAAAGTCATTTTCCTTGGCTATGGTAATGGGGGAGTACTTCTCTCTCAACCCCTTGCTATTTTGTGAAGCACACACACATACTGATGCTGGTTACTAAAGTCCCTCAGGCCTAGTTGGGAAGGCCCATGGGGAAATTCTGGAGAGGCACAGAGCCCTGGCACTCCTCTTGCAGGCAGATCACAGGAGACCTTGGACTGCTCCTATCAATCTTATTAATAAACTCAGTGACCCGTCAGCACCTTCTCTGTCTTTGAGCAGATTTCACAGAAAGAGATGTCTTTCCAGACATGTAAAGTCACACACATGCACGCACGCACTCTTAACCACTTATCCTGCATTTTTATTTGTAATCAATGATGTTAGAAAGGCCACCATCAAGTTGGGGGAAAGAGAAGCAACTTGTTGTGCATCACAAACCGTGGCAGAAATAAGGAAGGCAATTTATTTTCATTTTCATTTCCACAAATCCAAGCGCATATAAATCTCTGCAAGGGACAATTTAAAATTTTATAGTATTACAATAACATGTATTAATTGTAATTTGTGGCGTATTGATGTGAGTTTACCCTGATTTACAAATCTCTTACATAACTACACTCAATGACCTGGGTGAGTGGTGGTGACTGGACTGAATGAATACCAAGACATTGGTACCTAGTAAGGTAAGGAAAGGTATTTAGTTAGCATATGGTACAATTTATGAAAATACGTTTTTACATTGTCAATTTTATTTGATCATGCCTCCTTTCTTATTTCTGTGTAGGATAATCCAAGTTTAGCCAATCAAAGCAAAACTTATTAATTAGCTGATAAAATTGATTGTGTGCTTCTATTTTGCAAGTGGACATTTCCTAGAAGAACTCACCATGCATATAGCTGATGTATAGAAGAGAGTAAACCTGATTATAGAGTACCGTACTTTTTTCCTATTGGTGCAGGATATTAAACATGTGACTGTGATGTTAAGCTTAGAGAAGGACTTAACTAATTTGACAGTTTATGGTGAGGTCACCTGAAGCCCTTTCTTTAACGTGGCCAATAAAACAATAAAATAGCAAAATTTTCTCTTCAGAACAGATATCTATACCATTACAAAGTGGTTCTTCCTTGGCTACTATCCATAAGTAAGTGCTTTACAGTATATAATAAGTTACAGCAACTATAGAAATAGGTGTGCCTGGAGCCTACATACCGCAGTCAAGCCTAGGTCTAGGTTATATTGGGTTAACTTAGGTGTGCCTTAAGCCCCCCATACACCACATACAATTACCATGCAACTTCTGTACAACCAACTTTTCTTCTACCAAAACCATGTAATAGGAGGACCTTTCTACACCTTCCAATCACTATGTATTCTATCAGGGAGGTCACTATACTACATAGTTGTTGGTAGGTCTCATGAAAGTTGTATGGAGGAATCTGAAGGTGTATGGGGGGCTTAAGACGTTGCGGATAATCTGTAGATTATTTTGAAGTACTCATTTAAAAAGCAACCCGCAGGCCAACGAACATGGGCACCCCTGTTACAGCCAATAGATGAGGGAAGTTGTGGTTAGTTTAACCATTGTTATACTGCATATTATCCACTAGGTGGCTCTTTTCATCCTCCTATGTTCCTATACACAAGCTTAGCTATCATGCAGCTTATGCCTGCCATACACACGCCGATGTGTGCAGGCAGACTACCCCCGATGTCGCTCCGGGAGGCTAACGTGATGACGTCATCACGTTAGCCTCCCATTGCATTCTGGGGCCCCACAATCGGCCAGGCACCCTTTGTGTGCTGGCCATAAGCAGCGATGGAGACGCCGTCTTCATTGCTGCTTATGGCAATCGGCTCCCATCGGCTCAGATTTTCCGACATGTCGGATCTCTGGCCGGCCGAGAAGTGGGGCGACAGGGATCTGTCGCCCCATGTGGGGACATGCCTATAAATGGCCGGATTTTAACCTGACCGACGGCGAGAGCGCGCACGTCCGTCGGTCAGATTAAAATCCGGCCGTTTATCGGTATGTGTATGGCCAGCATTAGTGTAAGAAATGTTTCCACTTTGTTTTGTGATCCGTCGGGAACCCCTATTTTAAGTGAAGTGCTTGGCAGGGGTACCAACTTTACCTGCCCGGCCAATGCTCTGTTCTCACAGTGCTGAGCGGATTCGCTGATTTAATGTACTGCACTACTCTGTGCTCACAGCTCAATGGAGACATAGCCTAAGGGCCTTTTTACACTTTGGTGTGTTGCCTCGCTTTTATGGTGACAACAACATTAATATAGGAAACCTGTTGTATCTCCTAAACACCACTGTGGTAGATGTAGCACAGCAGGATGTGTTAATGCATATTTTTTTCCTGCAAGGGACATGTTGGCATTACTGCAGAGCAGCAAGTGTGAAAGGACCTTTAATCTCCTGAGCTTTAAAGCGATTGTAAACTCAAAATAAAAATACACATACATTACATAGACATAATACTCACCTGCCAGCAATTTACTTCAGTGACCTACCACTTGGTAGGTCCGCTTTAACTTTGAGTGTAGCTCGGGATAAGTTTGTTTCCAAATATTACTCACTCCAAACTACTCTGGGTTACTTACCTGTTCGAGGGGAGCCAGCGGTGTTCCTCAACGTTTGGGTCCTTGCTGATCCATCATCAATGAGGTGGGGGCACACCAGGTTTTGGCACTCTGGGTCCTGGCATCTCTGGTATCATCGATAATGGGAAGGGGGATGTGAAGCAGGGGGGGGGGGGGGTAAACAAAGGGAGGTTTATGTCCCAACAACTGAAAATCTTACATGTGCCAAGTATGTGAACCCCTGTATTAGTAGCTTGTGGCTCCTCCCTTTGCAGCCATTACTCCAACTAAACGTCTCCTGTAACCACTAACCAGTCTCTCACATCTGCTATGGGGAATTTTTTGCCCACTCCTCCTTGCAGAACTCAGCCAGTTTAGAGACGTTGGAGGGACATCTGGCATGTACCAACTTTTTCAGGTCTCTCCACAACATTTCAATTGGGTTAAGGTCCGGACTTTGACTGGGTCCAATCCAGAGTGCGAATCCTCTTTCTCTGAAGCCATTCCTTTGTAACTCTTGCTGGAATGCTTTGGGTCATTGTCTTGTTGCATATCTCTCTCGCCCAGCTTCAACTCCCTGACTGATGGCAGGAGATTCTGGTCGAGAATCTGTGATAACCCGAAGAAATTCATGATTCCTTGGACAATATGAGTCGTCCAGGCCAGCAGCAAAAAGCAGCCCCAGACTTTCACATTTCCACCGCCATACTTCACGGTTGGGAGGAGGTTCTTTCTTCATATGCCGTGTTGATTTTTCTCCAAACATGTCGGTTTTGATTGTGACCAAATAATTCTATTTTAGAATTGTCTGTCCGAGAAGGACTTCCAGAAGGCCTCTGGTTTGTCCAAGTGCTCTTTGGCAAGTTGAAACGGGCAGTTTTGCTTTTTGTGAGAGCAGAGGCTTCCTTCTAGCAAACCCTCCCATGAATGTCATGGCTATTCAATTTTGTCTGATTGTAGACGCATGCACATGTCCCAGATGCTGCCAGAGAGGCCTGCAACTCTCTAGAGGTGATGTGTGAGTTGGCCTTACCTGGTTTATTATTTTTCTGGTGCTTCTGGGTGATATTTTGATGGGCGTCCACTTCTAGGCAAAGTTTGCTGTCATGTTGAAGGCCCCCATTTGTAAATATCTGTCGTACAGTGGATGGATGTGAGCTACCCTCTTCTTCATGTCTGCGATATTCCTTTGCTCTTGGCATTGTTGACATTGTATGGGACCACAGTGGTTCAGTTGGTTTCCTCTCTCTTTTAATTAGTGCAGGCCAAAACATTTTCCAAGGATGTCTCATTTCATTGGTCTGCTTAAGTGATTGATTAAGCACCCAAATGTGTTTCACCTGGTCTTTTACCTGCTGACTTAACCAATGCAGCTGGGGGTTCACTTACTTTTGCACATCCACTAAGTCCATGTTTCATGTAGTTTTGGGCAACTTAAACAAAACCTACTAAACAAGACATGCAAGTGATGAACATATATCTGACATTTCATGAATAAACACTGGTGATGATGAATAGAAGAAAACAACAGAAACATCTACACCACTTGGAGGGTTCACATACTTTCAAGCAGACTGTAATATATATATATATATAATTGAATCACCACCACCATTGTTAAACCCTTAGAAATTCATCAGAATTATCC
>CM070039.1:62425635-62436630 GCA_036250615.1 Ptychadena robeensis
GATTTTGGTGCACTGAGAAAAAAAAATGTAAAGCTGTAATGGCGCCCCCTTTCACTGTGGTGCCCTAAGCAGTTCCTTCAACTGCTTATTAGTAAAAACGGCCCTGATTGAGTTTCTTTGATATTTCAAACATTCCCAAATAAATATTTCTTCATTCGAAGATGCAATACATCTTTTAAATATTCTACGAAGAAAAACACTTCTTCCAGATAATGTTACACTTAAACACTCTAATTACTGCCCACTGCTTTTCAATGTAATAAATACCATGAAGCATTGTCTCCTCAGGAACAGGCAGATGACGTATAAATATGTTTTGGTTTGTCCTTATTTCAGCAATACTATTGTTTTCAGCCATTGTATGCTATTCCTGACACATATATATATAGTCACTTCAAAGATCTTGCTTTAATACATATGAAAATAAAAGTTGAATAATTCTGTTGCCGTTTTCTAAATCAATTACATCTCTAATAATAACATGAAAAGCAAGCATTTATAATGCACGTTTTCTGTATAGATGTTATTGAGTTATATCTATTTTTAACTATCTTATCTAATCTTTTATAACCTTAACATACAATATAATGTCAAAAGTATTGTGATGTCTGCCATTACTAACACATTTACTTGAATGACATCCCATTCTTAATCCATAGGCTTTCATACAGAGATATGTGACTTTTATATTGTGGGAAAGAGCCAGGCTCACAGTCTCTGCTAGCATTCTCTTGAGGTCAGTGCTCTGTGCAGGTCAGTCATCTTCTAGATACAACTTACTCATCACTATCCTTATGGACTTTGCTTTGAGAAATAGTGCACAATGGTGTTGGAACAGGAAGAGGACAAATACTTTCCACTACTTCCCACTGAGCATAATATTGTCCAATATGTCTTGGTATTCTGAACCACTTAGAGTTCCTTTCACTGGAACCAAGGTGCCCAATCCATACCCTAAGAAAAAAAAAACCACCATAATCCCCCACACTAAAGTTTACACTTGGCACAATGCAGTCAGGCAAGCATCATTCTCATGGCATCAACTAAAACCACATTTACTCATCAGATTGTCAGTCAGAGAAGATTGATTGGTCACTCCAGAGAACATGTCTCCAGTGGTGGCATGCTTCATAGACAAATGATTGAGCGGGACGTGGTGACTTCAAGATGAGGTCGCGGACCGATGCACACCACTTTGCCCAATTGATTCCTGTTCCATATTTTGCATAGAGACCATGGTCTGTTCCTTGTTCCACTGAGAAAGGGTGGCCGTGTTCTATTCCCTGAATGACCAATCCTGACAATGACAACCACCGCAAACATGCACGATGATCATTCAGGGAATTGAATGGCAATCGATCCGTGTATGGGGGGCTTTACATCACTGCATCCATGTATTGGGGGGCTTTTCATTGAACTAAGTGATGTAAGGTTTGAATGCAGCTGCTTGGCCATGGACACACATTTCATGAATATCTCTACACAATGTTATTTATTGAATCTTATGCCGGCCATACACATGCCGAGCTGGAGCGATATCGCCCTCCGATATCGCTCCGGAAGGCTTACGTGATGACGTCATCACGTTAGCCTCCCATTGCATTCTGGGGCCCCACAATCGGCCAGGCACCCTTTGTGTGCCGGCCATAAGCAGCGATGGAGACGCCGTCTTCTTTGCTGCTTATGGCATCGGCTCCCATCGGCCAGAGATTTTCCGACATGTCGGATCTCTGGCCGGCCGAGAAGTGGGGTGACAGGGATCTGTCGCCCCATGTGGGCACATGCCGATAAACGGCCGGATTTTAACCTGACCGACGGCGAGAGCGCGCACGCCAGTCGGTCAGATTAAAATCCGGCCGTTTATCGGCATGTGTATGGCCAGCATAATGCTGGGAACACACGGCTCGATATCGTTCGACATTCCCAGCAACAGCATGATGACATCATCGCGCTGCTGCCCGATATCGGAGGAGAAGGAGACACAGCACTGCTGTGTCTCCAGCTTAGCCGATGCTTTGCATGGAGACCCCGTGGTCTCCATGCAAAACAATGGACATTGACAGTGGTTTACGGTCATGTCCGATATCCCTGTTTTCAAGCTGGATTAATTGGGCCAGCTAGAAAACAGGGATGGCCTCATATGATATGGGCCAGATAGATGGCCGTGAGCGTGCACAGTGCCCGAATCGGCCATAGATCTGGCCCATATCCACATGTGTGCCCTGCTTAAAGGCTTTATGAAGTTTGAAGGTCTTTAGCTCGTCTCTGCAGAAATTTGGTAACTTCTACAAAATGTCCATCTGAATATGCGCTGGCTCTGTGATTTATCATGGTCTTCCACATCATAGCTGCGGTGCTATTGTCCCAGTTACTTCTACTATTTTCTTATATCACTAAGGGCTTGTTTCCACTAGAGCAATTGGCGGAGGATGGACGCGGTTTTAATTGCTTCGCCGCGTCCGCAGCCGATCGCTCCGTCCCAAGTTTTGCATGCGATTTTCCAGCCCTAATAGCTGACCTTGGACTATTTAGGAATAACTTTCATGAATAATTCAATGAGGAATTCAGTAACTCTAAGCAATATAATCAGGGGTGCGCAAAACTTTTTTTAGTGAGCTCCTCAGATGAGTACCAGGACATGATGTTTGGTACTCACCCCATATGTATGTGGTCTTCCTCACTGTCTCCCTTACTGTCCTTTGCATCAGCCTCCTGCATAGTAGGTTCTGCTGCAGATGGACCTCCCTGTTCCTGAGCCTCTGATTAGCTGTCTCCATCCCCAGGTCACCAGCTGGCTTTGGGTCAAATGTAACTCTCACAGTACAACACGTTTGAGCCCCCAGATCTCATACCTCAGTAGTACAACCCTGAAATGTTCTGGCTTAGTAACTAACCCCTGAGACTACCTGCAGTCTAAATGTCAACCTTTCATAGTCATATTCCGTTGTCACACAGTGCTTTTCTCTTGTCAGATTTTACCCATACATATGCGTACTCTGACTTTTATCCCCCAGATCTCCAACACCCTTAGAAGTCCAATCTTTTTTTGGGGGATTTTTAATTTACATTCCCAATTTCACCCCTAACCGCAACCATGTTATTCAAATTTCCCTGCAATTAAAAACATAAATTGTATACATTTAACATTTAGCTGCGGCTGCCCAGACATGGAGTACCTCCAAGTTGTTATTACGCATATGAGTTTTGTAACAATAATGAAGGTACGCATAGCTAGTATTGGGCCCCTTTTTGAGTACCAGAGTACCACTTATGTGCACCTCTGAATATAATTTATAAATGTAAATTCTAAAGTCATTTAAAGGTTTTATTGTAGAGATAAACTGGTCAACCTGTCATGAAGGTGGTTGTTTAAATACTTCCTGTTATACCATGACAACTCACCCCTGTCTCCCAAATCTTGTCCTGTGATGGCTGATTGACCACATAAAGAGTGCAAGTTGTAATTTTTAAAGAAAACAGGCATACATACTCTGTTGTTTTCACTATAAGAGAATTCAAGATGAGAAATGCCATGCAACCATTCCTCCACACCAGGCTCATCATAACATTTCTTTAGGGAGTTATCTTTGTCCTCAGGGGTATAATCAAGATGAGTATTATTTACTGGTCATATATGTTGTAGTACAAATAAAACTGAATAAAATGTTAATCTTAATCATTTGGAAGGGTGCCAATGTTTTCTGACATATAGTAGGTTTGATGGTCAGGTACCCATAAGCTTTTAGTCATAACCATAACCATATTAGCTTTTAGTCATAACCACCAGTATAACCATATTATTGAAAATAGCCTTCTTACTGCACATGTCTAAGTGTGTGGGAAATTCCAGTTTCAGGGAATTTCATGGGAATTTCCTCTACCTGCCTCTTCCACCTTTTACCACACCCTCTAATATAATTAGTCACAGTCACTTTTTTTTACAAGGTCTTTAAGCTCTGAAGTCTTCCTATTGACATGCAGATATTATCTGATGACCCTGTACCAGTTTCAGCATATTGAATACACCCTATATTCAGATGCAAGATTTTTGATCAGACCTGTGTAATGTCTTCCAAATAAAGGGGTTTCAGGGAACACACAAGCAATGTGCAGAAATAGCAAAATCCAAGTATAATAAAAGGTGAGCCATAATGTAATGTAAAGTTCACAAGCTATTATACTACTCCATGTTCAGTGAACTGAGATTTGTTTTGTAAAATAAAAAGGCACCACATACAAACCTATCACTGTAAAGTGAAATAAACTCTCATTTCCTTAAAACGACAGTTATTTATATAAACAGTGAGTTAAAAACCAAAATGTTTAGAGCAAAGGGCTTGTCCGCACCGTTGGCAGTGGGCGTTTTGTCACCCGTTCACCCGCGGCTGCATTTTTTTTCTTGACGGTTTGGCCGCGTCCATTCATGCCTATAGACGTGATCGCCTGCTGCCGCCCATGGTAAAAACGCGGGAACCCATGTTTCAGATCCAAGCGCCCAAATGGGGACAAGGCCATTTAAAATAATGTAAGCGTTCTGCCGCGGCCGACCTTGCAAGTGGGGACAAGCTCTTACAGTAGAACAGAACCAGACACAATGATTTAAATATTTTAGTATCTGGATCTAAACCCTTCTATGGAAAGTGCCATCTTAGCCTTGCTAGACCTTAGATCTATAGAAAAATTCTAAGGGTGCTGTGTCTATAAGTCAGATATGCCATCCCTTCCATATACAGTGGCTTACAAAAGTATTCGGCCCCCTTGAACTTTTCCACATTTTGTTACATTACAGCCACGAACATGAATCAATTTTATTGGAATTCCATGTGAAAGACCAATACAAAGTGGTGTACACGTGAGACGTGGAATGAAAATCATACATCATTCCAAACATTTTTTACAAATAAATAACTGCAAAGTGGGGTGTGCGTAATTATTTAGCCCCCTTTGGTCTGAGTGCAGTCAATTGCCCATAGACATTGCCTGATGAGTGCTAATGACTATCAGAGTGCACCTGTGTGTAATTTAATGTGACAAAATGTGACAAAATGTGGAAAAGAATACTTTTGCAAGCCACTGTGCGTAAACATTATTTATTTAAACTACTCAAACCAAGGTGAACCTTTAATAGACTATATGGATTTTCAGGCACTTATAGATCAAAGTCATAAAGTTAAAAGGTCATTATTAAAGGACACTTTCTTTGACCAGTTGGTATAAAAGAACAAATATAACATAACATACAGTGCCTGACAAAAGTCTTGTCGCTTCTCTGTCGCTTTTGTAGAAACTCCTGCTATTAACCTGACTTTAATTAATCAATTGGTGTTAGAAATAGCTCATATAAAAAGCTTAAGCCCTCCCAAATGATGTTTAATGCACTGAATTAAATTAGTTTCACTGAAAAAAGTTTATCATTTAATCAAGACAGAAAGGTCAAACTTGGCAAGACAAAAGTTTTGTCACCTATACAGAAAATTAACAACTTTACTGCAAATACTAAAATATGTCAGCAAAATAAGTAGTGGTGCTGTGAGATCCAAATGTAATATCTTGTATGACTTCCATGAGCTTGAAGGACAGTATCCATTCGTTTTGGCAAGGATTCATACAATTTATTGATCAAATAATGCAGCTGCATCCGTGGCCTTGAAGCAACCATTACATCTGGGACTTGAGGACAGGTAGCCATTATAGAGGGCCAACCTCTACTTTTGGATCCCCCAAGAAGGGACTACAAGTGGAACCATACCCCGTTGGAGTGTGTACACACTCCTTGCTCATAGGAGAGGGTAGGCACTCCAACCTTACCTACCAAGGGGTGTCCACTGAGTACCACCACACTTGTGGAGGCCCCCGGGTGGGTTGGGCGTTCCCATTGGGGTGACGCATCGTCACGGGGATCCCAGGCCGGGGATTGAGCTGCATTACATTCAAAGCACACGGATACCAGCATTTGAACATGTAGGAGGATGGAAGAACATACGGTCTTACCTTATGGACTATGCTGTATCTGCCAACACAACTGTACACATGTATTAAAACTTTTTATCTATGTTATGTTATATTTGTTGTTTTATACCAACTGGTCCAAGATTGAAAAGACCTTTTAACTTCATGACTTAGCCGCTTTTGATCTATAAGTGCCTACTGTTGATCTGCATCTGCAGTGATCTAGATTAATCATAATAAACAGTGTTAACCCTCTGTGGCTTTTTGCCCATAGAGTGCTTTTCACAGCAGGGGACGACGCCAAGGATGTGGGGAGGAAAACCAACATTGCCTCCATAACATGACGATTCTCCGGGGATAGGTAAGTATCCTAGATTGTAGCTCTAGGAGAGTTTGCGGTAAGCATGTGCTGACCATGTGCTTATTCATGTTTTTTTTTTACAGGATAACTTCTTCTATGAGAACTTGCCTTTATTACTAATCAGCTATGATACCAACCATGTATGGGCATCAAATTTGGACTGAATCCAAACAACATTGTCTGATCTCTAAATCCCAGGTGTCCAACCTGCGGCCTGGGGGTTGCATGCGGCCCTTTGAGCATTCTCCAGTGCCCCCCTCAGCCCTCCACTTGCGGACCCCAAAACCTGTTAATGCACAGGGCATAGGAACTCACCTTTCCGCTGATCCCCGATGATGCATCAATGCCAAGGGAAGAGGAAGAGAGGAACAGAATAGGAACAGAATAGGGGCACATAACCTTTGATATATATATGACACAAAATGTGCATTACAACACAACAGTGTTCCCTAATGCTTGAAGTATCATTTAAAACAAGTTTTGTTATTTAATAATGTAAAATAATGTCTTCTAACTATGCCTGCTGTCATTTTTTCCATTATAAAAATGTAATTTGGAGTCTGAATGGGCATCTTAAAAAAAAGACAAACATAATTGAGGGCTAGTTCACATTAACTGCGGTGCTGCTGCAGTGTGGTATGGTACTGCAACTCAGAGCATCTAGAGGTACCGCAACTAAACTGATGTAAATGCGCAGCCCTTGACTTGTATGGGAGATGCAAGCGCAGCACATTTTGCCGGTTAGGAACTTGGTAGTGTTATCGCAACCGTGTCAAGTATTGTCAAAAAAACGCAAACACAGAGGCAGTGTGGTTAATGTAAACGAGCCCTGAAACCCTAATAACTCAGAGGAAAACCGTATGCATACACTCTTTGCATACACATAAAAACTGCTATTGCACCCATAAACACCCCTTGCTGGGAGCACGATAACATTTTGATACAGGTAGTCTGTAAATGCCCAAAAGGTGCAAAAATTTCACCTTCATCTGGGGAAAACACATGTCCTAAAATAATTTCATGTAACAATGGGTGCGAGGTTAAGTTTATGTAAAAGTTACTCATAAAGGGCCACACAGATAACCATATGGGGGTGATTGTGAGCATACAGTGGGAAAAGCTAGTAGAGGAGCTTTTAAAAATGCATGCCGAGTGAATGTAACATTGGTTTTCTATGAGAAAACGCAGTGAAACAAATTGATCGAAATATAGAAAACCTGTCAGATACTTGAATGATCAGCTGAAATGAACCCACAAGTCTGATCACTTTTGGTTGATTCATTCCGGTAAAAATGAATCTATTTTAAGATCCACTTAAAATGCAAAAATCTATTTGGATATGGCCATCCTTAGAGTGAGTTGCAATTGGAAAGATTACAAAAATAAGTAATCTTTTACCCTGCACACTTTAGGGGTTTTATGACTTTCTGTGCCCCGTTGGGGGCATTGTCTGTGGTGTCTGGGCCTAGGCACTCAACATTAATCTATCATGAGAGGAAAGGTAATATTCTTTCCAAACCAAAAGCAGTCCCCTTATCCTAGCAGCTGAAAAAATAAAAAAGGCACACTAGTCACACAATGGTCAAAACTGGGATTTAGTAATGGCACCTTTATTCCATACCTGTTCTGAAACAATAGTACGTAGCATCACCTCCCATTATGTAACAAGTTCCTATAGACAAAGACTCAATGTATAATGGGTGTGCCCAGAAAGCATGGCTGGGGTATTTATAGGAGAATAGGGGCAAAGTCATTCAAAATCTCCTTTGAAGGATTCTCCTCAGATCAACACATTCAACATAGACAATGAAGACCCTGTTACTTCTTGCTGCTGTCTGGTGTGGGTGCTGCGCCTTACCTTTCCAGGTGGGTAAAAAAAACCATAACAATCATGTCTTATTGGTATGTGAATGTTTTAGTTGCATGTAATTAATATTTCTACTTTACTAAAAACAAATTTACAGTAGCAGTTGAATGTCTCACAATAAATGACTGCTATGCACTACTATTATGTGCGTTCTATGTGGCTTACAGCACAGGGACCCATTTATTTGATTGAGTGCTACTACCGTACTGTTGGAAGTTGAACATA
The DNA here is from genome assembly GCA_036250615.1 of Ptychadena robeensis. NCBI lineage: Eukaryota > Metazoa > Chordata > Amphibia > Anura > Ptychadenidae > Ptychadena > Ptychadena robeensis. Next base: position 62,434,038 of record CM070039.1, read on the forward strand.
GGAGACTTTAGAAGTATGATTGAACTACTTCAAATCTGCTGTGTACCTTAGGTTCACTGCACACTGATCAAATTGTAAAGATGTGAATTTACCTTTCCCCTATGTACCTTTACCCTTTCCCAAGGGAATTTGGTAATTTAGTACCCTGTTCATATGGAGTTGTCTTACAGTCTGTTAAATTGTTGTCTGTCACTAAAATAATTGGTTTTATTTATTTGGACTGGGGCTTATGAATTTAGGTCACCAGTCCTTACGTTCCTTTAGAACCCATATCAGTTTTCAACCAAAAATCATCACTGAAAGCATCAGACAAATTTTTAAGTTAAGGCTAGCACTCCACTGTCCGTTGAAACCCATGTGTTTAGCGCAGGGATTTTAACGTAGTGCACAAGCTACCCAGAACTATTGACAGAAATGGGATTTTGACAGAACTGTCTTCACAGCCCCTCTGAGCCTCGGATCCCAGCGTACAGTGTTACCTTAGGGCTTGTTTCCATTATACGTCGGGACCCCCTCAGCTAAGGGTATTGCTTGACAGGGATCCCGACGTAGCACATAGACATTGCCTGCTCGGCGGACGCTGTGTTTACACATTCGCCGATGCAGAGGCTCATCGTCCTCAACTACGTTGAGCCTTGCATCGGAGGAGTGGCTTGGCGCAGTAAAGACACAGCATCCGCTAAGCAGGTAAGTCTATGTGCTATGTCGGGATCTCTGCCAAGCAATGCACTAAGCGGAGGGGGTCCCGACGTATAATGGAAACATAGCCTTAGGCTAAAGGATAATTGTTTTTATTAGTATCTTGTTATAGAGCAAGTTTGGAGTTCAAGCGATATCGTTTAGCGGTTCAGCCATGATATTCACCTCCTTCAGCAATTAAAATGTCCATAGACCTGGGAAGCAGAGAAATATGGCAACATAGGTATTTCTTGGAGAAACCTAAATAGCAATGGTCTTTAAATTATCAGAGATTAGGCATTTAAAGACCATTGCTGTTTAGGTTTCTAATTTTTGTGAACTTGTTATTTTGTGTATAAATGTGAGTTTCAAAAAACAGGATTTTAATAAGCCTGAAGAAGAGATCTGCGACATCCTGAAAGCTTGCTTCTCTAATAAATTCAGTTAGACAATAAACGGTATCACTTGAACTCCAAACGTGCTGTATTTATCAATGGCTAACACGGTACAACACTCTACTATATATTGTTACAGAAAATAGTACTTATTGGAAATGGCTTTGTCCATTCTGAGAGTTCTATTAGCTATCTTTATAAACAACCTGAACCTCTTACCAGGTTATTATGACCACTATGGTTTAAATGAAGCATGGACAATTTTTGGTTTTATCTGATCTGCAGAGTTATATTTTGTTGCTACTTTCTGTTGTAAAATGCTTTTAAATGTATATGTATCTATGTTATGACATTTTTAGATCAAAAATATACCTGGTGTCATAAAAGTATTTTTCTTAAAGTGGGATTTTGGGCAAAGAAAATTATTTTAAATATTTTGTACAAAAGATTTGTATGTCCACTTGTCCAGCAAACAATATATTATGCGCATATGTAGTCTTAAGCAGCCAATACATTGCCATAAGCTATCAAATGTATAGATATCAAACTGATATTGATTATTGCCGACTGAATTGTGTTGTTATATGCATAGCGCATTCTGATTGGCTGCTGGTTGTTGTTGTGTATCAGCCTGTCGAAAAATTTCCATTTATTAATCATGTTCAATGTATAGTGATCAAATGATAGTTCAGTGTGTGGCAAGCTTTAGCATGTGTTAGGCCCTGCCCATATTGTTCTGTCATCATTTCTAGAAAATCTTCCAGAAAGATGTGTAAGGATTTTCTCATAACATCAACCTTTTTAATAGAAATGTAAAATTATTTTAACAGACATTACAAAGGAGGAAGAGAGAAACAATGGTGACACAAGGTGAGAGTGTATGGCTGGTCACATTTAATCATTAACATTAGTTGACTGTAGACTTGACTAATAAAAAGTAAAATTTTAGGTTATCACATGATGTAAATGTAAAGTGAGAGACAAGAATGTTTATATATTCAGAGTATATGTGAACCAGGCCTATTACAGGCCCATGTTTGTATTATTCCAGGGGAACATTTAAGATAATTAATCAAAATAAGGTACATGACAAAGTCTACTTGCCAACTGATTTGGAATCCAGGGGCACTATCCAGTAGTATTTTTAAGATTGAAGAAAATACAAGGTGGACACTTTCAACAGAATGTATTTTAATCTTTAAACATATAGACATGGAAATATCAGACATTTTATACATGATGTTTATTTATCATACAATTACCTTTAAAGTAAAGTTACACTGGACTGGTTAAAAAATAATTATACACATTTGTTCCTGGACTTTTTTCTAAGCCTAAGGGACAGATGTTCCCTGCAGTAGCGTGATGATGTCATCACACTTCTGTCAGATATCGGCGGAGCTGGGAAGAGACAGCTCTGCTTTGCCCAGCTTGGTTGTAGCCCACCTTGAGGATCCAACCAAAAGAGCCGGCAGGTCGGATCGCACGTGGATCCGTCCTGCTGGTTCTTTTTGTGGCCG
>CM070039.1:62471260-62484578 GCA_036250615.1 Ptychadena robeensis
GGGGGGGGGGGGGGGGGGTAACAGCCATACACGCTTTAAGGTCCACCATGACCAAATCCGCCAACTGCGACCGCGCTGTGCTAAGTTGGGTCGCTAGGTCCCTAGTGTGAGACCGCTTGTGTGCCATCTCAAGCTGTTGGATCTGTTCCAGGAGCTCACGCTTTAGCTGACCACGCTCCCGTTTCCGTCTGGCCCCCATCTGGATGAGCTCCCTTCAGATGAAACATTTGTGCACCTCCCACACAATGAACGGCCTCCGTGTTATTGCGAGGAAAGTAGTCCTTCAGCGCAGTCCAGAGCTCCGCCACCAGAGTTGCATCCTCAAAAAGGGACTCATTGAGCCTCCACTGGAAAGGTGGGCAGGCGGATGCCCCCAACAGGTAGGTGGCCGACACAGGTGCGTGGTCAGACATGGTCATGGTCCCTATTCCGGACCCCACAAGGTTGTCCAGCTGACCCTGATGACCAAACAAGTAGTCTATCCTGGAGTAAGAATTGTGGGCTGCAGCATAAAAGGTGTAATCCCTGTCCTCCAGGTGACAGAACCTCCAAGAGTCCACCACGCCCAGGGGGAGAAAGGTTCTTTTAAATCTCCTAAGCTTAGAATAAGCCACGGCAGACCTCCCCCTCGAGATATCCAGGAGTGGATCCAATGCCAGGTTGAGGTCCCCCCGAGTATCAATACCCCACTTCTAATTCCCAGGATGCTGGACACCAAAGATTCCATAAACGTGATGTGCCCATCATTGGGGAGATACACATTCACCAAAGTGATTTCCGTAGAGTACAGTTCCCCTCTCACTATCAACCATCTTCCCATCTCATCTGCTATCATTTCTAAATGGCGCCAAGGGACCACGTGCCCAACAAGAATACTAACCCCCTTTGATTTAGAATTGGGAGTTAGGCTATGATACGCAACTGGGAACCTTTTATTTGTCAACCTGGGGGGTCCAGGAGCCGTAAAGTGAGTCTCCTGAATATATGCAATCCCCACTCTCAGGCTCCACAGCTCCACATGAAGTCCCTTTACATTGTACGACACTACCTTCACCTCCAGGATCGCGCGTGAAGGCCCGAGGAGGTGTCTCTGGACAACCGCAAGGACCCAAACTAGCCTCAGACCACCCAACCAGAAGAAACCTCCCTAGGGGAGAGTAAGACAGGTAACCAGGGCCCGACAGGGGATGGGGGGGTGGAAAAGGGGCACACAGAAAAAGCACACACACACCTACACAGACAATTCACAGATATTAAAACAAAATTAAACACAAATCCAACATCTAATCCGTCATCTAATGACGGACGACTAAGCGCCCTAAGTGCCTGGCAAAAGAGGGCAGAAAAACGCCCTCCCACCACCGAGACCGAAACCAGGGCAGCACCCCGATTCCATGTCTCTGAACCAGGCTAGGCCTATAGTGGGACTGAGGGAAGCTGAGGAACTACTCCCCGCTCAGGCAACCCCCAACGTGCCTTATGTAAATGATAAAACATGAGAAATGCAAATGATGAACCGAAAATTGCAAAAAAAAAACAAAAAAAAAAACCTGCATATAAAACAGAAAACATGTGGAACATCCCTGAGCATGTGGAACCCCCTTGGTCCCTGAAAGTTGGCGCTCGAGGGTCCTTAGTCCAATTAGGTATCGCGATCTGGGCCACGTTCAGGAACTGGAATAGCTCCGCCAGTTGCGTCGGGTAGTGGAGGTTGAACGTCGCACCGTCCTTGCGGATCCGAAGGTGGAAAGGGTATCCCCATCTGTAAGCACCCCCTTGGTCTTTCAGGAGACTCAGCAGAGGCTTCAGCTGTGCCTGCATGTACAAAGTGCGGCGGGACAGATCTTGCAAGACTAGGATCTCGTGCCTTCCCGCCGGTCGGCTGTGGCAGGGAGGACGCGGCCTGCACTGTGGAAGTCTGTGGTGCCGCTGACCGAAGATACGGCGGGCACCCAGGCGGCGTCTCCCCATCAAGAGCGGGGCAATCAACGAGAGGTATGGCACATCAGGGGGTCCACGAGCAGCGGAGCTCTGAGTTGAAGCTGCTCACTCTGCCATAGCCAGGCCACACCCCCCACAACAGAGGATATTTGCAGACTAAAGGTGCCCATACAAGTGTCGATATTTTTTTAAGATCGAGAAAAACTGATCGATTTTCTGCTACAGGTGTCAGCCATGCTCAGTTGTGTTTGTGCTAAACTACTCAAACACTTTCATTCTCATATTCTCTATGACATAAAGGCTAATTGTTTTGTGGTCCAAGATAATAAATTGGATGGCAAATTACCAGATCAGATGCCTTATAAGATGGATAGCATAAAGGTTACAAAAGACATAGGACAGCTCTGAGCTTATGATTTAATCAACAGGTATTATTGTACTTTTTGAACAGATATATTAAAACATTTTCACACTTCTGCATTTAACAGATTGAGAGGAGAGAGAGAGGATTATTGTTAGGGATTACTGCATGTTTATTAAATGTTTGCAATAAGATCTACAGAGCTTTTAAGACCTAATTCTGAATATTAAACATCATCTTCTATGGCCAGTCCCTGGATAGTGCTGTGGGATGTCAGTAGTACACAGAGCTAAGGGTTCTGCAACATGCTACTGATACCTTGAAGGGTTAATGCAGAAGATAACATAATTCAGTGTTCTATTATTGTTAAAGGTAAAATTACCTTGTACACCCAGCAATACGCACTCTCTCAGCTTGACTCCCGCTATTTGCAGGATCCAGGCACATCGCCCACTTCAAGGGATTAGACACAGCCATCGTTCTGATGTTAATATGATTATTATGTAATTGACCCATCTTTCTACGGAGCTGAAGACAATTCCCTTTTGACAGAAAAAATGGCATATTGTATGGTAAGCTGGAGTGAAATAGAACAAAGTCTGGGTTTAGTCAATTGGCCCGGTTTTATAAAAACTCAAGGTGGATATGGAAATTGGCTTCTAAAGTTGAACTCGGGTTTATTTACTGTTTTACTGTTGGATATAGTCCTGCACCCAGCTGCAAGGGGTAAAGGCTTTCAACAATATCCCATTGCTTCTTATCAACGCAGGGCCATAAACTCTGCATTCAGGAACATGACAAGGATCACCTCTCCATGCTCCTCACTGTGGATGACATCCTCCTCCCTTAACCCTCTGAGCGTTTGCCACGTGGCACGGTTTTTTTATAACCGTGCCACGGGCAATCGCGGCGGAGCACAATGTGCTCCGCCGCGATTGCCAGCTCAGCTCAGGGTAGTAAACATAAGCCCGGCGTCACTGGAGATGCCGGACTTATGCTGACGAAAGGCGACGCCCCTCCATTTACATGGAGGTCTATGGCGCCGCCTACCCCCGCCCCCTTCGCGTCACCGGTGACGCGATCGGGGGCGGACCCGGAAGCATCGGCATACATGCCGATGCTCCCGACCGCCGTCAGAAGACGGCGAGACCTCGGGCCTCTTCCAGCTAACTGGGGCTGAGTTTCATGATGCATGAAACTCAGCCCGAGTTAATTCGGGGAGAACGCTCAGAAGGTTAACAATGCCATAGCCTGTGCATTGAAGATGTGATCACATCCTTAGTGTATTGTAGCCAATCGCTGATCTAAGAGATCAGGAATCATAAGAGAGCAAAGGGGAAATTGGAACTCTGACGGCCGCCCTCCCCCCGGGTTGACATCTCTGTTCACTGGAGGGGCTCTCAACATGTAACTCTTAATGTTCCTTTCATACTTATATTCCAACTGTCAACATTCCAACAGTGCTTTTCTATTGCATATGTCTTACATCTATCTAAGGAATACATGGGTCGATTTTTCCCAGATTTCTGCACAGCCGAGCGCTGTGTGCGTTTACGGTACTGAGCTGTGCAGAAATCTGGGAAAAATCGACCCGTGTATGACATTTTCCGAGCGAGATCAGGTTACCAACATGTTGGTAAACTTTGTTCGATCTCCTATACTTTAAATTGTTCCCCATTCAAAGTGTAGATGGGCTGACAGCTGGCTTGCGATATCAGGGAAGCCGGGCAGTAGCGTGAGGATGTCATCACGCTACTGCTGAGATCTGTCTGTCTCAAATTTAGAGCCGTGTATTCCAGCATTAAATATGTATTACATGTATGATTCATGCTTTCAATTAAGGGTAAAATGGCACTTTGCCATAAACAATACTACTGACCAGTCCAGGTGACAACCCTATGTTAAAATGATGGAGATTTGGGAGGTATAGATGTATTTTCGGTCTAACTTGGAATGAATCATGAACAAGTGGGTAGGAGTTAAGGTTGGGGGGTCTAGCTAGTCTTGGACACAGGCAAGGGGGGCCTTAAGGAAAAATGGTTGGGAACCACTGCTCACTGCTTCTGGTTCACAAAGTACCAGTCTCAGGTGCCATTTTGAAGTATCAACATGAATATGACAAGCCTAAATGAAGACATTACCTCACTAATTAGTAAAAAAAAAAAAACACACTTGTATTATTGGATATAGGAATGTTTCTGAGGATGTTTCCGGTTTTAACTTAAGAAGCATAAAAACATTTATAGTGACTCTCCTTTTCATTTAGGACATATAAAACAGCTATTATTTTCCCTCACAATAACATCTTCAAACCAACCAAATCAATTTCTACAGCTGCTTCTCCTTTGCATTAGAAAGGTCTCCACATATCCTTGGCAATACATAACACACTCACAGGGATTCTCCACACTAATTAAACACTAATCTTTAAGCCCCCCATACACGTTCCGATTTTTCGTACGAATTTTGCCCGACCGACCGATCGGGTCGGGAGATTAATCGATCGGGAGATTAATCGGATTCGGAATTATGTACCCGTATTTCTCAAAATCGGCCGAAAAATCGGTCGGGACCACTTCGGACCTGTCCGTAAATTTTTGGTCAATCTGCTGTTAATAAATAGGGTCGGGCTGATGGATCGGTGATAATTCGAATTCCGATATTTCGTGCCAGCCGACCGACCGACCATAACATTTTAGGTGAAAATCGGGTGACAGGATCGGACGAAAAATCGGTCGGGAGAATAATCGGAACGTGTATGGGGGCCTTTAAATTGAGTTGTAACAGTATCAACCGCTGGTGACGCTCTTCTCCCATAATCAGAGCAGCGCTGTAGCTGAGCTGGGATTCCAAACAGCTGTGTAGCTCTTGCAAGAGCTAGTAGTACTAAAGCTGTTCCCTACAACATGAGACAAGGCTGCAAGTTGAGGGTAAGAAGAACTACTTTATTGGTAGAATGCTTGGCCAAAGAAAATAAAACCCAATTGTGTGTTAGGACTCCCCTACAGCACACACAATGCCCCACCGTCTGGGAAATAATTAGGTTGGGGACCTAAGGCCCCCCATACACATTTCGATTTTCCTGTTCTACCTAAACCGATTGATTTAAAGGTTGATCGATAAAAAAAATATAAATAAATAATAATAAAAATCGATGCCACATGGTTCGTTTGACCAAGTTTGATCAAAATTAGACAAAAGTTAGATCGAAAAATTATTGTAAATGATGCAAATTTTGACTGATTTTGGTTCGATTTAAATAATAAGCATACTTCCTTAAATTATTCTTTTGATCGATCGAATCAACATCTATCAAATATTGGTTTCTCCATGTGGGAGGCAGCTCGATCATACTTTGTTCGGGGGCCTTAAGTCTGTACATCACTCATCTCTCCAGACAGACAGAGTTCTTTTGTTACATAGATTCCCATGTAATCGGCCCCTTGATCAATCACAGCGGTGGTTGATGGGCCACTATAACCGGACCGGTCATACAGTATCCCCTAAAATGGATTGTATATGTATTACCTATGTAGTAGTTAAGTATGTAGTAACTTTTTATACTTTTATTGTTATCATTTTGTGTGCAATAATGGTCCTGATCATGTTTAAATAAAGACTTTAGAAAAAAGATAGAAGCAATACATTGTACTTGATGTGTGAATGCCGGTAAACTCTGCTTGGGAGTGTTATTAAAGGCTTGCTTTTGATTAGTTGTTTTGGAGACCATCAGAGCAGCTTGCATAGGTGTCAGAGAAGGACCTTTTGGAGTGAGGGGTTAAGGTAAATTAAAGATTACCATCAGCACATTAACAACCATTTATACTTTGAAGTGTAGGGATAGCCCGAATGCATGGGCAGTTTTTATTTTTTTCCCAGTTTCTTAAGGACTTGTTTCCACTGTGTATTTTCCCACATGTCTAGCACGGTAAAAATAAGTAGACAGGACAAAAAAACAGCACACTAAAGGATGCACTTCTGTTTTAGCTATTTATCATGAATGTTAAGGCATCAAATTAATGATTATGTTTTTTCTTTATAAATCACTTCATCAAATTAAAGGGTAAATATTTGATCACTGGCAACCAAATCTAAAAAGATGCATCATACCCATTTGTGCCGATGCTAATTGTATGCAGAACAGAATAGTTCATTTACTAGTGAATCGTATTACATAATTCACAAATGCAGTCTTTGGAACTGATATGTTTGTTCCAGTACTTCCTGATAAATGATGCATCACACAAATGATTGCCTGTCCCATTGTTCTGCAAGACAAGTTTTTTTTTTTGACTGTTCACGTGTCACCAGCCTCCGAAAATATGATCCTATTCTCAGGGGCTATTAGTTAAATGAGACAATGAAGGTTACAAGGCAGAAAATAAGTGATGCCAATACGGTGCAGGATGGTTACAACTGACTCTGTGACTCATCCATAAATAAAAATGCAACTATAGTAGCTGTTTGATCTGCTACTGAGACTCACAAAAAAAATTATGTGTCAATGGGCAGAAGAATATTTTTATTCTTCTTTTTCATGGTTAGTAACTCTGTGGTTATTTACTGGACATAAATTGCAGGCATGTCAATAAAAACTAGAACAATGTAGGTGTTTTAAAATGTAAAACTAGTAGTGTATACATGAAAAATTCACGTTGTATATTTATCTACTTAAAGCTGCTCAAATGGAAAAGATCCCTGGCTCTGCAATATGTTATGCTTGCCACAATATGCCCTGAGTCTTCTAAATTCTCAGTTTTCACTGAGCTTTCTATTTTACTGACTTTGTATAGTGCCTTTTGTTATCTTCAGTCTGGCATGTTATCTTCCAGGGAACAGCAGTGGTCCATGAACTGGCAGTTAGGGACTTCTGGTCTATAGCATGGTTGAGTCTTTTCCCTTTATAAATAAGAAAGGAAAGAAGCCAAAACTTGTGAGAAAGTATATAGGAAGACAAACTAGAGAGAAACTAGAGAGAGAGAGAGAAAGAGAGTAGATGTCTAAACACAGGGTTGGGCTGTGAAATTGTGACAAACAGAACACCTCATATATATGTATTTTATTTGTGTACTTGGATATGTGCATTAAATCCTACAGCATAAGAGAGTGATTATAGATAATAGGCAACAAGTGGTGTTTTTCTTTAAGAAACAAAGTGTATTGATGGGTTTTTGGAGTGGTATCTTAGGCCACCTGCGGCTCCAGCTACAGCAAGCTGAAGAACTTGAGTAGCTACTTCAAGCCACCTGCACCCTCTTTTTCTTCAGCACATCAAACCAACCTCACTGATCTGATTTGTAACACACGTCACATCACGATAAGGCCATGCAACACTTGTGTAGCTCTTTCTGTGCCTTAAACAGATACTCCCAGAGAATGTCTTGCATAACACTTTACGCAAGAAGTCTTATTAATAGAATTGTCAACATTGCATATACATAAAGGTTTCTTAGGAAGAGTGGAAAACATACTTTGCGTCAAAAGCAAAAGTACTGTACATTGCAAGAGTAAAGTGGTGGCGTGTTCCTGATGATACACAGTGCCCGCATCATATGAAAACAAGAACTGATCCTTAAATGAACTCCAATCAAAGTTTACAACTTTGTCCCATTCCTCTTTGTTGCACTAGTGACACCAAAACAGTGTATTTGGTTCAATATTAAATCCCTTGTAAGGCTATACAAAGAATATAATACTGCTTTTTATGTCTTAAAACCTTCAACAGTCTTCAACATGAAGCTTTACGTGAAGTTAAACATTTAATTATTATAAGTATAACATTTTATAATTTCATGACAAAGCAAAACTACTGTTTTTGTGATCATTTGTATTAGGCATGCTTACGTTAAGGTGCTTTCACCTACATTACATTGTTGCCAAGGCAAAGGCCCTCTAAAATCCTTTCTGTATGCTGACTTCCTTAAACTAAATACTGCATGGTGGGATAAAGGAGGTAAGAGGCTACCTCCTAAGGGCCATTTCACACATTGTAAAATGTGTCTCTCCATAAGTTTGTCAGTGGGTTAAGAGAAAGGGTATTGTTAGTGTGCAGTGTGGTACAGTAGATCAAGGGAGCGTGTTCGCGCAGCTAGCATGTGGCTTTCACACTGGCCCCATGTTTTTGTTTACTGTAACACACAGCATTGCAGCCCTGCAGCCTGCTTTTTTGCATATGCAGTGCAAGCATCTCCCATACAAGTGTCTCGCCCATACAAGTGTATGGGATACACAAGAGCAGTGCAATGCAAGGTTTCTCCGGTAAAAGAACCAGTTAATGGACCTGGTAGCGTAACTGCTAGCGGTTCCATTACCAGCCAAAAGCTGCACCTCTGCCACAGCACTGATGGTGTGAAATAGCCCTAAGTGTTTTGTAGAGCAATTGGATTTTTCAGGGGTATCTGCTGGTACGTAAGGGGGAAGTTATCTTCCAAATTTTCTAGGATAAAAAGCATACAGTACATATTTTAAAATATTACAAATCACTCTGCAAAACCCTCTATATTGATACATGTCACTGTCAGCTTCATGAGCCAGTATTAGAACTCTTTCAGGTTGTATGATGTCCACTTTTTGTGAACATATGAAGTCATTGAAACATCCTTGGTTTCACAGGTGAATGCTGTACGGAGAAAAACTGACATCATTATAGCTGGCCATACACTTTCAGATTTCTCTGTCAGATTTCCTTCAGATCAGATCAGATCTACCAACAACCATGTAGTATAGTGTCCTCCCTGATAGAATACATAGTGATTGGAAGGTGTAGAAAGGTCCTCATATTACATGGTTTTGGTAAAACAAAATCTGATCTGAAGGAAATCTGACAGGAAATCTGAAGGAAATCTGAAGGTGTATGGCCAGCTTATCTTGTCGTGTTTTGCAGTATATTGCTAGAAAAGCATTGACCACTGCAGCTACTATACTCATAAAGGGAACACAAAAATAAGACATCCCTAGATCTGAATGAATGAAATATTCTTATTAAATACTTTGTTCTTTACATAGTTGAATGTGCTGACAACAAAATGGAAATCAAATGTATCAACCCATGGAGGTCTGTATTTGAAGTTACTCAAAATTACAGTGGAATAAAACACTACAGGCTGATCAAACGTTGATGTAATGTCCCTAAAACAAAATATGGCTCAGTGGTGTGTGTGGCCTCCACGTGCCTGTATGAACTCCCCACAATGCCTGGGCATGCTCCTGATGAGGTGGCTGATGGTCTACTGATCTCCTCCTACACCTGGACATAAGCATCCCCCAACTCCTGGACAGTCTGTGGTGCAACGTGATGTTGGTGGATGGAACGATGCATGATATCCCAGATGTGCTCAATTGGATTCAGGTCTGGCGAATGGGCCGGTCAGTCCATAGCATCAATGCCTTTGTCTTGCAGGAACTGCTGACACACTGCAGCCACATGAGGTCTAGCATTGTCTAGCATTAAAAAGGAACCCAGGGCCAACCTCACCAGCAAACTGAAAGCAGGAGGTATATACACCACCTTTTTTCTTTTTTTTTTATTGGGGAAAATTTTTACTTTACAAAGCAAATGAGCACATACATGTACATTCCAATGACACAGTGAGTTACAATACGGAAAGTGTGGCCTCTGGTCAGTAGGATTGTCCAAAGCAGAACAGATGCTATGAGGCATAATCGGGCCCCACCCAGGGGGGCTCACACGGTCTGACAGCGCAATTACAGATCAACCTTCATCATGCTATACCTTGGAAACTAGGTTCCGGAATGACATGAAGCAACAGCAAACAATTAGGACATAGACAAACAGGTGGGTGGGGATAAAACATAGCTGTCTCCAAAGAATAAGAAGAGTCGACTGCAGTATGCCAAACCTCGCGTGGACAAACCACAAAAGTTCTGGGATAGTGTTCTGTGGAGTGATGAAACAAAATTAGAACTGTTTGGGCCCATGGATCAACGCTATGTTTGGAGGAGGAAGAACAAGGCCTATAAAGAAAAGAACACCTTGCCTACTGTGAAGCATGGCGGGGGTCAATCATGCTTTGGAGCTGTTTTGCTTCTGCAGGTACAGGGAAGTTTCATCGTGTGCAAGGTACCATGAATTCTCTTCAGTACCAGGAGATATTGGAAGGAAATGTCACAAACCTGAGGCTTCGGAGACGTTGGACCTTTCAACAGGACAATGGTCCCAAGCATACCTCCAAGTCCACTAGAGCATGGTTGCAAATTAAAGGCTGGAACATTTTGGAGTGGAGTCAACAGACTTAAATCCGATTGAGAACCTCTGGTGGAACTTGAAGAAAGCAGTTGCAGCGCGCAAGCCTAAGAATGTGACTGAACTCGAATTAGGTCCAATTCCTTCCACCTAATTACCTAGTCATATACTTACCCATTTCTGTACATTCCCTTACAGTATACTCAAATTTATACATGCACTAGTCCTGATGAAGCGAAACGCGCAGACTGTCACCTGTATGATCTGTCTGTAAAAGTTTGTTCATCTCTACATATGGAACATCTTTCGTGAGACCAAGACTTATTGAACGTCTCATCATAAACTGAATACCTTAAAGTCCACCCTGGGCCAACCCCCAATTATTGAGAAGTGTGGACCAAGGGTGCAAACTTCCTATTATTTGTATGCAACTAGAGCATGGTTACAGATTAAAGGCTGGAACATTTTGGAGTGGCCATCGCAGTCACCAGACTTAAATCCGATTGAGAACCTCTGGTGGGACTTGAAGAACGCAGTTGCAGCACGCAAGCCTAAGAATGTGACTGAACTGGAGGCTTTGCCCATGAATAATGGGCTAAGATACCCATAGATCACTGCAAAACACTTGTGTCAAGCTATGCTTCACGTTTAAAAGCTGTTATAACTGGAAAAGGATGTTGTACTAAGTACTAAGAATGAATGTCACTTGGGGGTTGAATAAAACTGATAATGATGTGAGCACAGAAAAGACATTTGTGGTTATTTCATTATTAATGTTATGTTATATTTGTCTGACTTACAAGTGCCTCTTTGATTTAATTGTAAAAAAGATGATTGAAATGATCAAAATCAATGTCAAAATGGCCAAACCACTCAATTTCAGTGGGGGTTGAATAATTTTGAACACAATTGTAGATTCCATGTGTGACAATTGGGCCAGCTCGAGCCAGTCAGTGATGGGGGAAGGGACGGTTCGACAATATCGTGGGAGTACTGCCCTTGCTGCGATTAAAAAAAAATTCAGAAGGTTGTGCTTCGGTAGGTCTGGGGGGAACAGAGAAAGCAGTGCTATTTTGGGGGTACTGGGGGCGGGAGTTCCCGAGAGCGCTCGGTAGAAGGAGGAGAACACCCCCTCCCAGAAGTCAGCCAGGCGGGGACAGCTCCACCAAATATGCAGGAATGACCCAACTTCTTCCTGGCAGCGCCAGCAGTCAGGTTAATATTGAGGGAAGATTTTGTGTAAGGTCTGCGGGCACCCGTACCACCTGGTCAAGATTTTGTAGCTCTTCTCTTGGGCTGCGGATATGGTGCTGTTAGAGTGGGTATTAGAGTAAATAGAGGAAGTGGTCAGAGAGAAGTTTGTATAGTACTTACAAAGTATGGGGGGGGGATACTGGGTAAAAGGCACAGTTGTGCAAACCTGATAGTGGCGAGGCAGAAGGAAGGATCCTTGCACAAGGAGTGATAGAAGTCTCGCAGCTGGAAATATTGGAGCCAGATGTTGGATCGGGTGGCAAGCATAGGTTGCAGGTCTAAGATGGGTTTAACATCCTCTGAGGACAAGGCCTCGATCAGGGGGGAGGGACGCAGGGAGGACCAGCGCAAAAATGTCGACGTCCGGCATCCTGGAGGTAAGTTATCGTTATCCATTATCGGAGTCAATGGGCCATTATACGAAGAGAAGGATGCTTTCACCAGCTGACGATCCCAAATACGAAGGAGGGGTATTTAGGAAAAAGGCCGGTCCACAGAGGGCGGGCGCAAGGCAGGCTCCAGCCAAAGTGTGGATGCGGGCAATATAGGCATCCTATAGGCCTTAATCTGGACCCATAGTTTGAGACGAAGAGTAGATGCGATCCAAGCCTTGGGCCAATAAAGCCACCTGGTAGTAGCGTTCCATGTTAGGGAGACCAAGGCCCCCTTCAGACTTGGGTCGCGTCAGTATGGAGTAGCGGAGACGAGCTGGCTTGTTGGCCCAGATAAATTTAAGGATGGTTGAGCGGACAGAATCAAAAAAGGCTCTGGGGAGGACGATAGGGGTTGTTTGTAGGAGGTACAGAAAGCGGGGCAGGACATCCATCTTACAAATGGATATTCTCCCAAACCAGGAGTGAAATTATTTTTGACGGGAGTCTATTGTCGCTTTGGTGGATGCGAGGAGTGGAGCAAAGTTAAGCGTAAAGAGTTTAGATAAGTCACTAGGTATCCATACGCCCAAATATTTCAAGGCCAATTGCTGCCATTTAAAGGGAAGGAGGCGCTCAATGATTGTGCAGTTGGCGGCGGCAGGGTAACATTGGGAGCTTCTGATTTGCTATAACTGATTTTGAAATTGCTCAGGTATCCAAAGACAGTAAATTCTTTGATGAGAGAAGCGAAGGCAATGGTGGGGTTGCTGATATATAAGAGCAAGTTGTCTGCATAAAGGCCAATTTTATTGTGGATGGGACTGGTGTGCAGGCCCTGTATCGAGGGGTTGTCTCAGATGGCATTGGCCAAGTGCTCCATAGACAAGATCTACAGGTAGGGTGAGAGGGGGCAACCCTGTCGCGTTCCGTTAGCTATGGTGACTGGAGATGAGAGGGTGCCATTGACGCATATCCTAGCTGTAGGTGAGTCATACAGTGCTTTGATTCTTTGAAGAATGGAGTCTGGGAGGCCCAGCTGCCGCAAGGTGACGAAAAGAAACCACTAGAGATGCACCGATTGCCCGGCCAGAGATCGGAATCGGACGATATTTGATATTATCAAATGCCGATAATGTGTTTATCTGCTCGGCAATAGGAGATAGCGAGCCTGACAATTTTAACTGT
>CM070039.1:62495570-62508810 GCA_036250615.1 Ptychadena robeensis
CCGGCTACTTTTTCATGCCACCCGGCTGAAAAAAATTTCTGGGGAGAACACTGGAGATGTACCAGATCTGTATCGCGTCACTAGGGGGTGGCATGATCAGCAGGGGGGCTTGCACCTTAATTGGAGGAGAAGGACGGCCACCCAGGGAGGGGGAAGGGTCTGATGTCATGGATGATGCAGACCTCCATCCCCCATTGGCCAGTGGGGGTGTTAAAGGGAGGAGTAGGTGGCCGCACTCTGTGAAATGGAGAGGATATATGGCCTGGGGGGTTCTTTGCTTTCCCTCCCCTCCCCTTCCCCGACCTATTAACTTTATTATGGCAGTGGATTTGCTGACCATTATCTTAATACTTTACTAGAATACCTACCTATACTAATTGGCCAATATCCTCCATACCCAGGATACCCTATGGACCCTTTGACCCTCTTCTTTATTTATGTATAGGTTTTTTGGTTCCTCCTGCTAATGAGGGATGGTCATGTCGACATTGATACTGATGCGGATCTGAGATTTGGAGTGAGCACCCTTAGATGTAATGTAATTTACCCTTAGGTAATGATTGACACAGTATTGAGTATTACAATGTGAGGGGTTTGGGGTGTCCCACCACTCTGATACAGTATCAAAGGTACACCTCAATGGGCTTAATGTGTGAGTTACATTACTTATTTGCTGATCTATCGATCTATTGATCTATCTATCTAGATTATTACACATTGGGAGACCTGGTCTATCAACACTTGTCACCAAAGCTGGAATTGGTTCCCCTTCTGATGAGGCCCAACTTACAAAGGGCCAAAATGTGTCAAGGGATATTTGAGGAGGTTTCATTCAGTGACCCCGTGTGTGTTTCCAAACCTTAGATGCTGCATCCCCCATTACGCCTATACACATTTTTTTCTGAAATTACGTACCTTGGTTCATATTTGGGTTAGCTTTTACTCAAGAATATACTGTAATTTCTTTGGGAGTTCATTGTAAAGCTAATAAACAAGGTACCGTCACTAAAATTTATGGAGATGTAAAAAAGAGTTCTGGAACTTCTGCATAAATTCACAAATGCAGGCTCTTGCAATTCTTCACGCGGTTATCTAATTTGGTATATATATATATATATTCAAACTTTAATTACAGTACTACACAAGTAACACCATCGGATATTTATTTACTACTATGTAGTGATAATGTCCCTAACATAAATGATTCCCCTCCCTCAGTGATCACAGCAGAGTACACAGTACTCTGCTTGAATTTCCAGCAGGGGTGGTCCCAGAATTGATTGGTGGCTGCAGCTGGATGGGGACTGCCCCCTGCTTTCAGGATCACAGGTAAGCTCTGAAAATTCCAGTTCAAACAGAGTCTTCTGTGCAAACAAACGGAACGAACTGGGTTTGTCTCAAACACTAAGGAGGTTAAATACATTTCCTATGTAAGGATCCAGACAGAACAGGGTATCCTGGAGTTACTCTTTAGTTACAGACAGAATTCTGGCTCATGGCGGAACGATTTCCTCTTGCATGTCCCGAGAGTTTGTAAGCAGCACTCTGAGCCCTGATAGGCATGAAATGGAGAGAGAGAAGGTCTTGAGCTCACCGTCAATCAGAGGCAGAAACAGCATGCATGCAGGTCAGCTCGCATACAAAGACAGAGTCTTGTGCTTCTCTCTGTGTATGCGCTGATCCATGTGCATACTGTCTTTGCCTCTGATAACTCTGACAACTAGTTCACTCCTAGGAGGGGTCAACTCTGCTTCCAAAATTTACTGTATTCCCAAAATCCCAAAATCGGGTATTGCCCTATATTCAACCCTTTTTAGGCAAATGGTGCTTTGGTAGGTTAAGAATGCATTATGGGTATTTTCCTTAGCCATAGCTTTCAACCAAATTGAGTTACAACTATGGGAAAACTGCCTAGAAATCACTCACATCATAATAACCCTCTCCTGCTCTATCCAAAAGCAGGGGTTGAGTTTCAGGCAGATGTATTATAGCAGAACAGACACCAACTGCCATCTAGTGGCATATTGGAAACACTTCCTTAGACTGTAATGCTGAGGCTCCACTGGGGTGGCTTGGGAGCTTCTTGGAGACATTTTTTTTTAGACATGTCCGAAGGGCTTCCATTGTCCCCAATAGGGTCAGTCTCCACAGGCGTGGTGTGGCTGTGGAAAACAAACACATCTTACCACATTTCTTGAGCTGCACCACAACCACCTCTGAAAAAATGGAAATCATTGGACTTTTTAGTCCATTGACCTAGAGAGAAGAACCACAAATGCTTGGATTAAGCTTTGTAGTGAAAGGGCTTCCTTCTATACAAAGTGTTAAATATTTTCTCTGAGGCTGGTACAGTCAAAAACTATTTCCACATTTTTCAAATTACTGTAGTTGCACTTAATTAAATTGCATGTTATGTGGCTGAGACAGGTATTTTTAGTGAACGACTTCTCTACTTATTGACAGGCTGAGCTCAGTAGTGCTTTGGGCATGTATTCAGAATAAATTATATTATTTGATAACATTGTCTTAAACTTCAACAGTACACGTCTTATGTTGTGCACCCACAAAAACAGAAAGGATCAACACAAAGCAACTAGGGTAGAACCCAGTACACTCAAATAATAGGCTGCTCCACATGAATAGCCACCATTTATTTTGTTACCACAGCAGAAAAAGTAACAAAACTTTAGCATTAAAATAGAAGTGAATACTTGCCCCTCTCTGTACCCGCAGTGCATAAAACCTTTCCATTATGGTCTGTTCAAAAATTAACACTTCTAGGACATTTGAAGTTGACTTTGAAACTTAATTTATGCAAAATCTACACTAGCTAGAGCTATATATATATATACACACATACATACAGTCGAGCCCATAATTATTCATACCCCTGGCAAATTTTGACATAAAAGTTACTTTTATTGAACCAGCAAGTTATTTTTTTTTTTTTTTTACAAGAAATCACATCGTTGTCTGACAAAACATTTCTTAGCTTTTTTTTAATATTTGAGCAAAAAGTGTCCAGAATTATTCATACCCTTCTCAATAAACAATAGAAAAGCCTTTATTGGCTATTACAGCAATCACACACTTCCTATAATTGCAGACCAGCTTTTTGCATGTCTCCACAGGCATTCATCTTTAGAAATAGGCTCCAAATCTTTCAGGTTGGGGGGTCTTCTTGCCATCACCCTGATCTTTAGCTCCCTCCACAGATTCTCAATTGCATTCAAGTCAGGACTCTGGCTGGGCCACTCCAAAATATTAATTTTGTTGTCTGCTTACCATTATTCACCACTTCTGCTGTTTGTTTTGGGTCATTGTCATGCTGAAATGTCCACTGGTGCCAAAGGCCAAGTTTCTCTGCAGACTGCCTGATGTTGTCGTTGAGAATCCTCATGTATAGCTCTTTTTTCATGGTGCCATTTACTGTGATTAGGCTCCCTGGTCTATTGGCTGGCCTATTGGCAGTGCATAACATCTTGTATTTTTAAATATACTTTGCACTGTAGCCTTTGGAACTTAAAAACATTTAGATATGGCCTTGTAGCCCTTTCCTGACTTGTGAACAGCCAAAATGCACAGCCACAGGTCCTCACTGAGCTCCTTTGTCTTAGCTATGACTGTTCACAAACCGACTGCAGAGAGCTGCTGTTTTTCCCCTGTTGAGTAGATTAAAACAGCTGTTTCCAATTAATCAGGGTAATTAGGATGCTTTATAACAGCTTGGACTATTTGGAATGGTATAAAACTTTTGGATTTTTCCAGAGACTGTGACAGTTTGAGAAGGGTATGAATAATTTTGGACATGACACTTTTTGCTCAAATGTAAATAAAAGCTGAGAGATATATATTTTTTTCCAAAAAATGTACATGCCTCATGTACATCGTCTTATTATCTTTTGGGAGACACCTCTGTCATTTCCTGTACTTTAAGTAAAAATTTGCCAGGGGTATGAATAATTATGAGCTCGACTAATACATATATCTCCACAACCCTTCTCTACATCTCCAGCAACTAAGCAATAGTTAGATCATCTGATATTGTATTCAGAATTATGATGGCCTAGTGTTGGCCTTCTAACTTGACCAAGGTTTCCAAACTAAAGAGGACCTTTCTGGTTGCACCCAACACAAATGGTATACAAAATGCATTTTGAAATCACTCGTGCTGCCCTTGTCAATGTGTCAAGGGATGGGACAAAGATTATTTCTTTTTATAGTAAACACTTTACATACAAGTGGCTTTTAAGCCATTTTGTTGGGGTAGAAAAGGACAGGGACCTTCAATTTGCCCGGCATTGTCTTTTGACTGGTGGGACCCAAACAGAGCTCCTCAAAAATTCAGCTTACATGAAAAGCAATAATGTGAACGCCAAGTTGATTCACAATTGCTGTTATCTTTGTATATTCCTGGGACTTTTCCCCTCTATACTGTCATTTATATTCTTGGGACTTTTCCCCTCTATACTGTCATTTATATTCTTGGGACTTTTCCCCTCTATACTGTCATTTATATTCTTGGGATTTTTCCCCTCTATACTGTCATTTTTATTCTTGGGACTTTTCCCCTCTATACTGTCATTTATATTCTTGGGACTTTTCCCCTCTATACTGTCATTTATATTCTTGGGACACTTGACAGGAAGAAATGAAAACATTCCCTACCAAAAAACAAAAAAAGTTTTCACATCAATGCTTAAGGTTGTGAGATGTTGTATCTGCCTTCCACGAAAACTCACAACACACACACTTATTGTTTTTACTAGGTGTCATAGAAACGTGCCACTGGGAGACAGATAATTTAGGACCTGATTTTCCCTCTCCTGTATATACAAACATGGTTTAAACTTGGCTTTGAAACGACTATTATTACCTGTCTTTTTAGCTGTTCATTTGACTGAAGGATGTGTCACCTAGCAAAGACGAATGCTGACAAAGATCAGTGAGTTCAGACCTCCAGCGTACATAGTTCGCCTACAGCCGCGAGCACTCTAGCGCGTACTTCCGCTGCACCACATGGTGTGTTTCCGGTTTCCAGCGTCAGGTGGGTGACGTTTCCTTAGCCGGTTTCGTATGCTCGTGTAGGGATCGGCGCTAGGTAGGGGGCCCAGCTATTGCCTGTCCATTGACAACACAGTGGCGGCCACGTCCTACCGTCTCCGGAGTGGCCGCTTTATACCAGCTGGAAGTCCCAGAATCCATCGCGGGTCCCAGTTCTGGCCCAGCGCTCTCCCAACTCACTGCGGCCTTTAATCTGCAGCCTGGCACAGCTCTCTATAGTGTTTCCTCTGTGCCAGGTCTTGATCCCTTCACTCGGCCAATACAGAATCCTCTGCGCTAGTCCTGTTCAGAGCTCTCGGTCTTCCCAGAATCCTCAGCGCTAGTACTGATCCCATTTGTCCATCGCTACTTGTGTCTTGTGTGAATTGACTTTACTATACAACACGTGTTTAATTTAGTAACGTTCTCCTAGGATGACATTTTTATCTCCCACAACCACTTCAAGGTATTCTTGCGCTTTTCGCCATTCTTCTACTGAACATGCAAAAACTGTTCCTTATTGTCACTAGTTTATGACAAGAAGTATACATTTGATGATCACACTATTCAGTAAATACCTCATCGCACAGCTACTCGTCCTGTGATCTGCTGATCTTCCCTTTGTAATTGTTCATATACATATCAGCCATACATTTTATAGCCTTTCTCTAAATTGACTGCATTTCCGTTGTCCAGGACCTTCTAACCAATAATTGTATTTAGATTCTGCCAACAATCATCAAACTCTCCTAAATACTACTCAAGACCCACATCTTCAGGATTTCATTCATTCAGACTAGTAGAGCCTTATTTGTACCTCTCGAGATGGCATCAAAATCAGTGAACAACTCGGATCTGGAGAGGAGTTGCGTGTTATGCTGTCAGGAGCTGGATGTATACGCTGTGGGTAAATGTGACCATCCTATCTGCTATCGCTGCTCCACCAAGATGAGGGTCCTGTGTGAACAGAAGTACTGCGCAGTGTGCAGGGAAGAATTGGATAAGGTATGTTCAAAGGTTCCCATGAAGACATCTTAATTCTGTTATTAAACAATTACATCAATAAACAATATTACAGATGCCTATTCATAATCATCATCAGGTTGTTTTAAAGTATTTAGCTATGAAAATTGTCATAGCTGAAAGACAAGTTCTTGGCCAAGTTCTTGTCTATGCTACGATTCTGGGAATAGCTCACAATGATGTGTTCTTTGGCTGTCAATAAATGGATGACGAAAAAAACTGGACTAGAAAATAGAGGAAATTTGTTGGTCTATAAGGGGTTGTTTCCATTATACATCGGGACCACTACGCTAAGCGTATACGCTTAGCAGGGGTCCCGACGTATCCCACAGACATTGCCTGCCGGCGGATGGTCTGTTTACACATCCGCCGGTGTAAAGGCTGAACGTACTCAACTACGTTCAATGAAGACAGACCCTCCGCCTAGCAGGTAAGTCTATCTGTTACGTTGGGACCTCCCGCTAAGCGTGTATGCTTAGCGGAGGGGTCCCAACGCAATGGAAACAAAGCCTAATACTTAAGTTACAGTATATAGTATAGTGTAAGCTGAGTTTTTCAGCAACCATACTACTTGATGGAGCTGTTCTCATCCTCTGTCGTGTTCGGGCTGCTGCTGCTTTCCTGCAAAAGTGAAACACAGCACAGCTCCCTAGGAATGGCTGACCTGCACCTTTTCCTCCTCCCTGCTCTGTACTGGGATTTTGGTTGCAGTGTGTGTGAGCAAATCATCCTCAGGTGGACTACAATTCACAGCATGCCACATTTCTAAAAGTACATATAATTGGGTTACCATGCATTGCTGTGGTTGTAAGCAAGTTTAGTGTGTCATTAATGTATGAATATAACCCACAAAGCATTTTTGTGTGCTGGGGTATATTCCTTTCAGATAAAGTGTTTAAGAATGCCATGGTGTGGCCTTTTTCCTTGAAAGAGCCAGAGTACTACAAAGCTTGTGGCATGGATCAGCCATCACTGCGTAAACCCCTGCCATGGCAGTTATTTTTAAAAAATCCTTTTTATTTTTATTATATGTTATTACATACAAATGTCTTTTTTTATTGCCTGTTGCATGGCTGATCATACAAAAAATAAATCTGCACTGTAGCTATCTACGGCTGACCCTATGGTAATGGTCGCTGTTTATGGCAAATACTTGACTTTATACCGTTAATTCTTGTCTTCTCTTTCCAGGTGGTGTTTATCAAAAAGGTGGTCCCTTTTTCCATGATCAACACAACCCAGATGCAGGGTGAGAAGAAATTTGATATATACTTCAGTGAGAGCAAAGTGTTTTCCCTGTACAGGTAAGGTTTTTTTCTCATTTGTCATTCTGTGATATTTTGTTTACCTGCTGTAACACTTATCCCTCTACTATTTCTGTGCAGGCGTATACTTCAACATGAATGTTGCTTGTGCCCAGACATGAGACCTTTCCACACTTTTAATGACCTGGAGCAACACATGAGAAAACAACATGAGCTGTTCTGCTGTAAGCTGTGCTTAAAGCACCTGAAGGTACATGCATTTAATCCACTGAAAATTTTAGCTCCAAGTGAATATAGAGGGGGCACAATTTCTGGTGTGACTATTGATTGGCTTCACCCTTACTACCTTTAAATGCACTCACATGACCAGTACACTTGCTTGGAAGAATGTTTTTTTCTATCTTAATAATTTATAAAATCCAGGCTTCAACAATATCCTAATTTTGCCAAGTTTTGATCTGAATTTCTTGACATCAAATATCTGTCCTTCTTTTTCCAGAATTTTACCTATGAAAGGAAGTGGTACAGCCGCAAAGATCTAGCTCGCCATCGTATGCATGGGGACCCTGAGGACACGTCCCACCGTGGTCATCCTCTTTGCAAGTTTTGTGACGAGCGATATCTTGACAACGATGAGCTCCTTAAACATTTACGTAGGGACCATTACTTTTGCCACTTCTGTGACTCTGAGGGGGCCCAGGAATACTACAGGTTGGTAGTGATTAAGCATGAGAAATACAGCCAAGAACTTTGACATTTCAATCTTACAATCCTTGGTTTTATGATGTTCTTAGAATATCTGCACTTTTTTCTTTTTGGTTTACAAAATTACTTAGTTTTTGCCAGAGGGAAAGAAATGGTGTGTTTAAAAAAAACAAAAAAAAAAAAAAACCTTTACATTAAAATCATTATTTTCTTCTTTAGTGATTACAGTTTTCTACGGGAACATTTCCGCGAAAGTCACTTTTTGTGTGAGGAGGGTCGGTGCAACACGGAGCAGTTCACACACGCATTCCGTACTGAAATAGACTACAAGGCCCACAAGACATCCTGCCACAGCAAGAACCGTGCGGAGGCTAGGCAAAACCGTCAGATTGACATCCAGTTCAGCTATGCTCCCCGGCATAATCGCAGAACTGAAGGTAAGACGTGTGTTATCAACTTGTCACAAGCCTATGGAGTTAGAGCACTAATACAGATCAGAAAAAAAGAAAAGTTTAATATTTGATCCACTTAACTAAATGGCACATTGCCTGCAAGTATGGATTACTGTATGTGTGTAATGTACTGCAATAAATTGTCAAATTAGCAAAAGTAAGAACATTGCTTACAACTGCCTGAACTGCCATCTAGTGTGAAAGGTTAAAAGTAATTAGGATCCTTAATTAGGAGTCTTAATCCAAGCCACCTCCTACCCTCATACAGTCCCAAAAATATAGTTTATTGCAGCTTTCTAGTCCTTGTTTATAGTGGTTACATGGGTCTTCTTATAAGGGCATTGATCACACCTACTGATTATAGTAGAAATGTTCTTGTACTTCTTACGCAGTACCCCCTATGTTATAGAGATTAGAAAATTATCTTTGTAGCCAACTATAGGTATAGAGTAACAACTTTTTGTCAATAGAGTGCCATGATTGAGTATTGTCTAGAACAGTAAATGTGTTGCTAGCATGTTTACCAAGTAAGAAAAGCAAAACCCTTAGAAAGGGTTGCTTCTGTTCCAAGTGTCCAGTTACAGACTGAAAGCAGAGAGCATACATTTAAGTTTGTCTGCCTCAAAGGAAAAGCAAGTCTCCCGGTCCACCATGTAGGGCTTTGTGCTGTGGCTGGTAAGATGGAAACAAATTGTATACGTAAAACTGCTCCTCTTTAGACATATAACATTTTTAAACCGCTGTTTCTTTTATTTGTTTTTAGGAGTAGTAGGAGGAGAGGATTTTGAAGAAGTCGAAAGATTTAACAGACCGATAAGAGGAAGAGGAGGTTCACAGAACAAGAGGGGCAGCTGGCGATATAAAAGGTGAGTAGTGACTTGCCCTTAGGCTCTTTAAATCTGTTATGTCAAGTTAACCCTGTATTTGAGATCTTGTAAATGTTAATGGATTTGACAGGGAAGAAGAAGACCGTGAGGTGGCAGCCGCTGTAAGAGCCTCTGTAGCAGCGAGGAGACAGGAAGAGATGGGAAGGAAACCTGTGCTTGAAGTTTCTGATAACTCAAAATCTAGAAAGGAAGAGCACCGAAACACTGATGATGGGCGCAGGCATAAGGCTGTGTCAAAACCCTCTGTTGAACCTGCAGGTGAGCACAGATCGTTTTCTCTAACTAAGCACTTTAAAGCAGAATTAAGTCTGCTTGATGGTGGCTGGGGGTTTCCTATACAATAGAGTGCATTTTCCAAGTCTATTTGCACATTGGTAGAACTGGCTGTCAAAGGGCACTTCACCTAGTAACATAACATCCATGATCTCCATTGTTCTTGCATCTATACTTTTTAATATTATTTTTTTAGCAATCTTAATTACATTGGTGTACAATGTGTGTGGGCTGACTTTATTACCAAATAAAACTGCAAAAAGGGGGGTAATAGATTTCTGTCATGGAGCTGTACAGAGGGAATTTAAACTGAGGTAAACAGACTATTAGTGATCTTTTACTTCTGGTAATTGTTGGTTGTGTCTATGTAGTGGCTTTGTGTATCTAAAGACAAAACCTTGGGAGGGGTTGTTATACATACCCTAAAATCTTTCCAGTAAAAGTTATTTGTCTTCTTCTTAAAATATCCTTGGCTGAAGTTCCTATATCATCAATATGATATGTCTGTATATTCTTACTTCAAGCAGTACTAAAGCAGTACTGCTGGGTGGGTTTTTACTATAATGTGTGAGCATTTGCAGCATATATGTGAAGGTTTTAATTCATTTAGGTCTTAGTAGATTTGCAGTAGTAAATCAAAGCAAATGAAAAATGCTAAATTAAAAAAGCAAGTTGGATGGCGAGCAAGATATCTACCAGGAAATTTGTCCAGGGGACTTGTCTTCCTACTAATCTTGCATAGCATAGTATTCATTATGATACCGTTAACATACAAGTGCCATCTTCTCCAGCACCGCTCCCTACCTCAACTGATGCAAGGCTCCCATGTTTTTTTTTTTTTTTTTGCTCACCATGTTTATCTTTTTAGGCCCTGGTGATTCCGCCAAGGTGACCAGCATACCTAATGGTTTGTTGAGGGAAGAGGACTTCCCAGCATTTGGCTCTCCTGTGGCCACTCCTCAGTTAAGGTAAGAAATGTGGTCCTCATTTTCAATTTACTGGAGTTTGACTTTGCAGTCTTAGTTTTGGGGTACCAGTGCGTTGTTTTTCCACCTAATTCTTTAGTCTGTAACTTGCATATTACATACAGTTGTCTTGCTTAAAGTTGGTTTCATGGGTTTAATACATTTTCAGCTTGGCCAAGCCTGCCCTTAAAGAGGAGGACTTTCCCACTCTCACAAGGGTGGCGTCTTCATCTTCTGTTCCATCATTTACTGCGGGAATGTCATACACCACAACTGCTAGATCCTCCAAAGCCTTTCATGAGGAGGATTTCCCAGCCTTGGTGTCCAAAGTCAAGCCTGGAACACCACTTTCTGCAGTTGGCTCTGCATGGGCTACTTCCTCTTCAAAAAACATCCCAAAAACTACAACTCCTGTTCTGGCTACTACAGGCAAGGCCTCAAAGAAAGCTCCTGCACCTAGCGGTGGAAAAGGATCCTTGGCAAAAGCCAAAAAAGGTCTGTCTCTCTCTGATGACGATGACGACACCGGTATTACTGCCCAAGAGTTTCGTAATGCCCCCACCATGATTGATATTTCGAAGCTGCTGACATCCAATCCTCAAACAAGTTTGAAGCTCAGCAAAAAAAAGCGGGTGGGTGCAGAGAAGCAAAATAGTGTTTCTAGCTCTCAACTTGGAGAAGATGTGTTCCCAAGTTCCCCTCTTAAGGAAAATGTCAAAGATGCAGAGCATACGCCAACTCCACCAGCCACTTCCATCCTCAGTGACAAGTCCAACACTGTTGTAAATGGATTGCCTGAACGCAAACCTCCGGAAAAAGGAGGCGGGGCTAGAGAACCCCCTGGCTTCAACAAAGCTGCAAACTCTGCTCCAAAATGCCTTTTGCCAGATGAGGATTTTCCAGCACTGGTGAACAATAATAATAATATCCCGACAAAGCCACCACCAGGTTAGTGAACTAGAGAATACTGAAATGTTATGGAATATTTATTTTGAAAATGTTTTTGCAGAATCAGATAAATATACAAATTAAGGCTTTATGGATCATATACATCTTTAGGGCTCATTCACACTAGCTCCGGTGCATTTGGGGTGCCATACAGTAGTTTCACACTAGCCCTGTACTTGCATAATTTTTGTAGGCGCAGTGCAATCCTCTCCCATACACTTACTATTAACTTAATCTTGCAAAAGCTGTAATATGTTGGATAAGATCAGGTGCAGCTCATTCAACTGTCCCATGTTCCAATGTGTAGTCCATCTTTTCTAGCTTTCAGCTGCAAAGGTTGGTGGAGGGCATTGCAAATGCATATTCAAATGCCATAGTGTTTGATGCACTGGCACATTTTACTTTTTTCCACTTATTTGCTATGCTTATTGCTTGCTCAGTGTCAGTAAATATTTCTGCATTTTCAGATCTATATGTATTGAGTACTTAATGCAAAAAACTATTTGCTTTAATCTGTGTCTCCCCCCATTTTTTAAAGGATTTTCTTCAGTAGTGTCTGTGGCTCCTTTGCCACCACCTCCAGGATTGTCTTCCTCTGTGGGCATCCCTCCTCCAGGTTTTGCCAGCGTCTCCTCTACATCTAGTCCTTCTGAAATGCCAATTAAACCACTAAAAGAGTGAGTTAAACAACCTGTGTATACCGGTGTTAAAAGCTACATACAGCTACACACAGTATGTGGACCCTTGAGTGGTTGTTTTCACATACTGACAATCATATTGTGTAATTCTAATGGCCAGGCGCGCCACAATGAAGCGGGAAATGTGTAATGTTTTTGCCGGGTTTAGGGCAAATGTTGAAAGGAAATAAATTAAAAGCCCTATTTATAGATCTATCGTAACACAACCAAACAAAAAAATCTGGTGGCATTAATGAAAAACCCAGGGCATTAGGAAAAGCATCCGGAATAATGCAAAGTGCTGCAATGTGCAAGTGTGAAGGGTACAATGTTTTTCTATGGGGAAAAAACAAATAACACAAAAAGTATGCATTTTGATACTTACAAAAAAAATGCACAAAGAGCTATTCTTGCACATCATATTTCTTGTATTTGTGTTTACCACCACCCTCCACTGCATCACATGCATTTTGTCTGCTGTTGGTATATTCTTCATGTCTTAAGGTATGACATTGCTTTTTAATGGTTATCTTATTGGACTATTGCAGTGTCCATGTCCTAATGGAGCCTAATGGCAAAACCGTGTAACCTTTAAAAAAAAAAACAGATTGATTAATTTCTTGGTGATAAGTTAAATTTAGTGTTGTCAGCAAATTTAAAAAACGCTTTGTATTCACTAATCATGTAACTATCTTTCAGGGTTTCCTTCTGCCCTGGAACATACCTAGTACCTGAACATTTTCAGCAGAGAAACATTGAGCTTATTAGTTCAATTAAGGATTACCTGCATAGTGTTGAGTCAAAGTTCAATGAATTTAAATCCCTTTCTGGCAAATTTAGACAGGTAAGAAAAATTTATCTTGTAGGTTATACTTTTACACAGGACTGAATGAATTTCTACACATTTCAGTGTCAGAAAAAAATATTGTTTTTCCTTCTTTGCCTCTTTAACCTCCCTAGCGATATGCCCGAACCCAGTTCGGGCAAAGGCACACTGCAACT
>CM070039.1:62519601-62531729 GCA_036250615.1 Ptychadena robeensis
CACTTTTTGTCCTCCATTCCGGACCTAGGAAGGGGATGTCGGCAACCAAGGCCACCATTGGCAACCAAGGCCACCATTGACAGATGGCTCAAACAGGCCATCATGGTGGCCTACCAGATTCAACAAGTGCCTTGTCCTCTGCAAATTCGAGCACATTCTACTAGAGCGACTGCGACCTCTTGGGCTGAAAGGGCTGGCGCAACGCCTGAACAGATATGCCAGGCCGCCACATGGACGACAATATCCACCTTCTCCAAACACTACCGCCTGGACCTCATGGCTGCGCCATCTCAGGCCTTTGGCCGAAAGGTCCTCCAAGCGAAATAACGGCGCGATACGGGCAATTGAGGCAGTGTACAAAGTACACTGCCTGTCAGTCTCTCCCTCCCTCCGGGGCTCTTCGTGCAGCCGGTGTTATTATTGACACCAGCTACGTGAGTGGGAAAGCTGGCGCTCCTCCATTAACATGGAGGTCTCTGGCCCCGCCCCCTTCCGCGTCACAGTGACTCGATCGGGGCGGTGCAGAAATCCTGGAAATGCTGCAGCGATTAAGACAATCGCTGCAGCTTTCCAGGGAGGCATCGGGTCTCCCCAATGCTGGCTTTCCCTGCGGTTGAGACGACCCTGAACGGCGAACGAACAGGGTTCGTCTCAACCGCTAGGGAGGTTAATATGCTAATGTGTTTATCCATCCATTGAAGGAAAGGAAAGCAACATACATTAACCACAGAACTACTGGCTAGGAAACCAACACTGTACTGTAATGGCCAATTAAAGCAGAGAAAAGGAGTTGGGCAGAAGATGCGGCTGCTTTTTCCTTGAGCTAGTCACCCCGCTGTAATTGATCGGGGATCAATTGAATGGAAATCAATGTGCACCACATGGGCACATCGATTCCTGTTCAATGGGGACCCGTTTTCCCCAGCTTGCAGTGTGTGATTTACAACCCGCCACAAGCTGGGGAGGAGCTGCCTGTCTCATACAGCTGCCTCACTCACACAGCTTCCAAGTGAGGAGTGCTGGCTCCGCCCCTTCACGTTGACAGCCGACGGCTGTGGAGGAGGCAGGAGCCGCAGCTGTTCTCATGTCTTTCCAACATGTTGGAACCCCGTTCAATCAAGTTCCTTCGAGCCAGCTCCATTGATCCCACCCAAAGGAAAGCACACACAGGTAGGTCTGTAAACAGATAAGAGTACAATCAATCACCGTGAGCGCGCAAGTTAGTTGATTGTACTCAAATCTTGTTACAGATCTACGTGTGTGCCAAGCAGTGTTCTGATCTTCTGCTGAAGATAGGGCAGTGGAAGGGTCCAAGAAGAGGCAGGGCGAAGGGGCACTTCAAACATTATTCATAATTTCCCTTGAATACCATAGTCATGTATAAAGTTAAAGCTAACAATCTAAGTATTTGTCCCCTCAGCTGAATTATGGGCGTGCGCACTCGCCGATCGGGGGTGCCCACATGTGGCGACAGATCACTGTCGCCCCACAGCTTGGCTGGCCAGAGAATGGACATGTCTGATAATCTCTGGCTGATGCCGTTAGTCTCAATGAAGACCGGCGTCATAAAGGGTTCCGGCCGATGCTGTCAGCTCAGGAGAGCAGCGTGATGACGTCATCACGCTGCAGTCTAGAGCTCATCTAAGCTGGTCTGTCGGCCCCCACTCGGTACGTGTGTGGGGACCTTTAGGCTAGGGTCACAGTGGGCGCTGTAATGTTACGCACTGCACGCATTTATTCTTATAGCAGAGAAGTTGTTCATTATCACTGTTTGTTAATTGCGACATTTGAAGTAAAAAAATTTTTTAATTCCCATTTACATTTTGTAGGAGTCGGAGTCGGTTCATTTTTTGCCGACTCCGTCTCCAGGTGCCCAAAAATTACTCCGACACCTCGACTCCGACTCCACAGCCCTGGTGTGAAAGGCAGCAGAGCTCTGTGTCGGAGATGAGTCTCCTCCTTTCAACTGCCTGTAAGATAATACATCTTTGATCCTAATGGTCAACTTTGTACTAAATCTGAACACAAATAACTATTCAGGGATACCATACTTCTACATATGTGAATGTGTGCCTTTGAGGCTACAAAGCTGCCATTGGCAATTTCAATGTGTGGGATCACTAAGCTCTCAAAGCAGGAGCAGTCTACTATCCCTACAGCCTACACCTTCTTTTTTGGAACAGATGAAATGGTAGTTGGCATTGATGATCACACCTCCTGTGGATGCTGGATGTCTGGCTGTCCTCAAAATAGAGTGGCTCTGTGCACCTGTTGCAGAAAACACAAATTGCACCTTTTACAAATTCCTGGGCTGATAATCCCATCATTTAATTTATGTTTTTACAGTCAAAACACAGTGTTTGAGGACCAGCAGATAGCAGCCTCATGTGGCAGGAGTCCTGTGAAAGGGTGCCTGAGCCCAGGTTGGTGGCTGGGTAAGGATTTTTAGGGGTCTGGTAGGGGTGGGATAGCCTCCCACTGTTTCATTTTTTTATTTTGTATTCTGACAAATCTTCCACAAGTTGTCATTTATCGGAGACTGAGGCCATCTTGTGGCTGAATAGAATTACTGCAGGGCACATAAAATATATTTTCTTTATAGAAAGTATTTATAAATTTTAAAAAGACAAGATATTTAGAGCTGGTTTCTTTCCATTTATTTATTTTTTTATTCCGTAATGTACAGAAAACAAGTTACATCTTTGACACAACACTACTGAAAACACACAATCACAGATTGTTCTTTCAGGAGATACAATATATACAGATAAATTGTAAACATGTCACTTTTGTTCAGACACGCAGGCACACACACACGGATCACACTGTATAATCAATAAGATTGCAAACCACCTCATCCGCACGGTTCTAAGACCTGCCAATGATTTGTTTACGGTTTGGCAAGAGGTTCCTATGGCACAGATTTGAAAGCTTGTGATTTGTTGGGGATGCATATAAAAAGGATTCACATGAGAGCTCTTCACACAAACTTCATGTATAGTGGGAGATTGTGTATGACATATGTTGTTTGTGGCTTCCATAGTGTGAGCTGCAGATGGTAGAAGACACATGAAACCAAGTCTTAAGCCCCCCATAAACCTTTAAATCACTCCATACAATTTCCATTAGATCTACCAACAACTATGTAGTGCTGGGTCCTCCCTGATAGAATACAGTGTGACTGGAAGGTTTAGAAAGGTCCTCATATTACATGGTTGTGGTACAACAAATGTTGATTGTACAGAAATTGTATGGTACAATTGTAAAGTGTATGTGAACTAGGAATATACCTTGGCCCTAGCACTACCGACATGTGGTGCTGTTGTCACTAACACAATGCTTGTCCCTGTATCCTTGTATCTAAACCTAATAAGTACACTAAACAGCTAATCACATCAATATGCCAACAGAACTAAGCAAATGCACACATATTTAAAGTTCAGCTTCCTGTATAGATAATATTGATAAATGAGTGTAGACACAAAGGGACAGGAAATGCTTTATCTGCAGGATCAGAATTTGAAAACCTGCAAAAACCAAACCACCAGACCTAAAGCCCCCCATAGACAGGCAGACTCCTCCATGCAACTTCTGTACAACCAACTTTTCTTCTACCAAAACCATGTAATAGGAGGACCTTTCTACACCTTCCAATCACTATGTATTCTATCAGGGAGGTCACTATACTACATAGTTGTTGGTAAGTCTCATGAAAGTTGTATGGAGGAGTCTGCCTGTCTATGGGGGGCTTAAGGACTAGTCGTCTATAATATATTGCATTTTTGGTTTTGGTACAGAAGGGTACAAGAGTTCTGGTTGGTAGGTCCTGGTCATGAAGAACCCTTTAGAGGACCCAGAGGGCACCAAACCCAAAATCAGTGGCTCAAGCTTTTTGGGAGAATATCCCTCAGTTCCTATCCTGCTGACACCAGAGTTCTATACTTTCCTTACTGTACTAAATTGCTCCCATATGGCAGCACAGCATTTTTATATAAATATTTCAATACCAATAATCTGGAGGGAATTTTGAATTTTGTTGCTTACACAGTAGTTCTGAGTAACATTCACAAAAGTTTAAGGGATTAATACTAGATCTACATTATCTCTATCCAATTGCCAGTGATTGATGGGTACACAGGCACAAACAAGGCCAAGAAAGCTGGGCACACCATCAATACATATAATACCAACAGATGATACCAATATAACATCAAGTGGCCTACCAATAGCACTAGAACTACCACTACCTGCAGGAAAGCAGCATGCCACAATCGGTCGTTGATCGACAGCTTAAGGCAAACTGCGCATTGGTTGATAAAACACTAGTCTGATGCAGTCATGTGACACATCCTTAATCTCTAAATGGCTGCTGTAATATCGATTCGGGCCTTATTGGTCATATGTCCACAGTCTCTGACCATCACATGTAATATGTCAATCTCGATGAACGACTTTGGTAGTAAGGTAACACTGGACTAAAAAGTGTCACTCTTGGTTATCAATGTAGGTTGGGAGCAGGAGAGTAGGTGGAAGTTTGATGTAACATAAGTAGGAGGTTTAGTACAATGGTTTCAAGCTGCTCCCTTATTTCTATTAGTTAGAATCTATTAGTTAATGAGGAAATTCAAGCAGTGGTCTACTTAGAGAGTAATACATCTTTATAAGTTTTAATACAACATTTATTTATTCTTATAACAATTTTTAATTATTAATATGACCTTCCAAGTAGCCCAGTAGTGCTTTGGTTTGTATGCTACTCTAAGAATGGGTGAAGCAGCTGAACTGTTTTTTACAGTGATCAATTTATCTAGAAAAAGAGGTACTCAACAAACACACATGATCACATATACTCAATGTGAACAAAACTTTCCTTATAATATACAAGCTGATATAAATGAACGATTCCTGCACCGTGAAAACATTTAAGTGTTCCCTCTAAGAAGCACACAAATTCAATTGTATATTGCTTTCTACTAAAAGATTTGCTACATATATCCATAAAACTTCCTGGGATTAAGAAATCGGACTATTTATAGCTTTCAATTAAAGGGATAATCCACTTATAATAACATCTCAGTGTTGGAAAAGGCAATCAGGCTCTCATACTAGTTTGTTCCATTTCTTGGTGATTCCCATAGAAAGAGTCACCCAAATATAGTGAAAACTAGGTAGAGAGAACCGATTAAAAGGCCCCCATACACCTTACAATCTAACCAACTTTTGTTCTACCAAAACCATGTAATATGATATGATCTAAATCTCCCAATCACTATGTATTCTATCAGGGACGCCACTATACAACATCGTTGTTGGTAGATCTAAAGGAGTGATAGAAAGGTGTATGGTGGGCTTAAGTTAAAGGCCCTCGGGACATTAAGAGACTAGTCCAACAAGAATCCAACCAGATTTATGAGACACATGCACAGTTGGCCCGGCATGGGGCCTTTGGGATAAAAGTGGATGAGGCAAAGATCTCATTGCCAGTGGTTGTAAGTTTATAAAGGTATAGATTCCATCTGTTGATAGTGAACAAAATAAATAAATATCATTTCTAAACTAAGGGTCCATTGACACTATATGCGTTATTTAAAGGCATGCATTTTTTATAGGCATGCGTTTCTGCATATATACAAAAACACATGAGTTTTTTACATTACTTTTGCGTTTCTGTTTTTAAACAAATGAATGAAAAATGCAGGAAAAATAAATCAAAAATGCATACAGCAGTGAGTTTATAAAAACGTATCCGCAAACGCTGCGTTTTAAAAAACGCAACACATGGAGTGTGAATGGTAACATTGGTTGTCTATGTAAAAACCTGTGCAGTAGAAGAACGCACGCGGTAAAAAAAACGCACGCGTTTTAAAAATGCACTGCAGCGCATATAGTGTGAAATGGCCCTAAAACCTAAGCATGAACAGCATGGCAGCTGGGAGTATGTTTTATCTTGCTTGGAACCCAGAAAGGACCTAGTAGGTAGCCATACACAGGTCGATTTTCCACTCGATTTTTGACCGATCGGTCACTGCGCGTGTTCATGAGATCGATTGGCGATCAATCGCGCTCTGCCCACCCTGAACGATCGACCAAACAAAATCGGAATCAACTAAAAATCGGATCGGACAATGAACCGACATGTTGGTTTTTTGGTCGATCGTTTGGCGATCGGAGTACGTTGGTGGACCCATAGCCCTATGCAGCAGCCTTTCTGATCGATGTATTTTGTGGAATCGTCCATTTTGGAGATTGGCTCACGTCCAAATCAGCCACAAATCGGATTCCCAAGGTGGTGTTGCATCGATTCCCGATCCGATCAATTGCTGATTCCTGATCGCCTGGAAAGATCAGATCAGGAATCGATCGGCAATTGATAGGTGACAAATCGACCTGTGTATGTCTACCTTTAGTCTATTTAAGAGCCACAAATCAGTACCTGTAGTTAAAAAAAAAAAAAAAAAAAAAAAAAGTTGGAAATGCTCTATCATCTACTACTTTTGTTGACACTTTGCTATATGTTTCTCCTTTATGCACTGGGTGGAGGTATTGGGTTGGCAGTGGAGCTAATTAATTCAGGTAGATTCAGTGATATCATTGAGGCACAGAATGGCTAAGAAAGCAAAAGGTACAATGATTATCTATCTGCATGTAGTTGCTCCTTTACTACACCTCTCTTAAAATCCTTAACAGGAAAGATATCAGGCATTGTCCTTTTCAGGGTTTCCAAGAAGTTCAAGTATCTTGTGTTCACATTAGCATATTAGAAGGCTCTTCTCTGGTTTGGCACGTTATATTGTTTATAGACTTCATGTTAAGGGTCTACAAAATCACAGAGTCAACAGATACTCTGAAGGAGCCACAAAGGGTAGACACTCACAGAAAGTCTCAGGAGCTACTCAACAAAACTTATAGTAAGGCAGTTAAGCTGGGCATACACGTCACAATTTTCCTGAGATTTTTTAATCCGATCGCCCATCAGATTCCGGAATCGATTTTAATTTGCGAAAACGATCGCAAGCTGCAACATACCATGCATTCAATTTCTGGGTGATTCTATCCTGAAAGTCTCAAATGCACACATTTATGGGTTTGGAGTGATGTTAGCTGAAGAACTGGCCAGTGACCAACAGCACACAAACAAAGGTCATTTCCACCAGAATCATAGATGGATTGCTTAAAGCGATCTCATGAGACAACTAACAGCACTCGATTCATGTGCTTATTCTAAAAATTATCCATCAGAACGGATCCGTGAACGATTGTTTTTTCTGTCCGTTTTTTGACAAAATCGATCGCTCGATCGCTTTTGGCATTCATCAATTTTTATCCAATCCCATCGCGTGATCGATTTTGATGAATGATCGCACTAAAATTTAACTAAAAATCGTGACATGTATGCCCAGCTTTAGACATATTACATATATGGAATTTTTTGGGGATTTAGGGAGTCACTTAACAATGAACAGTGGTTCCCTATCATTTAGGCCAAGCATCACTCGGCTAAGGCTCTACTACGGACTAACAGAAAAACACATGCGGAAAGCATGTGTTTTTCTGTCCAGATCAGCCAGAACAGTCTATTGACTGCCGATGGACTAAAACCCGTGCCCGGCATATTTGGGCCATGGATTTTGGCCTGGTGCAGAGTGGGCACAGAAAAAAAAAACATGGTGATCCCTGTATTTTTCTCCGCAGCTGCGTTGCTGCCAATCTGCAGCAGTGGAAGCAGGCTGATTGGGGGTTATGGGCAACAAAATCAACCTGCCGCATCTACTCCCAAACCGCCCAAGTCTAGCCTAAGCCTTACTTATCCAAAATGAAGCTCAAGTTGAATGGCAAATTGAATATAGCTACCACCGCAAGGGCATGAAAGCTGCCATGTATTACATTACAACACATCTACTATACTCTGTGCTAATGCATTATGTCCATGGGAATGATAACGTCATATAAGTGAATTGTCTTGGGATCGCCAAGTTATTTTAGTGGATATTCTACAATCCTGAAATTTAACTAACTGTAACTCGTAGACCACTTTACCCTCATGTAAATAATTCAACTTAAAAAGGAACATTAACAAATAAAAGGTAAAAGTATGAAACATTGGGTTTCTAATAAG
Organism: Ptychadena robeensis; assembly: GCA_036250615.1. Lineage (NCBI taxonomy): Eukaryota > Metazoa > Chordata > Amphibia > Anura > Ptychadenidae > Ptychadena > Ptychadena robeensis. Next base: position 62,527,718 of record CM070039.1, read on the forward strand.
AATGTTTTAGCTAATATGATTTCGTGGGGCCTTCTACCAGGATCATGTGAATGCTGAAGATCCCAAATCTCATAAGTAGGAAGATCCACAGCATTCCCAGGATGCTGGAGAAAGACTGATGCCACCATTGCCCAAGCTCTGTGGGGAAAAGATGTAGTGTAAAGCTAGCCATACACGTTGCGATTCCCCCTGTGATTGCTGTACAATTGATCGTAATCACAAAATCAATAATAAATCGTACAGCAATCACAGTGAACACCACCTTGGGGAATTGATTTCAGCTCAATACTTTGGGAGGGGATCAAGGGTCCCCATCTAAAGAAACGGTGATCGAACAGAAAATACCGACATGTCGGATCATTGTTACATCGATTTCTTGTTAGATTCTGGTCGATCGCTCAAAGTGGGTAACCAAAAGATTCAAGAAAGATTGTCGCAAACGTGAGCTGCGGACAATCGTTCCAGAATCGAGTAAAAAATCAATCTGTGTATGGTTGGCTTTAGGAATCACTTACCATATATACTTGAGTCCCCCTCGGCACATACTCGAGTCAGGGTTCCACTTACCTGTCCAGGTGTTCATTTCAAATAGGGTTTTATTCATTTGATAAAGGAGTCTAAAAGATAAGCATACCTTGCATTCATAACCAAACAGAACCTTAAGGGCCCTTTCATACAATATGCGCTGTGGGGCATTTTTACAGTACTGCATTTTCTTATAAAAAACAATTGTTACCATTTACACTGTATGCGTTTTTATAACACCCTTCTGCGCACATTTTTGATAATCATAGAAAAAAATTATGTGTGTATATACACTCTCTGCACCTCTTCCCCCTATGGTTGAAAAAGAGCCTCCGCTCGAAACGCGTCCCATTGTTACTGTTGAGCCCTCCAGCATCTGTAAGCAGGAAGTGATCTCATCCCCAACCAGGAAGTGAGGTCATCCTGGAAAACACATGACCCTGAGAGATCAATCCTTGTAAACCTCCTTTAATGTGAGTATCTTGTCCGTTGTTTTATTTTATTCCATTCCATATTATTAAACCATTCACAGTACCTTACTAGGTTGTGCGCCTCGTGTTCTTGTTCTTATTTGTCTGTTACAGGGGGCCACACTCATTCACATTCTGAGAGCTGCACACCTACACACAACTTAAACACCCACCCCTCATACTGACCCTATTTTACTCTGCGATCTTTGCCCAGGCCCCATACACTTAGGGCCCTTCTGGCCACTGATATCACTGTAGCTGTGTAACCGCTGCTGAAGGTTGTGCACAACTATTTATCTTTTATAGTATATCTTTTTATGTCTGTGCTTGTGTCAACTAAGCATCATGGACTTGTTTGCGTTTAGATTCAGATTGTGTTCTGTGGAAAACTTGGCAAAACATAGATGCTGGGTCTTTTGTACGCATCCCATTAATTTTAGATGAGTGGTAGCGACAATGTGCGTGTGTCTCTTGGCAGGAGGTTAGCCGCATTTTTGGCAGAACGTAGTGGAGCTTCAGCCTTACCCATTATATCATCAACTTTCAACTGTTGGCTCTTGCACTCATTGTCATACCCATCGCCAAAGCACCTTCAAACTGTACACTGTGTGGACCTTGAGTGCAAATGCAGCACACTGAATACAAATGGTGCACACTGTCAGCAAATACCTCACACTGAATGCAAATACCGAACGCCGAGGGCAAATGGTGCACACTGAGAGCAAATTTTTTATCTTGAGTATAAATGGCGCACAACTGAATAAAAATGGCACAAATACTGCACACTGAGGGTAAATGGCGTACACTGCATGCTAATTCTTTTCGTTGAGTATAAATGCTGCACACTGAGTGCAAGTTGTGCACACTGCAAGCAAACTCTTCACCTTGAATTTTAAGGCCGCACACTGAGTGCAAATCCTGAACCCTCGCCCCAGACAGCTATGGTGTACTACTTTCAAGGGCTTTTTCTTGTGCAAACAAGCTGTATTTTGTGTAAAACGCATGTGTTTTGTATATGTGTGCCTTTAAAAAGCGCATATAATCTGAAAAGGCCCTTAAAATTTGTCAAAGTATTCATTGGATGATTGCCACTTTCTGTTTCACCTGGACCTTACAGCCAAATTAGATAAAAGAACTCATGAGACACATGACCCTACAAATAGGAACCTACGAATGTTATTTCAAGTACTCAGCAAGTTACTACCAGGACTTTCAACCTAGCAGAAGAGGCATGCATGGCAATGGCAAAGGGTTGGTTGAGAGGGTGGGTAGTTGCATATTGTTCTCTGCATCCTACAGAACTTTATAGACTACAGCAATAGGTAAGGTATGTTACTGTGTCTCTTAAAACCAAATATTCCAGACATTACTCAGCTACAGGTGGGGACACCAATTTTGCCAGTTGTGCCAAAGATGGACCTTAAATTTGATACAACCCATAAATGTTGGCAATCAGTACCAATTGACATCTTAGTAGATGTTTGAAAAGTAATCTATCTAGAGCCCACATATATTGTTGTACACAGTAAAGTAACACACCAAAGTAACCTTCACAAGCCAGAATGAAGGTTAATCTACCCTAGAGGGAACACTTTGTCTAAAACAAGATTTAAATAAAAAAAAAGTATAAAATAAACCCTTTTCCAAAGATATCACAAACAAGCAATTAATATCACAGTACAGAGTGCACTGTACATGGAACTACAGGAAGAAAATCCAGCACTGGTTAACACATATAAAGTGTACAGCAGAATGCGCTAGTCATTCCATACTCTGTACTGTGTCAGCACATCTGCTTTATCTGCATACAAACATCCAAGCAGCCTCTTCTTCATTAGTAAGAGGGTGCCTGGTACCCATTGGGGTTAATGTCCGGATTTTCAGTGAATGGAGGGCTCTGATAGGTTTCCGTGCTCTCAATTCCGCTGCCAGTTGGATAGCCTGGGTATCCACCATTGGGTCCGCTTCCGAACTGATCCGTGGCAAAGAGAGACATGTCAGTGCCTAGGCGGAATCGCTGAAATGCCATCACCGCTATGACAGCCTGGAACATAGATGGGGTAACAGGTTAGTGGGGGGTAAGGGCATGGCATGTAAGATGGGATTAAAAGAAAATAAATCTAGTATTAAGATCTAACACATTTGACTAATTAGATATTATTATTATAGTTTTTATATAGCAGAGTTATAATATGCAGCACTTTAAATATTCATATTTAACTGTAATTCAGGGGAACTCACAGTCTAATGTCACTACTGTAGTCATATATCACTGACAAAGTCTAAGGAAAATTATTAAGGGAAGACAGCCAGGGAAGACAAATCAATCCCGCTCGAAAACAGCCTTATCGAACATGACCGTTAATACGGCCATGTCCAATGCTTTTCCTGGGTCTCCAGGCAAAGCTTGGCTGAGGAGGAGGAGCTGGGGAGAAACAGTTCTGCTCTCCCCGGCTCCTCCGATATCTGAAACAGCGTAATGACGTCATCACGCTGCTGCAGGGTACATCGGACGGCTTGAATATCGAGCCGTCTGTACCCAGCTTAAAGAGCTTAAATCGGCACCTGATTTTTTTGGCTGACCGGTCCCCGACCGATCAGCAAGAGCTTGCTCGGCTTTACACAGTCCCTGTTTTTTCTCTTTTATGGTAGTTGCTCTATGGTCAATGTGGAGGTAGGAGCAGGTCTCCCCTCTATGGTGGCTGCTGTCAGCTAAACTTCATGTGGGGGCAGGAAGGAGGAGAGCATGGAGCCACAGCAGCTTTAGCAGCAAGGCAAGACCTCTCTTTCTTCCAGCATGTATGCACTGGTGGCAGGGGGGAGGTTTGCCACCAGCCAAGGAGCCTCAACAAAACACAAAAGAGCAATATGTGGTTCCAGAGCTGTGGGTTTTAGACCCCGGTTCTAAAAGGTCAAGGAGTCCTACCTAAATGATATAATAATGAAGATAATATTTCTTTAACCTCCCTAGCGCTCTTGCAAGGTCCAAATTTCTGTACCAAAAGCGCACCATAGAC
>CM070039.1:62537432-62558404 GCA_036250615.1 Ptychadena robeensis
AAACCCTCCGACAAGGGTGGCAATGTTGTGGTCATGGATGACAGCAAATATGTACATATGGGTATGAAAATTTTAACTAACTTGCACTGGTATTCACCGGTTGAACGGACAGTCCTCTCCACCTACAAAGTGGAATTGGACACAATTCTAACACAGGCATTTTAGCGACAACTGATAGATAAAGACGACCTCAATTATCTACTGGTCAAAGATCCGCGAACACCCACATTCTATTCATTACCTAAAACGCACAAGTCGCTGACGGATCCACCGGGGAGGCCTATCGTGTCAGGCTGTGGCTCCCTCACAGAGCCGATCAGCAGATTTGTTGACTTACACCTACGACCTTTGGTGAGTGCACTACCATCTTATCTCAAGGACACCTTAGATGTACTTAAAATCTGCGATCATTTAAAAGTCCCCCCAGGCAGCCTCCTGGTGGCAATAGATGTGGAGGACCTTTACAGCAGCATCCCTCATACGAGGGGTGCTGCTGTGATATCTGGCATCCTCTCGAGAACCAGAGGCCTTTCCCCAGAATTTTTTGCTTTTTTGGTCCAATTACTCACCTTTATTCTTACTCACAATGTTTTTTTTGTTTACGGGTACCCACTACCTCCAGGTGCAGGGGGTTGCGATGGGCACACGATGTGCACCCACGTATGCCAACCTGTACCTGGGGGAGTGGGAGACCGAGATACTATCTGATCCCAGGTTGTCGATGTACCGCCCCCACATATATCTGTGGAGGCGCTACATCGACGACATTTTGGTGATATGGAGTGGAACGCAGAAGCTACTTGCCGAATTTATTCTTGAGTTGCAGTCTAACGACTGGAACTTAAGGTTTACCATGGAGTCTTCTCCAACAGAGATACCATTCTTAGATTTGAAATTGTTTCTATCAAGTACAGGAGACATGTCCACGTCACTGTACCGTAAAACCACTGCTGGCAACACCATCCTGCATGCGGGCAGCGTGCACCCTCGAGCCTTGGTCAGGTCCATACCTTACTCTCAATATTTGAGAGTAAGGAGGAACTGCTCCTCGGATGAGCAGTTCCACATCAAGGCGGAGGAGCTGCGCGCTCGCCTAGCAGTCAGGGGGTATGGTAAAAAGTTGCTCAAGCAAGCATACCAGCGAGCAATGAATCGAGACAGGAATGAGCTTCTGCAACCTAAAACCCGTAATATGGATGATGCATCCACCACCCGCATTATCTTAACTTATTCTAAGGCGCATGAACCAGTGAGTGCGTTAATAAAACGCTACTGGCACATCCTAACCTCGGACCCTACGGTATCTAAATTTGTGACACAATGTCCCTCCATCACCTATCGTAGAAGTCGATCACTCAGAGACCATCTGGTCAAGAGCCACTTCTCCCCTCATAGGGAACTCACAACAACTGGCCTATTTAAGTGTGGACATTGTCCCCAATGTAAATTCATTATGGAAGGTAATTATATACCTCTACCGAATGGATCCCCATTCCACATCAAATTTTGGGCCAACTGCGACTCCACAGCGGTCGTATACTTAATATTATGCCGCTGTGGAGGGTTTTACGTTGGTAAGACAAAACTCCCCTTCAAAGTCAGAATCCAGAAACACATACGTGCCATTACCAATGGTGACCTCACGGTCCCCATAGCCAGACATGTAGGACTCCGGCACAACTACGATCTGCAATTTGTATCATTTACCGTTTTAGCCCATATTCTGGAGGATGACCGAGGGGGGTACCCCGATCGGTTTCTCCTTCAGTGTGAACAGAAATGGATTTTTAAACTCAAAGCCACTTTAGCTCCGGGTCTTAATGACTGTATAAGCTACAAGCCATTCTTATAATTGATCCCAACCACCATTTATTCGAGTTAACCAAATATGGTCATTACTTTCCCACTTTTCCTTCCCTTCCTTCCCCCTCCCTTTCTATTTTGCAGTCATATCTTTTAAAATCTAACAATGTATTGATTCAACTGCTAATTGACCTACTTATTATATTTATTGAAAATGTTATCATTAATGCTATACCTTTGCAAGTTCATATATTAATATGTATATATTGTAGTTTACCATACCATCATATCATATGTATATGTGTTTATACAATTATTAATAGAATTATTATATCATATGTGGTTTTACATGTTTATTGATAGAACTCGATTGGTAATCAGTTTCCCTATGCGATATGCTTTTTAATCTTAATTGTGTACTACTTTACGATGTAGGTGGAGGACACGCATCATCAGGGATCCACTTCGGGCTGGGGAGATGCGATGATGTGGGACGGCACACCTGATGGGGTACTCTCTCCAATAATACCTGGAGACTGTCCCAACAAGGCTGTGATTCCCCCCCCCCCCTTCCACCGTGGGGCATTATGTCCAGCCGGTCACCTTGGGACAGCGCTATCTTGGGGACTTGGATCAAGCAGCTCGGCTAGAGTGTGGTTGTATCCGCGTCCCCTGGGCATGGCTACATCAACTTCTGGTTTCCCCCGGTCTATCTACAACTTTGGAACGCTTTGCGTTCCAACCAGCACCCCTCCCCAGGGAGGGATTAGCGTCAGGGGACATTGGTGGTGACAAGGTCGGCCCAGCGGAGTACCCACCCTTTGGGGCGGGCCGCTCGGTGGAATATGGAGTCTGAGTGATACAACAGCTACGCCCACTCCATGGGACGTTACTCCCTGCATAATTACACCAGCTGTTCCTCCATCTTTGCACACCTGGAAGAAGCCGGCAGCCAGAGTGGGTTGGGTGCACTAGGTTTTTCCCTTCCTCCTCATCCCAGCTGTAGCGTCTTGCCTTAATGGGACAGCTGCCCTATATAGGGGGTTAGATGCTAGGTCAGCCTTAGTTGGTAGGGCGGTTCAGCACATGCTTTGAGGTCTCCAAGCCAGTAAGTACTCGTATTCATTTGGTTCCATAGGTTTTCCCTAACTCACTCTTAACCTTCCCATGTTGCTTAAGATCCATTTGGTATAGACAGCTCCGATACAGGATTTCTCTGTGTTACCCTGAAGGTTACATCCAACAGGTAACCCCCTTACTTCTCACTTACCTGATATTACAATAATCTTTGCTGGCTGTCATTCTTTTTCCTCCCCCCACCCTAACTTTGTGCTGCCCTGTCTCCCTTTCCCCCAGTAGGTGGCTGTCCTTAGGTGTTTTGTAGAGACCGATTTTAGGGTCCCTGGCACCCCAGCTTAGGAGCTCCTCCATTGGAGCCCCCTGCTGGGTGGCTCCCATACATCGCCATACTGCCTATGTCCTACTTGGAATCTCTTGCTGAGTTCCTCCACCGTACTTTAATCTATTGGCTTACTGTTTGCATATAATACCAGTGAGTTTAAATTAGATGTCTTCTCACTAACGCTGACTGTCTACTATATCACCACTAATAGTTGTACCCTTAATCATATCACTAAAGTCAATACTAAATTAGTACACCTATATATTGTGTATGGTGTCTCTTGCATTAATGTATATGATATGATATAATATAATGTATATTAATGTATATACATTATCTCTTGCATTAATCCGTATTTATGGACTGAACAAATGTAGTATCTAGGATGAAATACATATTTAATCAGTGATTATACTTGAACTTCCCCTTTATTGATTCAGATTTTAATTATATTATGTATGCCCAATTAAAAGCCTCTATTCTTTGCATATCATGTGTTAACACCTATTCATGAAACTTAATGAATGTGTCATACCATAGATCAAATCTCCCTGAAGAAGCCCAAAGGGCGAAACATGTCGGAGAAGATCGATATCTGAACCAACAGTCATAGCATTTTTGCACACCGTGGATTAACGTGTTATTTGTGGTTTTAAGGGGGTCACCCCAATGTATGGCGTGGCTCTGACCCCTATGGCATTATTGTGTAACTGCACTATTTTATATGGATATAATAAATGTTTTTATCTATGAACGACTGTATGCCTCTTAAAACCCCTCTTTACTGGGTCACTTCCGGGGCTGTGTATGAACCATTCTTCATGGTTCCCCCACCCTAGTGAAATTGACCACTATTCTTTTCTTTCATATTATTCTAGGGGTGAGGCAATTTAACCACACAGGCCCTGGTTCTTTTTCCCCTCCACACCCCTTTTCCTCTTACTAATCTCCATCAAATAAAATAGTAGCAACATCACCACATTGCATTCCAAATCTCCTTAAACTAGAAAACAGAGGCCGCTGCAAATATACAGCAATAAGACTATAGAACAGGTCTGTGAACTGCTCTTTTTAAGTATACATTGAAGGGAAACAGTAAACATGTTTCTAGATGTTCAGTATGTAATTAATAAGTAATTTTTTTACTGTATTAGTTCAGGTTAACTTTAATTATAGATCAACAACTTCATATTTCTATAGGGATATACTCTAGCCATTACTTATACCTGTCCACTTATCAGTAATTGAAGTAAATAACACTGGTACACCACTGATGCCATTAGTTAGAAGTTAAGGAACTTGTATGTTCCACAATGAGCTGATTGTGCAGGGTCAACATTCTGCTAAGGGTATAATTAGCAATAACTCTGTGTTCCAAACACATCGATAGAGAACATGCGCTCCTTAATGCCAGCTACAGAGCAAGACTCTGGGTTTACACTCAGCTAATAGGCAAACAATGCATAATTACAGCACACACTGCCTACAACAATATGAACAGCTAGCAACTGAGTCACAGTTTGTGTCAGCCACAATTTGCCATGGTTACTGCATCGCCAAAGTAGAACCAGGACCAAAAATTTTTTTATATGTTGTGCTAAGCAAGATGAATCATGATACAAAATCATCATTATTAAACAAATGAAGGACTTTAGGCAACCCTGAACTACACTTTCGTTCAATCTACTATGTTCTACAGACCGTAATCAACTGTCCTTTTCATTGTTATCCAGAACAGAATAATCTAGTTTATTGAGCACTATCAAAAACTGCTGTTGGGTTGGGAGAAATGAAGATTAAAGCTGGGCATTGATGGGCCGATTCCTACCCGACCCACTGATTGGATGCCGTGTGCGTTCCCGCATCTGATCAGGATCGGGTCAGCAAGAAATTGGGTGCGCCAACTTGCAGGATTGGACAAAAATCAGCCGTCATTTTGGATTGCACAGTGATCCTACATGACAGATAATTTTGATCCGATCCCATTGATGTCCCCAGCCGAAGTAATGGGGGGCACACAAAGGATGCCGGCTGATTCTCTGCACTAGTGGGGGGTGTAATGATGTCATCACACCCGCTAGGGCAGGGATCAATGGAAAATTGTCCCGTCTATTCCCAGCTTTAGTATTGTCTGCCACCAGAAATGTTAGGCCCCGGGACCACCGCGTGGCTTGGGTAAGGAGGCACTCCTTAGGAGTCCCTGGGGCGCTTTCTTTTATTTCAGAACTCATTTGGGATACTTTTTGTGCATATGTTCTGGAAGCAACTGAAGTTTGGTAGATGTATCATGTCTCCCATTCAAGCGGAGGCTTAGTTTAAGATGAAGACCGCAGTAGAGATTGGGGAATCCTAACTGAACTGAAGACTGGTGATCCCTCTGAGACCCTCACAGATATCTTTTGGGAAGTTTAGTCTAAAGAACTTTAATCTAAGGAACAGTATTCCAAAATTCTGAACCTCTTTTGTCCTGCTGGTGATCCTTGTGATGCAACCCATAATTCTTTCACAATTACAAACTAAGTAGATAGTAGATCATCTTGCCTTCAAGTAAATTGAGCTAATTGCTTGGCCAGCCCTCTAGCAATGCCATAGTTCCATGCTATTTGCTTCCCAAACAACCCAAATATGAGTATAACGTATTGTCTCCATAGATGAGTAACTATCTATACACTTGATGTCAACCATTGCCTCAATAAAGTGAGAAACACATCTGGGTGCTTGATGTTCTTTCTCTACACCAGGGCTACTCAAATATGAATTTGAAAGGTCCACCTACCAAATTTCCATTCAGTCTGAGGTCCAGAGTTTGGAATTTTACCATGCACTGCCGGTGGATCGGCAGTTTTCACGGCGCTGACCCAGTCCACCGGACAGAAGCATGACATAGTCGAGTACATTTATATAAATATTCTCCCTATGGTCTATACAGGACACAGTCTCAAACATATGTATTTAATAGCTAGACAAGGTGCACCTCACAAGTATATATTAAGGGGTCAGTGGAGGGTGAAAGGGGTAAGAGGACCTGAGGAGCCCTGGGATGGCCACTTTCTCTGCTCACAAAGCTTCCTTTAGGAAATATTGGTATAATATTAAGCTTTTATTAACCTTCCTGTGCAGGGCCACCATCAGAAATTTCGGGGCCCCATACTAGGTAATTTTTGGGGGCCCCCTACCACTAGCACTCCCTTTCTCCCCGACCTGAGGCCTCCAGAAAATGCCTATCTAGGGGTGCACATAACTTTTTAGTGAGCTCCTCAGATGAGTACAAGGAGATGGTGTTTGGTACTCACCCCATATGTAGGGTGGTCTTCCTCACTGTCTCCCTCACTGTCCTCTGCATCAGCCTCCTGCATGGTAGATTCTGCTGCAGATGAACCTACCTGTTCCTAATTGAGCCTCCGATTAGCTGTCTCCATCCACAGGTCACCAGCTGGCTTTGGGTCAAATGTAACCCCCAGTAATGTTTGAACCCCCAGATCTCATACCTCAGTAGTCAGATTTTACTCTTAGGCCCGTTTAACTCCACATCCGCTATTGGATCCGCTGGCTTCCGTCAAGCCTCTACCAGCCCCTGGACCAGGGCTCTCATGGGCAGTGGAGCACATAGACTTTACCTGCTGATGCAGAGATTCAATGTACTCCACTATGTTCAGCCCTGCATCGGCGGAACAGCTCAGTTCTGTGAGAACAGCAATATGTTTAGCGGAGGGGTCCCGATGGAAGTGGAAACGCCCCCTTAGTGCCCCATCGCCATTGGGCATTTCAACAAAATCTCTGTGTTCAACACAGGGATTTTAGTGAACATGGAGATAGGGCTTTACATATGCCTACTCTCAACCCCCCGATGCTCCAGACCCCTTTTTTGGATTAGTAATTTACAATGTGACACCACTATCTGCAACCTTTTTTTAGCTATTAATGTTTCCCTGTAGATATCCAAGTGACATAAATTGTATGTATTTACCAATAAAAACTGAAAAAAAACCTGAAAATTTGCATGGATGTAGTCTCAGGGGTTAACTGGTAACCCACAAAATGTCAAGGTTCTACCATGCAGGGGTTCAAAGATCAAAATTGGGTGTTCAAAATAGGATAAGAGAAAGCATGTATGCGGCAGAGTAGTGCTTTATGCTCCTAGGGAAGCAATATCTGATAGCTGTATTTTAGCTGAAATTTAACTTATAAGTGGTGTAGCTAGAGGGGTGAAACTTGGGGTGTAAGTAGTAGTAGGGAAGTATTACTGACCCTGAAAGTTTCATGATTATACTATTAATGATTTTCGTGCAATGAATGTTCAAAGTTAGTGTCATACAGGTTTATTTAGCTTAGTTTCTACAGCATAGTGGAGAGGGGGAGAGGGAGTGTCCTGTCCTGCTTTTTGATTGGCTGGGGAGGATGTATCAGTGGGAGGAGCTACAGGAAGCACAGAACACAGAATTTAGCTCCTCTCCTTCAAAGCATTGGCAGGAGGGGAGGAATAAGCCTGGGGCAAGCGGCCACCGGTCCACATGTGACCCTATTTGGGTCCGGATCCGGACCAGGGTCCGCCTATTGAGTACTCCGGCTCTACACCATAATTTTTTTCAGCTTCTACATTTTTATTGTATCTCCTCTTATTCTCTCCGAGTCACATAATGTACATTTATAAAATCTAGAAAACAGTATATCCCTCCATTAACTTGTTTCCCAGTTCTTTAGATAATTGCAGAACTATATGCATTTTACAGGGATACCTACATCTGTTAATTGGTAGGTTAAAAATCCAAAATCGATTTCATTTAATTATAACAACTACAAAATGACTTTGTAAAGAATTATTTGCTCACCTTGCCATCTACACCATTTTTGAATATTCATTAAAACCAAAAAGCAATCAAGGACAGTTGTAGAGTAACCTTTTCCACACAGGCCACAGAGGCTTGGTGGAAAAGGTGTTAGAAAATGGATATGAAATACAAAAAAAAAATAAAAAATGGATTGACATGTTGGTACCACTTACCTGAGAAGCCCATGTCCAGTATGACGGCCTTTTTCCTGTCCTTTATGCTGCTGATCTGTGGGAAGTAAATGTCCAGGAAGATAAAGAAGACACAAGCAAAGAAGGCCATAATTCCAATGGAGATGGCGTAGTTACAGGCTCCTTCATTTTTGTTGTACACACAGTGCAGTTCAGGACTGTTAATGTTGATATAACCTTCATTTATTATAGAGGCAAACACCACGATGGAGAAGACCTGAAGATGTTGAAAATTTTAGTTAGTAATGAAAGTTAGTTAATACCACTATCCATCCAACCTGCTTTGCCAGGCAAAATATAAGCAAAAATTGCAAGCAGTAGGGTTGATTTATGCTAATATCAAAAAAATATGATCTCAGGTGAAAACTAATTTTTCCTGACATTAGCAGGAATACCACCTATAGCTTTAAACAAACTTTTAGCAATCTTTATTTGGGCTTATGACAATTGTCAGATATTGCTTGGATCAATAGTCTCTGAGGTTATTATCTATACATATGAATAGACCAATATATTCCCTCTATTGCATCCTAGCTTTTATTAAACATCACTTGAGCTGGCCATGAGCTATATCCTCAGGAAGTCTATTTTACATTTTCACAGCTGGCTGTGAAGAAGCCTATCTGTACAGTAGACCTCTTTGCCCTTTGGAATGACCATGAAGTGAGCAATTTTGTTTCAACTTGACAATTGGTTTAACCTTTCCTTTCTACAACCAGATAAACACTTCACATATTTATTCACCATGTTCACATTTATTATAATAATAATAATACATTTATTATAATATGTTCATATTTATTCACCATGTTTTTAACAAATTCTTCTATTTAGTGTCGAGGATCAGACAAAAAGAACATCACAGGTCAGATTATCATTTCCTATACTCTTTTGATGGGTTCCCATCTGACCCATCACAGAACTCAAACACAATGCCCCAGTATATAAGGTAGCTAGAGAAGCATTTGAATGTACCAATTTACAGATGGTGGATCCTTGCAATCTTAAATGGTGAGTCTCCTACCCATCACGTGGAAAAATCTCCCCATTGCAGGCACAAACAATAATAAGATTACAGGGGGGGTTAGAAGATAAGTTATGAAAGCAATGTCTTGTAAGGTCTTTTAACCAGAAGATTCAATTTGTGACTCATTGTAGAAAAAAACACTTAAATGTTGAAGGAGTACATATATATTTATTGAGAAGTCATCTCTATGACTCATAACATATGTTAGCGAGCGTGAACGAAAGATTTTTTGGTCGGTCGAACGAAAATCAAGTACCCAAAAACTTGTTCGTTCGAAAAAAAGTTATCGATATCGAACGAAAAATCAGACATGTTGGTAAATGTTGATCGAATTGGTAACCATCGAATGTAAATCAAACATGTCAAATAATTTCATTCGATCTTTTTTGTTCGTTCTTATACATTTGAATGAAGCTATTTCCTGTTACAAAAATCTAACAATATTTTGTTTGAGCATATCCGAACAAAATTTCATTCGGTCTAACGAAAATAGTTTATTTCCGTGTGTCATCAGTTTGTCAGTTACTGGAATTGATAAGAAGCACAGAGCTGTGTGCAGATAACGGTGTTCTCATGTAAAACAAAATATCAAAGTACCACATGACCCAGAAAAATTTTGGGACAGCTATTTATAATCTGACGAGTACATGTAACCTAAAGCCCTCTATAGACGGGCCGATTCCCAGCCATAGTTGTGGCCAACCGACTGCCATGCTCGCTCCCGTCAAACACATAAAGGTCAGTCACCCGCAACTATAGGGGAGCCCACCTTAAGGATCCGACCAAAAGAGCCGGCAGGTCGGATCGCACACGGATCTGTCCTGCTGGTTTTTTCTGCCCGATTCTCCGATCCTGCTGCAGGCAGTTAACTCAGAGGGGAAATCTCCTCCCCCTCCAAGTTAATTGGCTACAATCTGACAGGAATTGCCCGTGTGAGTGGAACACACAGGATTCCTGTCAGTACTCTAGCTGACTCCGCAAAGCTTGGTGACGTAACCACGCTGTGAAGAGTCTGCTAAAAGCCGGCCATAGATTGAGACGTCTATGGCTGGCTTAAGATGGCAGGGAGAAGATGTAGATCTTCATCAGTCAGTCGACAATTTTGCATCTCAGGGCTGCTAATCTTCTGCATTATCCATTTGTTCCAGCTTTTGCCCCACATCATTGCTTTGCACCACCTATCTGGTAGTCACAACCGTGGACCATGCCAAATCAGTGTTTTGTGGAGGATGTTTTGTTGCTTTGCATCCCAGTACATATAGCCCCAACCTGCAGGCTATTCTTTGTTAGTATCCTTCCCTAGCGGGCTCTACTAAGCTCAGGTCAGGCTAAAGCTAGTCATACACGCATCAATTCCTGAAATGATCATTAAATGTTCGAGTGCTGCGTTCTTGCGTCACAATCTAAAGTCCCCAGTAAAGTCGGAAGTAATGGCGATCGAACAGGGATTTACCAACATGTTGGGTCCCATTTCGATCAATATTTCATTTGAGCGGGATCAGGCGCTGGTCATCTAGATTCCCAAACAATTGATCGCAGAAAATGCACATCGATCGATTGTTCGGTAATCGAACTCAGAATCAAATCGTATATGGGTACCTTAAGTCTAAACAATATCCATGTCATTCAGCCTTGTCTCTTCCTTATGTTATATAACAATACATTTAAACATAGTGGCTTAGTGTGCTGTGACCGCATTGTGGAAAGCACTAAAATGTAACAGGGAATTTACAAACCACAGAAAATTTGGGACTTTTTATTATTGTGTTACACAAACTTTTGTAGGCAACCAGGATCATAGGGCTCAAAGAATGTTCAGGTGGCCCTGGAATAACCTTCATGATTCTATGTAAATTAATTGAAACAATGTTCCAAAGTAGATACTTTGCCTAGGTCCCTGTTCTGCCTTAGACTATGTTTCCACGGTGTCTTGGATGCGCTCATGTTATTGCATAAGGGCCATTTCACACTATATGCGTTGCAGTGCGTTTTTTTACCGCACACGTTTTTTTACTGCGCACGTTTTTACATAGACAACCAATGTTACCATTCATACTGTATGCATTGCGTTTTTAAAAATGCAGCGTTTCCGCATGCGTTTTAAAAAACTCATTGCTGTATAAATTTTTGATAAATTTTTCCTGCCTTTTTCATTCATTTGTTTAAAAAAGCAAATGCAAAACGCATATGTAATGTCAAAAACACATGCATTTTTCTACATATGCAGAAACGCATGCCTATATAAAATGCATGCCTTTAAAAAATGCATAAAGTGTGAATGGGCCCTAAGATAAACGCAGGCGTTGCATTGAGGATGAGTTTGGGGTGCATTTTTGATGCAATGTTTTTTGTTCTTTTTTTTTAAATGCCGGGGGTGGGGTTGGAATGGTTTGTGGCAGGAAAAGTGTATAGATCCCCTGAACAGAGTGTGGGCCTTGAATAGAGTGCCCCTCTCCCAAGCATAAGCATTATGGCTTTTATTTTTCAATGAAAACAAACCCCAATCATTAACCAGACCATTTTTCATAAGTTCTAGTATGCCTGGAAGAGGGGGGTGGGGCGTGGGGGGGTAACAAACAGCGTGGAGCATACCATACTATACTATAGACAGCCTGTTATCCTAGAGAGTGTGGGAACCACAAGCATTGTAACTCCCCCTCCAAGCAGGAAACGGGGGAGGGGGGCGAAGAGCATGCTCACCCCTCATTCCCTGTCTAACCAGGCCTGATGCTATACCTCAACAAGGGGGAAGCCCTTGTAGGCCCCTTACCCCTTACCTTGCCCCAGTGTTATGGATGGGTGGCTCATAGAGTATCCATGGTCCCCTTAAAAGTAGGACCTCGGGATCCCCGCTACCCACCGTATGGAATGAGAACAGAAGTTGATTCCCTGTAAAGGTTAATATTAAGCCCTAGAAATATAACACACACACAGAAAAGCATTTATTTAGCGTATGTTTTTAAGCTTATATATCCCTACCACTTCACTTGGTATCTTAGTATGTGCAGGAAGTCCTGTGTCCCCATTGACAGTCCCCTCCATTGCCCATGCATGCAGATAAGGTACCTTGGAAAGTGTTAGGGATATACAAGCCCCTGAGATATATAAGACAGGTAGTTTCTGACTCAAGCATATACTGAACCTTAAACCTGTTCTTTGGTGGGCAGATCCTTTAATTTCACCATTATTGTTTTTGCAAGGTACAATATCTACTGCTTCTAATCACCCCTCATGTCCTTTTATAAACCAAACATTTGAACTTGCCTCAGATAGGTACCTCATATTTGTTTAAACAAATCATTTGAGTTTTGGGTGACCCTATACACCCTGGTGACCCCTTTTTCAGTCATTTAGCTATTCTAGTGCAGTTGACTACTTGTGGAGGTGTCTAATGTGGGGGAGGGAAGTCTATATTTGTATGTGCTTTTTCTCACTTCTGCAAAATCCTAGCACCTGGTAACCGGCAAAAACATTCTATGCTTGAACTGTATACACGTCGTTTTATTGCTGTCTGAATTTGTCAAATATTGGATGCTACAAATAGACAAAAGCAACAATGCAGAATAATAGGAAAAATAAGGAAAGGAAATCAACCTGGTCTTAACAAGTCATTTAAGGTTTCTGCGTGTAGCCGACGATAGGAATGTCCTGGAAACCAGTCCTGGGGCTTGTTTCTACTAATGCGGACGTATGTGGATAGATGCAGTTCTATCCTAGCCGCTATTGACCGCAACCATAGCCAATGCATTGGCCAGTCTCCACTTGTGCTGCCGTGTGCAGATGCGGTCGGGTGCGGTTCTGAACGCCCCCCCCCCCTACCGCGTTTTTATCCGCGCCCAACCGCATCTGCGTGCTGAAATCCGCACCTGACCACGTCCATTGACATGAATGGACGTGGAAAAAATCTGTGTCCATAGTAAATGGTAGATTTTCTCTGCATCCACTCACTTCCTATGGGCGTGGTCGGGCGCAGTTGGGCGTGGACTAGGGGCAGTCACAAAATCCACTCGCGCGTACAACCGCATGCATCTGCATCCTTAACCACATGGGTTGTGGTCGATAGCGGCCGCAGCCGCGCAGATAGAACCGCATCTATCCACATTAGTAGAAACAAAGCCCCTAGAGCAGGGGTAGGCAAAGTGTGGCTCGGGAGCCATATGTGTGGCTCAGTGGCATAGAGACCTGCTCTTCCTACCTGTTCTTTATTTTGTTTTCTTTTGAGTCCAGGCATCCCCCCGCACTAACACCAACCGACAACACCCCTCGCCGGCGCTGTAAGAGTCGCAGCAGAGCCAGTGAAATGGGACTATTTTGTCCTGCCACCTCATCAGCGCATTAACCTTTGGTCCGTACAATTAATTGTAAGTGCCTGCCGGACATGTACTGCGCAGCTCCGCCCCCATCTCTCCTATGGTTGCAAGTGAAGAGGAACATGTCCTGAAGAGCAGTAGAGATCTGTGAGGGACGGAGCATACAGTGAGAGGAGATCACTGGCTTCAAATAACAAATAATAAAATTAAAAACAACAACATCCAAACATGTCTTACCCAAACTTTCCAAGGAGATGCAAAGCCATTGTTCACATTAGTGGTTGTCAGAGTACATTGTAAGGAGTCTCATAATACTGTTATTAAGTATGATATCAGGTGTTATAGTTTTAGGTTTAACTAAGATTATACAGTTAATTTTGGGGAATGGTGTTAAGGAAAGAAGATATCATTTCAACAACATCCCCCAATTGGAAAAGTTCTCTGACTCTCAACATATATTTCAGGTGTTGAACTGTTGCGATTTGGCTTTTTGGTCAAATAAGTTTGCCTACCCTGTCCTAGAGGACTGATGGATTAGCCACTCTCCAACTTAGTGCTGGGGGAGAAGTCAATGATATTTAGAATAAAGCCAAGTCTATTGTTGACCAGAAATGAACTATTTAGACCTTATATGTTTAAATGTATACAGAATGTAAAGATGCAATATTAGCATAGCATAACTACATGCAAACTACAGCACTTTATCTAGATCACAACAGTTCAGTTCAATACACCATTGTCTGTACACCTCACCATCTGTACAACATTGAACATACACACCCAAGTCCACAATTGTACATACACATCAGTACACCATTGTGCAGACACAAATACTTCATTCTACATACACACATCAGTATGCTATTGTGCACACACCAGTACACCATTATTCACACACCAGTTCACAATTGCACATACAGAGCCCAGTTCATAATGTTACATACACACACCAGTACAACACTAAACCCATGACAGTACTCATTTTACAAGCACAGATACACCATTATACATACACACACCAGTACACTATTGGAGCCATGCCAGTACACCGTTATAACATACACACACCAGTACACCATTTTACATATACAATAATACACCATTGAACCTATGCCAGTACACCCTTATACAAATACCCATACAGCATTATTCATACACAAAACAAGTACAAAACTGAACCCATGCCAGTGCACCATTATACAAACACCAATACACTATTAAACATACACACACCAATACAACATTACACATACACACCCCCATACACCATGATACATACAGACCAGTACACCACTGAACCCATGCAAATACACCATTATACAAACAACAATTCACCATTATACATACGCAACCACCATTAAAGCTATGCCAGCCCACCATTATACAAACACCAATATACTATTTAACATACACACCAGTACACAATTAAACATATGTCAGTGCACATTATACAAATGCCAATACACTATTTAACATAAACACACCAATACACCGTTATACATACACACACCCATACACCATTATAAATACAGACCAGTGCACTATTGAAGCCATGCCAGTACACCATTCAACAAACCCCAATACACCATTATACATACATACCAGTACACCATTGAAGAAAAAACACCAGTACAAATCCTACTCTGGTAAAAAAAAAAAAAAAAGCATAATAAACTGCACCATCATAACCCATTGAGGCACAGAGCAGGTTACAATCCGCCTGGAAGACAATTAGTCTTGTACTGCATATTAAATTCTTACTGGAAATCAGCCAATTATTCCATTTGCATATTTAATTTTCTGCAGATGTTTTAGCTTTGCGTAATTGACGTTGGCCTGCAGCAATTTGTATGCAAACAGTATATTGGGATCTGTGACTCAAAACTTACTGGCAAGTGGACCAGGGAGGCTCCATTTCCAAAAGCAAGTTTAGGCTCCCAAATCTAATGAAAAGTTGATAATTATTTACATATTTTGTCTCCTAAAGACTTATATACTAGCTGTATGTTAGATACATAAACCAATTTTATAGGAATGCACCAATTTAATTATGTTTTTTTAGCTTTGGATGGAGTAGGGAAGTGGTAAAACCTCTGCATGTGTTTTATTGTTGTATGTGCTCCTATTGAGAGCTTTCATTGGAAATGATTGACTGTCGAATTGTGCAGGAATCGGCCCGTCTATGGCCAGCTTTAGACAAGTCACATTAATCCAGTGTTTGTTGCAGGAATATGGCATAGGAGGGGTGAGCTATCATACCCAGATAAAAACTGACTGTTACTGTATGGTGTAGTAACTTAAAACACTTGTATAGAAGCCTGACTTTCTTGGATGACTAACAAAACTTTTTTGAAATCTTCAGCAAGCCAAGTTAGTCTGACGACTAGGTATACACCACGACTTGGATGAATGAGAACCTTTATATGACTATATTATTCTGATTCCTTTTTGGAACATGACCTCCACAGGCCTTCTATGGACTTATGTCTACCTACCACCAGAGATATAACTTGATCCTTGCTGTTCCTTCTTTTGTGTTTTGTTATTATAATATTATAATGTTTAGACCGTTTTGCTGTAGGGGGAATTCTACCTCCTTGCCCATAAGATGTATTGCTGAAAAGACCTTTAGGGAAGTAAGACCAACTGTACCAACTTCCCCTCTTTAAGGAGAAATCTGGGCAATAAATACATTGTGACTTCTCAACCAACAGGTCCCTACTGTACCACACCATCCAATACACTTTTTGTCTATGAAGACAAGGTGAGAAGTTAGCTTAAACAGGACATGTTTTACAAAGTAATGTCATCCTCCTAAAAATCTGGTATCATAATGCTTTGGCCCTAATTCTTGACTCCCAGTCTTTAAAAATGGAAATCAGATACCTCTTTTCATAATCGATCTGGCCATAGAACCCATGGCCATCATGATTCGTATTTGCCCTAATGTTCAAGGCTTTCTAGTTGGCTCTCAAGAAGAAAAAAAATCCCTTTATGTGGATGATACTTGGGGTGTATTTTAGATCGGTCCACTCCTCTCTTTAATACTTGATTTTGGTCGATTCTCTGGCTTCAAAGTTTATTGGGATAAATCCTCGCTATTCTTCGTGGACCCCATTACAAATGCACAGTCTACTTTAAATTCTCACATATAGTTTCCCAATTTAAATATCTAGGTGTACTTGTGAGTCTCCCTGTGTCCTCCTATCTTACGAACAATTTGGACCCTTTACTTTATTGCACAACTTAAAGTATGGATGGACCTACAATGGGATCTGATGGGCAGAGCGAATCTTATTAAGATGATATATCTCCCTAAGTTTCTTTATATTTTCTTCAACGCCCCCTACCTGATACCCAAACAGAAATTCAAAACCTTGCACTCTGCTTGCTCCTCCTTCCTTCCAGGTTCCCCAGATTTGAAACCCTGTCTCTGCCAAAGGTTTCCCCTTACTTCTATTATTACTACCTAGCCTCACAAATGGTGACTTTCTTTGATTGGCCTTATCCGTCAAATGATAATGCCTGCTAATCATTATCATCATCTTTAGTACAGTCATATGACTCTTTGGGTCGGTTGCACTATCGAGGGCCCCCCCCCCCCCTCAGCTACTAATGCCTCCTTAATCCGCACTACTCTCTACCTTCTGAGGAGAATTGGTCATATTTATGGAGGGGCGGACTGGCAATTTTCCCCCAGTTGTCCCCTGTGGTTCAACCTCAATTAACCAGATTTATCTGATCATCCAGCAACTCTCTTTTGGACAGGGCTGGGAATTTTACATACCCTCTAATTCTTTTTTTCAATACCTACCCATAAGACATGCCATCCACGACTTACACAGCATGGAGCATGGACTTTCTTTACAGGCCTCCAGGCTTGAGCTGATGTTGCGGATGGGTATGGGATCCGGACTGGTCTCCCGTTACTATAACTTTTTAATGGATATCTCTGTCTCCAAATTAACTAAAGCCAAAGACAAATGGTCAGCTTTCCCTTCTTTCCTGCAGAATGAAGGCTGGGAAGAATTTGAATAATCGTATGACCTTGGTGATATTTAAATTAAATGTTTCCAACAAATATACTATCGCCCTGAAAAGCACCATAAGCTGGGGCTGATCAACTCTCCTATGTGTTGCCACTGCTCCCTGGTTGGAACTTTTATGCATTGCTTTTGGGAGTGTCGCTATAGTAATTCTGGACACATATCCTGGATTACTTACACATTAACCTAAAGCTACCAAGGATTGCGGACCCTACCCACTGCCTTCTTGGGTTGTGTACAACTTTGCCTATTTTTGAATATATAAATACCACTTAGTTCCTGGTGGTCGTGGACAACATCCCAAAATATATTTCTATAGTTTTATATATATTCTAAAGTTTTTCTCCTAGTTAGCAACCAGAATGTAGGGACTTTGAGGCCACTTCGGTAATAGTACAGTACCCCCAAATATAGGAGGATTTAAACAAGGATTCGTAGGTACAATATTTATGTCTGTGAACGTAATAAAACAAAAAGAAAAAACAGGACAAAAGATAATGTAAGGAAAAAAGTTGATATAAGGTAAACAATATTGTCAAAGAAACCATAGAAAGGGGAGGTCAATGGGCACCGCAAGGAGCGTCTTCTTAAAACATAGGTTTGAAGATGAATTTAGTCCTTCTCCATTTATTGTCCGGTTAGACGAAGTGATGGACATCAATGTCAAAGTGTCTTCGGGGGGGGGGGGGGGGGGGGGGGTTTATTCATGGACTGCTGACGGTTTATTCTTATTATTTTTTATTCAGGAGGTGAGGCTTGCTAAACCCGTTTAAGAGGTAAATAGGGGTATAATGCACGGTCCATAATGTGGATAATAAAGGAGCGGAACGAGGGAGCACTTGTGGGAGGTCAAACTAGTAGTTTCAAGAGGTCATCATGGCTAGAAATGTAGAAAGGTGCTGTACGTGACAAGTCCTCCGCCTCAAGTTCCCACGTACATTTAACAAAATATTAGGCGCATGGATGGAGAATAAAGCTATGGTTGCTTCATCTACAAGGTTAACCATGTAAATATTTCTGTATTTGTTGTATAGTGCCTATTGTCACCCGTTTCTCTTTTAGGTCTACCTGTTCCTTCCCTATGGATTGTCAATGCAAGAATTTTAACGGCACAACAAAGAGACATTGGGCAGGAGAGTAGGGTATTCCTTTATTGTATGTGCTTTTTTTTTTTTGGGTAAAACCACAAAACTCAATAAAAAGATCTCTAGCATATGTAGTAGCATAAGTTCAAAGTCAAAATTTAAACTTATCTGATCGGCCATTAAAGGTGAATGCCTTGGACAAGTTATGAAAACCTTAGACATAACATGAAAACTTAAAGCCGAGCACACATGGCTCGACTTTCCTCCAGATCGAGGCACCATTACATCATCGCACAGCGCATGAGCTGTCCCAATGCTGCTGCAGCCCGCACTAATACTTTGGATGTGGACCCTCTGTCCCCATCAAAAGTAATGGAAATCAAACAGGGTTTTCCAAAATGTAGGAACCCTGTTCGACCAAGCTCCCCTGAGCAGGATCAATTGATCCCACTCAAAGGAAGTTGGAATGGCTAAAATTTTTAATAGATTCAAGCACAATTGAGCTCCATGAACGCGCATGGTGCTCAAATCAATTAAGAAATCGATATGCCCAGCTTAAGTGTGATCATCGTACTGTTTGTGCAGATGAAGTGAGGAAGGTTTCTGACATCAAATTAAGAAAGCAGCTACTAAAATGCGATTATAAAGCAGCAAACAGGTATTTAAAGCTTCTGGTGCCTCTGGTATCCTGTGAACATGAAGGAGCAGGATCATCCACATGATTGCAGTTATGTGTAAAGCTTATTTTCAGCCTTCCTAACCAATCCTTACAAGCAAAAATGGCTTGTGTGGGCCCAGAGCTACATGAAGACTCATTTTCAAACATTTTACTGATGAGTGTCTTACAACCCTGGATGATTCAGGTGGATGGAGTGGTGAAGGTTTGATGAATGGACACTATGTCCCAACAAGGCCGTGATGTCAGCGAGGAGGTGGTCTAAATACATTTTGGTCCAGAATCATTGGGAAAGAGATGGTCAGCCCCTTTAGAATCCCTGAAGGTAGGAAAATTAACTCTAAAAATTATGTGGAGTCTTTGACTTTCTACTAGTACAAAAAGAACCGTGCCTTACAAAACAATTTAATCTTAATGCATGTCAATGCATCATCTCATGCTCCAAGGAATACCTCTGCATGATCATTCATGGTCTGGCCCCCATGCTCCCCTGACCTCAATAATATGGAGAACCCTTGAAGCATCCTCAAGCAAAAGATCTATGAGGGTGGGAGGCATCCAAACAGCAGGTCTGTGAGGCTTTTCTGAAACTTACAAGTTCAGTGGATGCAAGAAGTGTGAAGCTTGTATAAGGGTCCTATGTTATATGTTACTTGGCCTGTTAAGATGTTTTCGATTTCATCTATGAATAGAGGATCATATATTACATAATATGATGGGGGTTTCCGAAGGTGCCTTTTCAACCAATATATGACACAATTAAAAAGATTCACATTAAAAATTTTTAGGGTAAAAATACATATATTATTTTTTACATCATGTGGGAGATTGGGGTTTGATTCCCTGACTTCACCATTCCTGACTAATATCCCTGATATTTTCTTGTCTTTCTTACCAGCCCTAGGAGAGTGACACATTCCGGGGGTTACATATATTTCTCCTCCTGCTCTCCTCTACCGCAAACGCATCCATAAGAAGCGGATACCCACAAAACGCAAGCGTCGGGCTAGTGCAATGTTTTGTAAATGTAAATTTTAACCATGCTTGGAATTACATGTATACACCGTATCTTGGCTTTGTACTTGATAATTTGTAAATTTTGGTATTTGACTTCACGATTTTTACTGTGAATAAATAAATCAAATCAATTTTCTGATATTACTGCCTTAAAGGTCCCCTTGCTCCCTAGGGAGGATTATTGAAAACTTTTAGTTTTCCCTTACTTCACGATGTACAGATATAGCCAATCCTTATACATTTTTTCTTCAAATGACAGCCCCAACAATGGGAGTGATGTCCAAGGTGTGTATGGGTGTGACCTTTGGCGCGTTTCATCCCTTTGGGACTTTATCAAGAAGACCCATTCACTGTTATCATCTGTGCATCAACTTCTCATTTAGAAAGTTTCTTTTCATAGTTTTTAATCTGGGAGTTTTTTCCCTCATTCCTTCAATGAAATAATCTGCTGGATCGCTCCAGGAAATCAGTGAGGCAGCTGTCTTTCCAGCTTGAAGTCCTCCCTTCCCAGCTTGCAGTCCTCTGTAATTATTACAGGGAGTGCAGAATTATTAGGCAAATGAGTATTTTGACCACATCATCCTCT
>CM070039.1:62559761-62569994 GCA_036250615.1 Ptychadena robeensis
CAGAAACATCTACACCACTTGAGGGGTTCACATACTTTCAAGCAGCACTGTACATGTAGAAAGAAAAAAAACCTCTCTTCTTTTTCGGGAATGGAGCAGCTGTAGTCTGTTCCCTGTATAATATTAGCACATTGTACCCATCCATCTCTCCAGCTGTATAATGTGGCATCCCTATTACCGGCACCCCTCCACCAATCACAGCCAGGCACCATTGACTCTGTTGATGTCACACTGCCATGCGTGATGCTGTTTCCAGGAAGAGTGAGGTCTATTGTCTGACAGCAGAGGCCTGCCTCTCCGTTATATCAATATAACCTTAGAACCAGGATGTTCTAGATGGTGTGCCCATATCTAGATTCCATCAATTGACAGGAAAGCTATGAGAAAAAAAAATGTTTTTTCTATAATTAGAACACAGGAGACGTCATCAGGTCATTTGACTTTTAATGACATTGAAATGACCTTGTAATTAAAAGGGTGGACTAAAGGCTTAAATTGTGGCTTCAATTGCCAGCAGAGTAATAGGATAATTTTATTTATTGCTAGAGCAGGAAATGCCCTCATAAGGTATCGAGGTTTCCATGCAATATATGTAGACATGTTGGAACGCACATTATGTAAGGTTAAGCTGACCAGGTGGTATATCGCTGTGATGTGGTCATTATCTTGGTCTCCTAACATCTGAGCTACAGTCTTGTGGCAAATCCACCCTCCATGAACATCCAGTGGTGTGATGGTGCTGTGGACCCATTCCCATGGTGATGTGCGTTTGCCTCTAGCCATTATATCCCCCAATGTAAAGAGTGGGGAGAACTGAATACATACATGGAGGCCAACCTTGATATTTATTGAAAGATATAATTACACCATGGGACGAGTTGGACAACCCTGGACTTTACATACATACACTGTTAC
This sequence comes from Ptychadena robeensis, assembly GCA_036250615.1. Lineage (NCBI taxonomy): Eukaryota > Metazoa > Chordata > Amphibia > Anura > Ptychadenidae > Ptychadena > Ptychadena robeensis. The sequence goes on from CM070039.1 coordinate 62,560,677, forward strand.
ACACAGGGATGGGGCAAACATAAACCATGTATGCTCCCATGCCTGTGTGTACAGTGTGTGTGTAGTTCATGTGTCTCTTCATCCCTGTGTGTACCATTTGTGAACTTTTACTTTCCCAAGATCCATCTTAGTAGTCTTCTCCCCAGCTTTGCCTTCCATGCAGCCCCCGTACCAGCTGCACTCACCATGCCTCTGTCCTCAAACTCTGGGAATAGAGAACAAAGGATCGAAGAATAGTTTTTCCTAGATGTATTGCATTAATCATTAGCCAATCAGTTTCCTCTTCCTAAGGTTACACTACAGGTAGATGAGCTCATTAGTTGGTGTTCATTACTGCATTTTTTAAATCATTGACCAATCAAAAGTTTTTCTTTTCTAGGATGAGACTATTAGTAGATGGTTGGATGGGCTGATATGGATTACCACAGTCTTTATCATCATCAGTCAGTTTTATATTTTTATGGTTAGATTATTGGCAAATGTTTGGATTGGTTAATGTAAACTACGACATATAACAAATCCCCTTTCCTAAATATATATATGTAGATTCTCTGACTCCAACTGCTCAGTTTCTGATTCTTCCGACTCCTCTGTATTTAATATGCTTATGTGTTTTATACATTCATTGAAGGAAAGGAAGGCAACATACATGCTATTTATGGCTAGGAAGCCAACACAAAAAAACAATATTATTATTATTATTATAAAGTGGCTGGATAGTAATAGCAGGCATAAAAATCAGGAACAGGAACTCTACCAGTTTAAAAATACAAACCACATACTTTGGTAGTTTTAACTTTTAAAACAAAAACAAAGCTTAACTATATGAACCAAAAACAAAAGCTGGAACACCTAGAAATTGTTTCTATTAAACTTGCAATATATTTATAGTTAAAGGGAACCCAAGAGGAGAGGGATATGGAGGCTGCCACATTGAAGTCCTTTGATCTTCTGGCATAAGTCGTGTCTGAGTCATAACCCTGGAACAAGCATATGGCTAATCCAAAGTCGGCATACCTGATCTGCTGCATGCTTGTTCAGGGTCTATGGCTAAAAGTATTAAAGACACAGGATCAGCAGCCAAGCAGGTTTTAAAATAAATATGAACACTTAAGGCTGCCATACACAGGTAGATGCCTGTGAGATGGATCAGCCTTTGAGCTCAGCACAATTGCGCTGAGCCTGATATCGAAAAAACACACGGGGCGCAGCACTGCTGCATCATCCAGCTTAGCTGATGCTTTCATGGGGACCCACTCGAAGACAGGGGTGGCCGCATTAGATATGCCCCAGGTAGATGGCTGTGAGTGCGCGCAGTGCTCAACGTGGCAATCGATCTAGCGCATATCTAGGCATGTATGGGCACCTTTACAGTTGAATGGAATTGCAAGAAGCTGTTCCACCAAATTCTTCTAAGCTCGTATAGCAGAGAGATTGCAGCCATGCAGTTTTATCCAGACACATGCACACAGCCTTCCCTCATACAGGCAAGCAGCCACTTGTAATACACTGATAGACAATTTTATCTATACTCCTACTCCTAAATATGATTTCCCTTGAAACCCATAGTCATGTTTAAAAGTTAAGCTAACAATCTAAGTATTTGTAGCCTCAGCTGAATTACAGCAGTTTTTATTGTTTGCAGTGGTATTGGCGATCCATTCCCTTCACTTATACAAGTGTCTCTAGTCCTGCAAAAAACATTTACTTAATTAATTACCAGCAAGAGTTAAGCAGGGTACAGACACGCAGATATGGGCCAGATCGATGGGCGTTTCAAGCTCCGTATGTGCTCACGGCCATCTTTCTGGCCCATATAAAATGCGTCCATCGCTGTTTTCGAACGGGATTGGTTGGTCAATCAATCCAGCTCGAAAACTGCCATATCGGACATGACCGTTAAATACGGCCGATGTCTGTTGCTTTACATGGAAACCGCCGGGAGAACAGAGCTGTCTCCACGGCTCCGCCGATATCGACGGCAGCGTAATGATGTCATCAGGCTGCTGCAGGGAACATCAGATGGCTCAAACATCAAGCGGTCTGTACCCTTCTTTAGGCTAGGTTAATACTGGGCGGGTGGGCGTTGCGTTCCCTGTAACATCGGTACACAACACAATGGAAAGTGCCGCATGAAAAGCATGCTTCATGGTCACTCAACGTTCGTTTTGCAGTAACGTAATGCACTGCATGCATTGGGCTTTATTCTTAGAGCAGAGAAGTAGTTAATTATAACTCGGACTCCAACTCCACAGCCTTGCATCCACCCCCACACCTTGTTGGACGCAAGCTTGACCTTGTGTTCACCAAACTCGCTGCCTCCAACAAGATGCTTGCAGAACACAGAGCAAGTGGAGAAAATCTGGTCAGAACAGTGACTTTCTAATCTACAAGTCCAACCTCCATCAATTCCACACTGCCCTTACTACTGCCATGCAAAACTACTTCTCCACACTCATATCCTCACAAGTGTCCAACTTTCCCTGCCTTTTCTTCCTCTTTGACTCTCTCCTCAATCCTATTCCTCCCACAGTATTTCTGCCAACCGCACTCTCCCCACTTCTCCAATCCCATCCTCCTGTAACTCTTCTGTAACCTAATTTTCTCCTGTTAGTCTGGAGGAAGTTACCTCTCTGCCCCTCTCCTTACACCACCACTTGAGCCTATACCCGTGGATCTACATGAGATCCCTTCTACTACCCTTGCCCATGCACTTACTGAACTATTAAACCTTTCCCATCATCCTTCAAACATGCCATAGTTCTCCCCATAGTGATGAAGCCATTGTTTGACCTCCTACTGACCAATCGGTACCGACCAATCCCTCTTCTTCCTTTTTTTTCCAAACTGCTTGAGCGCCTTGTATATAAAAGACTCACTGACTATCTGAATATGAACTCCCTCCTTGATCCCCTCCAATCCGGCTTGCAATTGTCTCATCCAACTGATGACTGATCATCACTAAAGTTGCCAATGACTTGCTTACTGCCAGTCCTCCTACCTGACTGACCTGGCTTTCAAAACATCTTTCAATGGGTCCTCTTCCTCTCACACTCTCCTACCCATTGGCATCCCACAAGAATCAGTCCTTGGCCTTGTCTCTTTCTCCCTTTACACCTTCTCCCTTAGCCATCTTATCACTTATAAAAAAAAAAAAGTCTTCCTAACGGACATGTCTGTAAATCCCGGTTGACGTGGATGGGGACCACACAGCCCCATCACAGCCAGCGCTGGTTGACACACAGCTCAGAGCCGGAAGCCTGGACACAGGAAAGGGGCAGAGCCAAGCACATGTTGCTGTACACAGTGCTGGGGGAGCCCCCTCCTTGCAGCCATGCTGTGTCCACAACACCTGCTGTACACACAACCAGGGTCACCATCGAACAGGAATCAAACTGCGAGCTGATTGTGCAGGTATCAACTCATGTATGGGGGGGCTTTACAGTAAAAACCACTATTATATACCCTATTCCATAAGCATGCTGCCTTGGTGTCATATATAAAAAGCCCTGAAAACCCACCTCCCCATGACTTACCCATCTTCTGGTTCCTAACATCACCACCATGCCAGTCCCATATACTCTGTTCCCTCACCTATTAGATTGGGCAGGATCCTCTACTCCTCCTGTGTCATAACCTGTACCTGTGTGTTATCTTGTGTGGCATCTCAACTCTAATTTATTGTACAGCACTGTGTAATATGTCGGCACTATCTAAATAATTGATAATAAAATGTATTCCATGGGGATTATGAATACATCATATGTAAGGTGTAGTAGGCATTTACAACCAAACAGAATTAAATTTATGTTGGTCACGTTAGTTACAGATACATTCTTGTGGGTTACTGCACTTTGTAGAGATTACAAGAGATAAAAAATACAGATATATTTTAATGGTGCATCACCCTTAACCTTCTGGGCGTTGCGCATGTGGCACGTTTTTTTTTATAACTGTGCCACGGCCAATGGCAGCGGAGCACGACATGCTCCGCCGTGATTGCCTGCCCGGCAGGAAGTTTAGTACATAGGAGTTATGCCGAAAAAAGGCGACGTCCCTCCATTTACATGGTGGTCTATAGCACTGCCTACCTCCACCCTCTTCGCGTCATGCCAATGCTCGCGACCGCTGGGGGAATCCGGTGGACAGGTGAGTATCTCACTACTTAATTTGGGCTGAGTTTTATGATGAGTTAACTCGGGCAAAACACCCAGGAGGTTAAGGAGTATAATATTGAAAGCAGAGACTAGATTTCCATACCTTCCATGCACCAGCCCAAGAAGGTGTGACCCACTCTGGAACCTCTGAAAATAAAGTTAGGTCCATTCTAGACCATCTTTCTTCATCCTATGTCATACCCTACTCACATGTTCAATTTAAGCTTTCCTCAAACTTGGGACCTTTTATGTTTTATTGGTCAAAGAGGGCAACAATCCTAGTGATGGTAAAAAAGAGGTATGGGCTAGAGAGGGATGGAACTCAATATTCATTACTCCTGGTTTGTCAATATACTTGCAAACCCCTCTAGCTTCATACCTCTCATGTCTGTGATCCTCCATGATTCTCAATTTTAGTCCAGCCCACTTTACTTAATCCTATGTCCATACCCTGGGCACAGGTTCAGTTGAAGCATTTCTCAGCCTTGGTACCTTTTATGTCTTACTGGTCAAAGAGGACAACCATCCCAGTTATGGACAAACAGGTATGGGCTAGAGGGTGGGCCTAAACTCAATATTCAGTAGTCCTGGATTGTCTTTATGCTTTCAAGACCCTCTATGTTAATACCTCCCATGTCTGCTAAGAGATTTGCAGATTTAGTCCAAGTCAAAATATTAGAAAAATGTTGGTTTCTCATGGAAGCTAAACAAACCTCTAAGCCAGTGGTTCATAACCTGTGCGTTAGGACCCCCTTGGGGGTCGAACGACCATTTTACAGGTGTCGCCGGGTTCACTGTAAGCATCAGAGCTGCTGCTAACAAGTGGGATGGGACGTAAAGAGGGAGAGTAAATGCCCCCTCTCTCCTAACTTAGGAGGGATGGGATGTTACTCTCCCTCTTAACTTCCCCCAGTGTGGTGGGAAAATATAAGGAAGGCAAGCACTTACACGTTCCAGATACAGGATGTGGCACTATGCTATGTCACTTCCGGGGTTTCGGATCTAAAATGGTTTAGAACCACTGCTCTAAGCTCTTCTCTTATTCTATAATAGCCTGAATGATAGAAGATGATTGCTTTCAAGGGACATAAAAAAATAGCTCTTACATCATTCTATGCCTCATCATGATCTTTAGCCAATCTCTTTGCTAGAGGCTAGTGACATCACCAAACACCTTCAAGAAGAATCGGGCTAACTTGTTAAAACGACCCCCACAGAGCTCGACTTTTGTGCATTAGTGTAATCTATATTGTCTGCACAGGTATTGTGTGACATTGTCAGGGGACATTAAAAATGAAAGTAGAGTTAAATGAAAAAAAATACTTTTTTTTAAGGTGAAAATTTATTTTAACTGTAGCTAGAGGCATTGTTAATATATTTCATTATCATTTGTTGTGATATTTGAAGATCTTTGGGGATAAGCAACTTTGGGTTGAGGTCAGGGTCCTACTACTTAACCAATGAAAGGCAGCAGCACACAAATCATAATGTTTGCACACATACGAGAGCAGGAAGATCCTAATGGGACCTTTGTGAGCACAGTATTTGATAAAATAAAACTTGTCGATTCTTAGGAGTGAGAATGGATTCCTTGCCTCATGCTTACAGCAAAAACTTTAAATACTGGCACAGTATGTGTGCGATTTACACCTACATATTACGTGTATGTTAAGGTGGCCATACACGTTTAGCTATGCGGTCGATTTTGCCGCCAATCGACAAGCAACTGCACATGTCGGTCGATTGGCGGTAATTGCCCACAAATCTAATGCTTAAAAGCTAAAATCATCCATATATCGGCCGGGTAAACGATCTAAAAAAATAGCATTTCAATTACTTTAGTTGGGGACCGGCATCCACATCCAAAGTAATGGCCTGCACACAAAGGGTGCCCAGCCAATTCTCAGCAGGAGCGGCCACGCGTGATGTCGTCATCACAAGCAGTCGATCTGCTGGGAAATCGTCAGAAATTCTAAGCACATGTGGCTGGCATTAATAATTGAATGTCCATAGGCTAGGAATATGAAGGCTAGACCCTACCTAGAGACCCTACCACCAATCTTCCTTAAAGATTACATGTGCATCTAAACTTCATCTTTAGTGAAATACTCTGGACAACCCTAGGTCAGAAAGGGAAAATGAAAAGAGCAATCTACTCCAATGAAGGTAATTCTGGTGGTGGGACTTTGCTGCCAGTATCTTTGGTGTAGAAAGAATTGTCTTTAGGGCAGAGGAGGAAAAATGAGTTTCTTTAGGCCAATTGTTAGGGAGTGTGTAGGATTAGTGTTGGGATTACCGAATTAGGACTTTTTAAAGAATTTTTTTAGCAGTACTGTTGAGTTGTGTTGCATTTTGGAAGTATTTGGGAGGAAAAAATCATGTTTCCCCTTCCTCTACCCCTAGATATTCTGTGCAAGACAAACCTGGAAAATGCTAGATAAATCCCAGAGTGATTTTCAGGAATTTGCCAATACCTATAAAACACTTGCCTACTCTGAATACAACTGCTCTCTGATGCCTAGCAGTGGAAGTAGGGCTTCTTTGAGGCCACAGGGTAATAGAGTATATTAGGATAAAGTGTTACTATTGGAGTTAAGGATGAATACTATTGGGTTGAATTGGGGGTATTGGTGTGAACAATGTGTGTATTTGGAGGTATTAGAAGAAAACCACCAACAGAAAAAGCAGCTAATTACAGTGACATTTGTGGAGGACCATTGGTAGTGAACAATAGGCCAAACACATAAAAGCACACTCATCCACAAATGCAGAAACCTTGCACAAGCAAACATACCCCTAGAGACAAGACAATCGGCAAGATTATTTCCTCACCATAGTTCATTGGAAATCACTGCAAGGCAACAATACTCAAAGTAGCCATTTTGTAGGTGCATGAGCCACAACATGACTTATGCCTCACCATTCTCTGAACAAATAAACTGTACCCTAAAAAATCCACCCACTAAACAAAATGCCTTTGCTGTAGAGAATGATAGGGCTACTTTAAAGCCTTTCTGCAGAGGAGGGGATTCAGCCCACCTTCAACACTTTTATCAATAATTTTCGGCTTAATAATATATTTGGACCACAAAGCTTTGACATGATTACATGGTTGTGCAGCCACAGGAGAGTGTGTGTGTGCACAGATGGTAATTATAACACGTACAACCTTTGCATACAGAAATCATCTCCTCCCTTATGGTTGTGATCCCTTCCCTTGCAAATGAGCCCATGAACATAATCATGTCTGCTCCACACCATTCTTCTTCAATGTTATATATACATATATATATTTTTTTTTATATAAAATAGCCTGGACATTGGTAACCATGTCACCGAGGTAAGGTGTGTAGACCAATTACATTCAACCAAGATCAAAAGCAAAACCAACAGCAAACGCTGTATAGGAGAGATAGATAGATAGATAGATAGATAGATAGATAGATAGATAGATAGATAGATAGATAGATAGATAGATAGATAGATAGATAGATAGATAGATAGATAGATAGATAGATAGATAGATAGATAGATAGATAGATAGATAGATAGATTATTATTGTCCTCATGTCTGCTTGCAGGAAACCCTGGGCACAGCTAGCTGCCCACATTATAAACCAGAATCTCAGATATGCATTCAGTCTTCGCCTAATAACCACCATCTATAAATCTATATGAATGTTTATTAAAAGCCTATTACATTGTAGCGTTTATGTTACAAGCAATGGTTCAACAAATATAATTAGTACCCCCATTCTACCCCTTAAAGGAATATCACTTACCCAGGATAATATCCTAACAATGGTCTGGGGTTGTTTGAGGAATTCTACAGGGTCAAAGCCCACTCCTGCTTTTCCTGCTCCAAAAGAGGTTCCTTCCATGTCTGCAGTGTCAGAGCTGAGCTGACCCCTCTGTGTCACAGTCTGTTTTGCTCTGCTGTCCTTCCCTCCTGCGCTATCCTTCTGTCCGTCCGCACCCTCTGCACCTCCTCCTGATGCTGTCAGTCTCTGTGGTGCTGAGTGTATGAGCCTACAGCCTCATCTAAGGCTGCTCCTCCCTTAGCTCCAGTCCTTCTCTCCCTCTACTCTCCCCTCTCTTCACACCCTCCCTCCCCTTCTCTGATGCATCCTCTGCCCCCTATCTTCTCTTTTAATAGAAGTCAGTGTTAAGGTGGTTTCGAGGTAAGGCATTTCCACCATGGATGGAGAATGCAGAATGTAGAACAATACAAATTGCTAAAGATACTCTATTGTCTTCCTAGATGGTAAGGACCATAGTGGTCCTATCTATGTGCTAGAAAAGACATCAATGTTTTTTCTTTCTGTGTGTAAAAGAAATGGAAGATGCCAGCACATTTTAAACCAATTTTACATTTACATTTACAAAATCCATGTTTATTCATTCATTGAAGAATCAATCAGGAAGCAGTAAGAAAGGATGTAAAACCACCATAAACCACCTATAAAGTGAAAAATAACATTTTCAATTGTTAAAAACTAGTTGAAAATACCAGAAATTGTTGTGATATGTGTGATATGATTGATTTCATTTTATTGATAAAAGAAAAAGCTGATGTGTCTTCTTTTTCAAGAGAACCTGTCAGGATCCAAATTGATGCTATTGCTGACTTGTCTTGAAAAGTTCATTTTCCAGGGTTGTCATCCTTTGTACTGGTGGTGCCGTTGGCCTGCAACAAGCTACATGTGATGAATATAGGATGCAAGTCTTAGCATCCAGTTAGTACTGGAAGCTCCTTTAATGCCACCCTTTTATTAGATTTTTATTATTTATTTTTATTAGAAGAAGTAATGCCATTATCAGTAGCAGCCAATCATGTGTTAGATTTCTCTACTCATTGAGTAGACTTAAACTTGTTAATGGTGAGAAATCTTAAAATTGACACAGTGGAGGTTTTAATTTTCTACACTATATGAAACATTGACAATGTATGCACAATAATGCTCTTGGCAGCTTAAAATGAAATGAAAGTTGCTTTGCTAAAAAGTGCTGATATGTCTGATTTTAATGACAGTTGTCTCGCCTGACATAAATATTCATATCAGGATGTCAGCAGTTTTCTTTTATACCAGTAGGTGTACACACTTTGCTACTGTCAGGATCCCGGGCCATCCGGGCTCGGGCACCCCACGCCACCTACCGT